>VWZG01013200.1:94949-266923 GCA_013396735.1 Grallaria varia
AGGGGGGCGGGGGGTTCGGGAGTTTGGGGGGGCTCCCAGCCCAGGGGGGATGGACCCTGCCCATGCCATACCTCAGCCAGACCCTGAAGCTGAGCAGAGCCCGTGGCTTCACACGGCTGCCGAGCACTGGGAAGGAGCCGCTGGTTTATCTGATATGATTTAATCAGCCCTATAATTAGATTAATTTGTTGATTTGATAGCAACCCATTTCTCGCCGTTAGATTTGTTTATGTGTGTTTTATGCTCCAGTTTGGCAATAAAATAGGAGCTGAGGAGGTGGGAAAGTCCCTCCGTATGCCCATGCTCTGCCCTTATAGATGCCTGGGCTGGAGCTGCACGTCCAGGGGTCCTGCTGGCTCCTTGTGTGGGCAGGGAATGGTCAGGATGGACAGCTGCAGGGTTGCCACCTTGATGGAGCAGCCTGCCATGAGGTGGGTGCATCCCTACAGGGACACCACAGGAGACAGAGGTACCTGGGCTGGTCCCAGTCCCCCTCCAGCCACCTTCCTGCATCCTAAAGCAGCAATGCCTAAAAGGAAAAACAACCCCAAACTTGCTTATTGGGGGGGGAGTAGATGGGCTGTGGGGTGTGTTGCAAACCAGAGGATGCTCGTGCTGACTTGGCAAGGCAGGAGGGAGAGAGGGCTTTGGAAAGGCTTTGCTCCCTCCTCCAGGCTGTGCTGTTGGCAGCACTGCCCAGCATGGCACGGCGTGGCCCATCCTGGCGTGGCAGCCAGCAGCTGCTGGTGATGGATGCAGATGGACATGGACCTCACGATGCCTTCAGCTGCATCCAGTGCACCGCCGTGCCTGCCCCCACCAGCCCTTGGCTGTGAAGCTGGAGGCAGCACAAGGGCATGGACGGGGGCAGGATGAGTCCTGACCCTCCTCCTCCTCCTCCTCCTCGCTGCTCTTCCCATGCAGGATGGGAGGTGTTGCATCACCCAAGGTGGCTGCTGGTGTCTCTGCCTGGTCCCAGGCTGGGGACAGCCGTGGCACCCCCTGCCACCCACTTGGGGCCACCTCCTCCCAGGTGACTCCTTCAACGTGGCATCACCGTTTGCCATCCTGACAGCCGCCCTGGCCGCCTGCAAAGGAAATGGGCTGAATAATTAAAATGAAAAATCCTGGCTCGGGGAGGGCTGTGGGGTGCAGGCGGGAGGAGGGGAGGCGGGAGCGACACGGAGCGAGCGCCAGGGTTTGCCGGCAAAGCCAGTGCGAGGAGCTCTTTGATGGGCAGCTCCTTTGATCAGAGATCTGAATATAGCCCTCACGTTTCCCCCGTGTGAGCCCGCTGCCTAATTACCACACGGCGGGGCCGCTCCGAGTCCTCGGCACGTTGCTGTAATAGATTTCCCCGCGTCCAGCCTGGAGAAGGACATCGATTCTGCCCACAGCCGCAGGCTCATGCTAAACATTGCGTCCTATCGATTTTTTTCTTCCCCCCTCCCCTTTCTCTTTTTTTCCTTTTTCCTTTTTTTATTTTTTTTTTAAAGAATTTTCTTTATTTTCATTAAATCATTAATCAGGGAGAAATCTACATTTTTATCATTTCTATGGCTGGAGAGGAAGAGAGGAAAGTTATATTGCCATAGAAACCGTTCCCTACCATTCTCAGCCTCCGAGCAGTCCCTCTTGTGCTGTCTCTTGTCAAAAGGCGTAATTGTTGCTCCTGATCTTCACTGCTCAATTAGCAGTGATGTCTCCCTTCAAGTTAATTGCTGGAGATGGGAGGAAGTAGGACAAATGTAACCTTTTAGATGAAAAGATCTCTCCCCCCCTCCTTCCCCGCCTTTCCTCGCTTGCAGGCACTCGAGGGCCCCTCTGCAGCAGGCTATGGTGGGGGGAGCCCCACTGGCCTGAGAATGTTCCATCTCTCCCCTGCTTCCCACTGGGGACCCCTCCCCATCTCCCTCATCCTGTTATCCATGGCAGGACCCCTCTGTATCCCCCCTTGATTCCCTCTGCCTCTTCCAGCAGCATCACCACCAACTCAGCCACTCCCCAGTCACCTCCACACCACCAGTGTCACTCGCCCCAGCATCTCCTGGGCTGGGACAACCCTCCTGGATGCTCTGGGATTGCTGGCCCAGCTCCCACGGCATGTTCTCCTGTTGCAGCAGAGCTTGTCCTTCCTGCAGCAACAGCGCTTGGTGGGCTCACGGTGATGGGCGTTCAGACCCCTGCACGTGGCCAGGGCTAAAACCTGGTGACAAAACAGGGCTGAGGGTGGAGATGGAAAAACAAGAGGGAGGGTTTCATCCTGCAGAAATAACAACCAGAGCCCCAGTGCAGCTCACAGACCTGTTCGATGGGAGCAGCGACCCCGGGCAGGAGGAGGGCTCAGAAATGCTGCCTGGGCAGAGGGTTTTTCACCCTCAAGGGATGACAGACAAGCCACACAATGCATTAAGGAGCAGAGAAGAGTGACAGCTGCCTGTACCTTTGCAGTCTGAAGAAGAGCCCTGAAACACTGACTGGAGCGTCTGTAAGACACAAATCAGCCCCACCAGGCACGACGTGCAGGGCACGGACCCACATGGCACTGCCAAGAGGGTGGGTGGGAAGCAGTGGCATGGGGACAAGGCAGCCTGGTCAAACCTGTAGCACAGGACCCCCTCCTCATGTGCCACATAATGAAACAAATGAGTCCTTGAAGGTCAGGACTGAGGTGAAGGCAATGTGGATGGCCAGAGGATGAAGGGTGTGAGGGCATCCAAATTGTTATCTGGCAGGCAGGACTTTGACATGGGGAAAGGGAGTGTCACCACCCATAGGGGACACTGGAGCACTCTGCCAACACTGAAAGATGACCAGGAAGGTCCAGGACAGATCTAGATAGCAGAGACTGACAAGGAGAGTTAATATTGCCAGACAGCCAGAGAACTGCAGAACCAGAGAATGGTTTGGGTTGGAAGGGACCTTAAAGATCATCTCGTTCCAAGTTCCTGCCATGGGCAGAGACACCCTTCACCAGACCAGGTTGTTCCAAGCCCTGTCCAACCTGGCCTTGGACACTTCCAGGGACGGGGCAGCCACAGCTTCTCTGGGCACCCTGTGCCAGGGTCTGCCCACCCTCTGAGTAAAGGAGGTGTCACCAATGTCCACGGACACCTCTCCTCGACATCTTCCCTGCAGGGATCCTGCTGCTCCGAGTAGAGCTGGAGCAGGAGGAGCCCTCACACCCTGCAGTGTCTCCACCTGAGCTGCCTCCCAGGAGGTCTCAGCTCACCAAGGACCGTGGCTGCACAGCCAGGACTGAGGGGACTGGGTGGAAGGGGCCTCTAATCCAACCTTTTTTTTGGAGCAGCTCTCTTCCAAGCGCTATATCCAGGCAGAACTGCTGTGATAAAAGCCCCAAGGATGCTCTAAGGAAGAGCCCGTGTCAGTCCCAGAAGGTCTAGAGCTCAGCTGAGAGAGTTCTACCTCCATGAGCAAGCCCAGGGCAGCAGGAGGCCAAGCCAAACCCGCTCAGCATAACCAGCCCTTGTTAAAAGCAAAACCTTGCTGTCGCTCAGCAAATCACTTGCAAGAGGCCCCTGCTGAGAGGCAGATGAGTGCAATGTTCATCCCTGCTCCTGCTCATGGGTTTACACAAGCTCCAGGCTGGTTACTGCTTGGGTAGAGTTACCAGAGAATCAAAGAACACCCTGAGCTGGAAGGGAGCCACAAGGATCATGGAGTCCAACTCCTGGCCCTGCACAGACACCCCAACAATCCCACCATGTGCCTGAGAATGTTGTCCAAATGCTGCTTGAGCTCTGGTGGCCTTGGTGCTGTGCCCACTGCCCTGGGGAGCCTGGTCAGTGCCCGACCACCCTCTGGGGGAGCAACCTTTTCCAGAGATCCAACCTGAGCCTGCCCTGACACAACTTCAGCTGTTCCCTGAGCTGTTCCCTCAGGTCACACAGAGCAGAGGTTGGTGCTGCCCGCCGTGGGGAAGCTGCAGTTATTGGCTGGGAGTGCGGTGAGATGGTGGTGATGCCAGCAGGAATCACGAAGCAAGGGCAGCCCTCACCTTGAGATGATGGCAATGGACGTGGACACCACTGCTCACACCTTGATCAGGGGCAGGAGCTGTTCTCCAGCCCACAGGATAACAATCCCACCCCTGGTGGCCTTGGCCTCTCTGGCTCATCATCTCCTTTGCCTTTCTGCCAAGACAGTAATGGCTCACTTTCCTCTCACAGAGTGGAGATTGGGGAAGGCCATCTCATAAGGCCAGAACCAGGTTACTCTCCTGGCTCCCCTCACTCGCTGTATTGCTGAGCAGATCCACCCTCGGTCCCTGCTCTGTGACAATCTCCACCTTTCCAGCCCAAGGCCACCATGTCTCTGCCTGGATGTTGATGGTCTGAGCTCCTCCTGCTCCCGTGCCACGTGTCCTGCCTCCTCCTGAGCTTGATTTGTAGGTCCAGGACATGGACACAGCCCACCACGGTGCATCAGTCCTGGGGCCACCTCACAAACACTGCCCTGGCCATGGATGCACCTTCTCTAATGCCCGTGATGCCCCTTCTGTAATGCCTGGGATGCTCTGGAAAGTCTTTAAATCAGGAAAAAACCCACTATCTGAAGCTGAAAAGAGATGTTTTGGGGGCTGAGCACATGGAGGAATCACTTGAGGATGCTTCCCTGTGTGGATGAGCACTTCCCTGTCTCCGGAAGGTACGGAGCAGCAATTGGCAAGCCGGGGCTCAGCTCCCACTTCCCTTCTGCTGGATGCAAACAAGCCCTTAACATTTAAGCAAGTGCCTCTGCTTGTGGAGACACGCAGGGCGCCGAGTGCTCACTTCAGAGCTCCTCGTGACTCCCGCCCTCCATGGGAAGGTCATGGCTGAAGAAGAGCACCCAAAGGCACCGGGAATGTCCTCTCCTGGTGGCTGGGACAGCAGGAGCCCAAGGTGCCCATCACCCCGTCGCGTGGCCCCGCCGCCGCACCCCGGCTCCGCCACTCCGGCTGCAATTAAAGCTCACCCTGAGCGATGCATTAATGTCAGGTTTGCATCTCATTTCCCCAGCGCCAGGTAAGGAGGGGCCGGCAGGCTTGGAGAAGGATCACACGTGGCAGCTTTTAATAGAAACCCGCCCGCCTGTCACTGGCATCTCATCATTCCTCTTGAAACGTTTGCTAATTACCAACAAGCCGTGTTTGTGTTTCGGGTGTGACGTTCCCTTCTGCAGCCCCACTCCCCCTGCTCCTGGTCTACACCCAAGCCGGCAGCAGCACCTGGGGGGCTTCAGATAAGGTGAGAGTTTCAGGGTGGGCTCCAGAAGGGCTGTAAAGACCCAATTCCTTTCGGAGATGGAACCAGAAGTGGGTGAAAAATGGCTCCTTCGGTTGGTCTCTTCTTCCTTCCCATTTTCTGTGAAGGACAGCTCCTCTGGAGATGTCCATGGAGTTAAACCTGATGAGTTGAAGCTCTTGGGATCACACATGCCACTCCTCCCATCCTGGTGATGCTCTGCTGGACCAGGACACCCTCTGCCACCAGCTCTGCTCCAGGATCAGCCTGTCCCACACATCTCTCCTTCAGAGTCTTACCATGGACCCCATGGATCATGCCTGAGCTCCCAGGACACTGAGACTTGAGCAGGGGCACATGTCAACTGCTCTCATCTCCCAGCTGCTTCCTGGGGACGTGCCGCCTTTTTCTCACGTGCTCAGGACGGCTGGTGGGGCAGGGGTGAGATGGGGACTCGCTGCAGTGACGCAGTGTGGGGACCCAGAGAGCCAATCCTCAGGGTTCTGACGCCATGGGATGGCTTCTTCATCTCTCACCCTTGTTTGGGACCCCTCTTGGGGCAGCATGAACCAAAGGGGCTAAGGGGAGGCATTGGGGAGGGGAAGGCAGGGCTGGGAAAGGGGCTGGAGACTTGTTTCAGAGAGTGTCCCTGGGACGTGCAAAGCTGAGCAGCTCCTGCCCCTCTGTGGCCCCACACCCTGGTCTCACACCCTGGGGCTGCCCCAGGCCCCTCCTTGTGCCCAGTTTGACGTGGCAGTGAGTTCCTGAGCATCACCACATTGCATTCAGAGCTTGGAGGGGGGGATCTGCCTGGCCCAGTGCCAACCATTCCCAGTGCAGGGATGACACCTGGCACTCCCTGAAAGTGGGACACCCCTGTGAGGACTCCTCTGTGTCTATGCCAGCCCTGGCAGCTCCCTGTTCCCCTGCATGTCCAGTGGTCCTCCAGACCTCTGGGGGCTCAGGAATTCCCCTTTAACCCAGTGCAATCCACTTCCCTCCTGGCACCAGCACCAGGGATGGTGCTGGGGTGGGAGGAGGGCAGGATCTATACGGGAGACCCCCCGACTTTACCCACCCACATCCTGAATGTCAAGACAGCCTCAGTTTCTGTGGTTGGAAAGGAGACAAGGCAAGTGCCTTGCTGGCTGGAGAGCCCACCAGGCATAGGGAGAGGCACCCAAGGCACCCACTTCCCAGGGTCTGGCCGGCTCCTGCTGCCACCCGGGTGAGTGACAGCTCCCAGCCCCCCAGCCCACCTCCCCCCTTGTCAATCCACTAGGGAGTTATTTATCCTGACAATAGCAATTGTCTGCTTGGGCCCTTCCCCCTCCCCAGCACCTACCCCAACAAAGGAAATCATCCTGATATGAAAGGGAAAATTAAATTACCCCAATAAAGACTTAGCGCTGCTTTAATGACATCACCAGACTCAGGCGCTAATTAGCTGAGTACAAAGGAAGCTAAATGTAAAAACGTGAATTTCTGTTCCCTTTTCTCCTGTCGTACAGTCTTGGGAGTGGGAGTCTTGGCAGGCATGGCAAGAGGAGATGCTCCCACCCGGCCGGGCGGCTGCAGATGCGTGCCAGGCTCTGGCATCTGGGTGCTGCCACTGCTGAGGGGGAAGAGCTCCCAGAGGTTTTGGGAGCCCATTTGGATCCAGCCAGGGATCCCTGGGAATCCTTCCCTGTGCCATCCCTTTCCGCTGCTGTCTGTGCTTCTCTTGCTGAGCTCAGGCAACCGCACGCCTGGGGTGGTGTAAAGCACTGCACGGCTCACACCTCCCTGCACTGCACACACCCCCCTTACACCAGGTACAACTCACAGCTCAAGGTCCCTGTCCCCTTGCTCCGGGCCAGCACCCATGGCAGCATGTCCCCAGTCCCTGTCTGCATGACCCTGGCACAGTGACAGTGCCAGCACCTCCCTCTGAGCCGTGCCAGCCACCCGCCCTCCCTGCAGCCCACCAAGGCATCATTTCTGTTTGCAGCTTCCAGGCTTGGCCACCTCCTGTGCCATGTCCCCAGCATGGCTGAAGGCCCTGGCCCTTGGGGTGACCTTTGGACCCGGAATCCTCCCAGGCACCCACCTACTGGTGGAGCTCCGCTGGTTTCCTTCCAGCCCCATGGGAATTGTGACAGTGCCGAGCAGCATGACAGCCACGGGGAGAGGTGGGAGCATCACAGAGCTGCTCAGCCTCGGGGTGGGGGACACCCCCAAAGGACCAGGGGACAGCTGGCCATGGGGAGGGACAGAAAACACACCAAGAGCAGTGAGCCCTGGCCCTGGAGCTGCTCACTGGCACCAGAGCCCACCCAAACGCCTTCCTGGGCAAGGGGAGTGTGTGGGGGAGCTTCTTGCATCCCCTCTTTGCCTCTGTATTTGAGGCTGGTTTATCCCGTTGGAAGTGCTGCTACATCTAACCCCACCCTGGATGATTGCTCCCTCTGGTGAGGCCATGGGAATGTGGAGGGGGCTCCAGCAGAGGCTCCATAGCTACCCACTGGCACTGGGAGGCTGAACTGGGAGCACTCCCGGTCCTGCCAGTCACAGGAAAAGGGGGGGCTGCTAATACATAAAGCTGCATTTTAATTAAAATTTAAATTATAAAAACATCCAGGATATTACTGCCTTCACCTTGAACTTCACCCCGGCTCCTTGGTGAACGCTTGCAGCCCCTCCCCAGCACAAGGGGCCATCCCAGAAAAATTGGGAGAGCACTTATTGACCTCTGCTCCTTGCAGGCTGCTCCCCATCGCCTGCTCAGGCGGGGCTGGCAGCAGCATCGCTCTGCCCCAGTGCCACCAGTTGCTCCCAGCTGTCCCTGAGCGGGGCTGTCCCCGGGGCACTGCCTGCAGCCTTGCTGCTGGGTCCCAGGTGAGGTGGCACCAGTGGGGACCAGCTGACCCACCTGGGGTTGCTGGTCACCTCCACGCCGCTCCCCTCGCCTCCTGCTGCAGGGGTTCATCCTGGAGGGATGGATGTGAATGTCTCTGTGCCTCCTTAAAATGACATAGTTGGTCTCCATGGCAACTCTTCTCTGCCTTTTGCCTCAGACCAGGAGCATCATCTGCTCCATCATCCCTGCAGGCCAGGGCCCAGCATCCCTGGAAAAGTGCTGGTGGGGTGCTGAGGCTGTGGGACCCACGCCTACCCCACGCCTCTGCCCTGCTGGCAGCGCCAGCTTTCCTGGCTCCCTGGCATCTGGTTGTTGTCCAACTGGTGGGGGTCCCACCTGGCTGCAGCATCCCAGTCCCTGGCTGCCTCCAGCCTCCACCCCTTCCTCGTGCAGCCAGTGCCACGGGGTGCCCAGCACAGCCATGGCACAGCCAGCCAGGACTGTGGGAGCAGCGGGGCTTTGTCTGGAAGGAGCTGGGACCGCTGGTGGCCTGTGCTCACCCCAAAGCCTTGTAAATCCACAGCAAAGCCCATCGCTCCATGCCCACCTTCTGCTGTGGATGAGCTGGGAGAGCTGGGAGGCCGGCAAGCATCGCTGGTGGAGCAGAGGGGGGCTGAGCCAACGATACCAACCTGCCCATCAACCACTCATCCCCCTGCCGTGAAAATGAGAGGCCAGAGCTGAGCCGCAGGGAAATTGCCCGGCACTCCAGCAAATCCCACCACCCGCTGCCTGGTGTGTGGGGCCTGCCCTTGGCTTCCAAAAAGGCACGTCCCAGCCTTTCCCTGAGACCTCTCTGAGCCATGGTGTCCTGTGCAGGGGTGAGCTGGGCTGGCAGAGCTGTGGTGGCACAGATCCATCAGCCGTATCCAGCCCTGGGGAGGCAGAGACCCCAGGGACCCCAGGAATGCCAGGGCTGCCAGCACAGGGTGCTGTGGGGGTGATTTTCCTTGGGGGTGATTTCCTGTGGGGGTGATTTCCTGTGGGGGTGACTTTCCATGGGGTTGATTTTCCATGGGGGTGATTTTCCATGCAGATGCACACAGGGAGGAGGGAGAGGTGCTCACGGAGAGGTGCACAAGGGCTAAGAGGTGGATGGAGGCACAGTGGAATACAGGTGTGAGTGTGTGATGGGACACAAAGGGGTGTGGGGTGAACACAGGAGTGCAGGGGGCTGGCATGCAGGGATGGAGATGTGTGCATGCACTCCATGCCAGATGGAGTGTGTCTGTGTGTACTCAGTGGGTCATGCATGTCCCCTAATGCCACATTGTCCCCTCCAGACAGGTGTGTTGCCTCAGACACCCCTCTTCCTGGGGGTTCCAGGGCCACCCCAACTCTGCCCATGCCCTGCAGAGCCAACAGCATTCCTGGCTCCCCAGGGAGCTGCCTTCCTCCTCCTCCTCACTCCTTTGGCAGGTGACTTTTCCAAATACCTGCACAGCGTCTTCCTGTGCTTGTTCTCATCCCATTTCTCCCCACTGCCTGCCGGAGTTGCACACAACCACCCCCTCCAACATCCCAGTGTGTGCATCCCAGCCAAGTGGATGTGTTTATTTAGAGGGTTGCCGCAGAGCTGACGTGCTGTGTGGGGCTCCCATCCCTCCTGGGCTCCCTTCCTGCTTCCCAGCCTGGGCATACATTGGTCACAATGCCCCGGTGCATGTCATAGAACCCTGGAATCATAGGTGGGAAGGGACCTCAAAACTCATCTCGTTCCACCCCTCTGACATGGGCAGGGACACCTTTCACTAGACCAGGTGTGTTCCAAGCCCTGTCCAAACTGGTCTTGAACACTTCCAGGAACTGATTTGCAGACAGAGTCCATAACCAGGGCTGGGATGGCTCTGGTGCATTCCCCCAGGGGTCCCATCCGTATCCATCATCCTGTCCTTCCATGCATTTCCAGCTTGCTCAGCCCTGTTGCAGCCTCCAGGCTTGACTGGGAGGTTAAACATACCCCTCCAGAGACACATGTGTCCTGTGGCCTTCTTCTGCAACCCCTCCTCAGGCTTCACAGAGGATTTTGGAGCATACCTGGGGCTTCCAACCTGTCCTAGTGACCATGTCCATCTGGCTCCTTGCTCCAACAAGGAGCCTGTGTGTGTGCAGGGGTTCTGCGATGTGCTGCTGCTGAGTGCTGCCTGCTCAGCCAAGGACCCTGTTCTGTTTGCCTTTGGATTACAGGGAGACATGGAAAAGCCACGCAGGAATCCTGAGGAGAATGTGTTTTTGGGTTCTGTGGTGCAACAGGATACATTGCCAAGGTGAGGGCATGGAGGTGGCAATCCACGTGCCATGGGATGCCCAGTGGGGCACTGGCAGCTGTTCAGCTGGTGAGAGGATCAAGAGATCTGCTTGGAATCATGGTCCTGTCTCCAATGGGATGGGCTATGGGGGGGATGGCAGGGCAGGGCAGAACCTTGCTTTAGATGGAGCACCAAGACCCAGCTCCCAAAAGGACTTGGAGAAGGGGCAAGGGAATGTGAACGGGTCTGCCAGAGTGGGTGTGGGGTCATATCCAGTGCCTTGCAGGACACAGGCTGCTGCTAGGGGGCATGGTGGGATTGGGCAAACTCTGCCGTGATGCCAGGGCTCCCTGGCACAGGGGGTTGAGCTGTTGAAGCCACCCCCATGTGCCCCAATGACAGTGGCCACCAGATCTCCGAGGGCACCAGGCCAGAGCCGGCACGTGGGACAGGGTCCGGATGCTGTGGCCCAGCCCCACACTGGCTGGCCTCTCATTTGTTCTCATTAAGGGCTGGCAGGGTGTCTAATTAGGCGGCGTGAGTGCCAGCACCCTGCTGACAGACACCTGTGCAGACAGACCTCCTCCTCGGCCTGCCTCATAATTAGCTTGCAGGATGCTGCCGTGCCGCCCGGCAGGACCTGCTCATCCTCGCCGGGACGTGGCACGGTGCCAGGCCCTGGGGCTGCTGGCATGGCTGGCACTGCAGCCCCACGGCACACAAACCCCATGGCCACGGCACCCTTGGGGGGCATCGCCCTGCATCCTGCTCCCACGGGTACCACCGTCCCCCAGCCACGTGCCAGCACCTCCGGGTGTCCGATGAACAGAGGAGAGTGACCCCACCCACATTTTGTGCCCCCTTGTGCCCCCTGGGGCAGTGCCCTGGGTACCTGGAACCCACGGATGGAGTGAGTCCTGCCTGTCCGTGCCCACCCGTGTGCGCCCACCCAAGCAGCTCGTGGACAGGGGCACAGTGAGGACAGGACACTGAGTAGCCCTGTGAACTGTGCAGGGATAAT
Source organism: Grallaria varia (assembly GCA_013396735.1). Taxonomy (NCBI): domain Eukaryota; kingdom Metazoa; phylum Chordata; class Aves; order Passeriformes; family Formicariidae; genus Grallaria; species Grallaria varia. Next base: position 106,365 of record VWZG01013200.1, read on the forward strand.
AAGCCAACGGCTGCTTTAATTAGATTAATTGGCTCCCATTCGACTCCAGAGGAGCTGTCAGGCTGCAAGTGCGTTCCTGCTGTACCTGGCTAATTACGGCACTGCGGCCGCCACTCTGCAGCGCTCGCAGCCACCGAGAGCCGGCACCGGGAAAAGCCCTGCCAGGCAAGGAAGGGGATTTAGGGAGGTCTGGCTGCTAAAATACACCGGTGAAGAAGAGAGTGAGGAAGATCAGGGAGTCCTGAGGATGCTGCAGGCCATGGGGATGGGTCAGAGCTGCAGGAGAGCATGGGCTGCACACCGTGAGGAGCTGGAGCACAGGGATGGTGTTTGGGGATCAGGACTGGGGAAGGTGTTGGGGAGGGAGCCAGCGGGTGGGATGCATCAGGTGGGAGGATGGTGGCTGGAGCACCCAGGTGAGCACAGGCTGGGGGGAGCTGGCAGGGAGGGGTGGGCGCTGGGATCAGTCTCTGTTCCTGCTGCCCGTGCCCTGAGGAAGAGGAGGCTGATAGCAAGCGAGCAAGTGGGGTGAGCAGGTCTTTGCCAGATGTGCCTGACACAGGGACATTGAGCTCCTGCCTGGCACTGGAGCTGCTCTGAGACCCTGGCTATTTATGAAAGCCACCCACAGAAGAAGCAAGAAGGTGACAGCACAAAAATAACCACCTGGGCTGGGACGGCGAGACAGCTCTTCCCCACAGACCGGAGAGTGGGAGGCAGCACTGGGGACTATCTTTATCCCTCTTATCCTCAGGCTGTTATTACAGTGCCCACTGCAGCTGGAGTTGCAGCCTTTGCCCACACAGATGACCTGTGCTCCAGGGCACTCTGTTTTCCTGGAGGTACCACTCACCAGTAGCCAATGCTGGGAATTCAAAAAGGCTAGTGAGCAGGAGTTTAGCAGCTCCAGGAGGCAAATAACGTGCCAGACGCCCCTACACATCCCCAACAGACACCCCACAACCCCTCTGAGAATCAGGGCTACTGGTACACCCAGGATTTGCCCAGCTGTGGGATGTCAGCAGCTCCCAAGGGTGACTCCCAAAGGAAAGACACCTGCACACATGTGTGTTGGGAAGACACACCTGCACATATGGATGTGCAGAGCATCCAGCTGATCCTATGCAGCACCTGTGCATAGCACAGGGATGAGCTGGACCCTCTATGCTCTGGGGAAACCCACCTGCTTGCAGGTACAGGTGGGAATCCCTGTGTGTGCCACCCATGCTGTCCTGGCATCCTGGCATGGAGGGCACACGCTGGGGAAGTTCACCCGTGGGAGTTCATCACACAGCTCAGCAATGAACCCCAAAGCCCCACTGAGGCTCCCTGGGGCACTCTGAGCACCTGTATAGACTCAGCAGCCCCAAATCCCACATGTCCCTATAAGACACCAACCTGCAAATCTCCAGACCACAAAGCAGGTCACCGCACACCCCTGAGTGCCAGTGCAGTGCCCAGGGACGCTGCCCAGCTCCAGCACTGCCCGCACGTCCCTGAGCGATGCCCGCAGAGACCGCACACCCCAGCGCCGCTCCTCGAAAGGGGTGTGCGGCTGAGGTGACGGCACTGCCGGAACAGATGAGGAGAGCAGCTGGGAGAGGAGCAGGGAGGAGGCGGAGGCAGCCGGCTCCATCCTCAGGTGTGTGTAGGACACATTCAGTCGGGAGCTTGTTAGCCGAGACATTAGCAGCCCTTGCAAAGAGCTGACGCGGCTGCAGCACACGCATCCCGGGGTTCCCAGGGGATCCTGCGCTTCCATTCGTGCCGCACACGAGGCCCCCGGAACAGACGCAGCTTGGATGGAGTTATTTTTTTCGCTGGTGAATGTTAATCCCGGCTCAGCTAATGCCTCTGCAGCGGCTCGCCCGGACCCCGCTCCAGGCTCGCTCCCGCCCGCGCTCCCGGCAGGCAGGAGAGGGGGGATCAGAGGGGCAGCATCCTCCGGGATGCTGCTGTGCCCGTGGCGTGGGATGGGGGGCAAAGGGAGGAGGTGCGGGGGGGGGGGTGAGCCGCACATGCCCATAGCTCAAGGGACTGGTGTGTCCCCAGGTCTGCTGTACGCGTGGGACACCCTCAGGGTGGGGACAAGGGGGTGTCCCAGGGCGTCCATGGGAGTCAGTGGTAGGGCAGGGGTGGGGGCGTCTGGTGCGCTTGGATCTGGTCCTGTGGGGGAAATGGAAAAGAGCGGGATGGTGGGAGTGGAGAAAGGGCTTCCCCAGCTGGCGAGGAGGAGGAGGAGGAGGATGTAATTGCACGGTACAGATTGAGCCTGTCAGGCGTCCCTCCGACAGCGCATCCCGGGGCACCTTCACTGTAAATAATAAATAACAGCCCGGAGAGGAGGGGATTAACAAGGACAGGCGAGGCAGTTATTTCCTAATTGATGGGTTTGTATTGTCTGCGGAGGCTGGAACGGCAGCCACCCTGATGCCATCGAGGGGAGCCCGCGCCTCCTCCCCGCGGCTGCCGGCGAAAAGCAGGCAGGGGAAATGCGGGGAGGGAAAAGCAGGCAGGGGATATTGGGGAGGGAAAAGCAGGCAGGCGAAAAACAGGCAGGGGATATGCGGGGAGGGAAATGCAGGCAGGCGAAAAGCAGGGAGGGAAATGCAGGCAGGGAAATTCAAGCAGGGAAAATGCCGGTGGGGGGGAAATACAGGTATGGGAAAACTCGGGTAGGGAGACGCAGGTAGGAGAAATGCAGGCAGAGAAACGCAGGCAGGGAAATAATAGGCAGCTCCAGGGCAGAGCAGGCAGGTGGGGCACAGAACAGCCAGAGGGGCAATGGGACCCCCAGCCCACAGGGCCCACCAACCCCTAGAGCTTGGGGTCCAGCTGGGGCCCAGTACTTTTCCTCTCATCTTTCATTTAACTCCTTTTCTTCTAAATATTTAGAGAAGGGACCAAAATCCCAGCATCCTGCCCCATCCCCTGCTCAGGGAGCCTGGAATGCAGGTTATTCCATCTGTCCTGCCCGGGATTTGGGGCATTCCAGCCAGGCAGGAGAGGGGAGCAGGATGGGGTCTCAGACAGCTTGAATTTACACGTGGGTTTAGCAGAGCTAAAAGCAGCTCTGGGAGGAGGCTGGGCCACTTTTGGAGATATAATTATGTATAAAAAAAGCTTAGCCTTGTCCCTGTGGGGAGGAGCCACATCCAGCTCTGCCGCTGGGGATGTGCTGGGACCACCAGGGCCCCCAGACCTGGCTGGGCCACAGTGGGGGTCTCCCCCTCCCTGTCTGTGGACAGGGGGATGCTGGGGGCCCTTTCCAGCAGCATGGCCCGGATCCCGCCCTGGATTACCCTCTCCCCACTCGCAGGAGGGGGCAGAAGTCACCAAGTGCCAGATGGTGCCATTTAATTTTTATTTATTTTTCTTTTTTTCTGGGTGAGGCTTGAATCTGTTTGTGCCTGTGTGAGCAGGACCCCGGGCGACCCACACAGGCAGGACCAGGCTGGGAGCCCTCCTGCCTTCGGGCACAGCTATTCCTCCTCTGGAAACAGGAGCTTTGCTGTTCCCCAAAGCAACTTCCAAGGATTTCCCCCAGCAAACGCCCTTCCCTGCAGAGGTGTGGTGACCCCATCCCCTTTTGGGGTGACTTTGCTGAGTGATTCAGGCGTCCCCTGCCTGCAGCCCAGCCAGTTTCCTGCCTTTCCCAACAGCTGAGGAGCCAGGTTGGGTTGAGGGACCTGAGGAGGAGGAGGGGGTGAGGAAAGCAGGGAGATGCCCGTGGAGGCAGCAGTTTCCCAGGTGCTGCCTGCCAGATTGCTGCCCGTGGCCTGCACTCAGCTCACAATTATCTGGGGTAATGGCAGGGGAGGGTGACCCAGATAGCGCGGGGAGGAGGATAATAAGGAGGATGTAAGTGAGGCTTTGGGAAAGGGAAATGATGGGGGGAGAGGAGCTCCAGGATGAACGCTGAGCTGGGAGGTTGGCCCAGCACAGCCTGTAGCATCCCCATGGCCCATGTCATCCTTAATCCGGGCAATACATCCCTCGGTAAGCAAAAATATAATTTCCTGGATCAATAACCCTGGAGGATTTGGGGTGGAAAAAGGCAAAGGGCAGAGTTGGCAGCACTGTCCCAAATGGAATCTTCCTTCCCCAGTGAGCACTCCTGGCTGGGATGAGTGGAGAGCAGGGGCTGTGCATCATCACGCTGTGGGATCCAGCTCTCAGCATGGACCATCCATTGTCCCCAGGGGTCACACACCTACAGGGACTTGGCTAGAGGGCACCTTCAGGTCAGCAAAGAGGGGTCTGGGGCTGCTGCCCTTGCTGAGCACCTCCCTTCTTGCCAAGGGCCCACGCAGCAACTCTGAGGCCCTGCCGGCACACACTGACCGATATGCCCTTATAAATCTCTCAGCCCTCTGCCATCATCCCTTCTCCTTGAAGAGCTGAGGAAGCAGAGGTCTGAGCCAGTGCTCGTGCATCACATGGAGAGGTGTCCCCACGCTGCTGCCACCTGCTCTGGCCACCTTGGCAATGTGCTGTGGCCAGTTCCTGTGGGAATGCTGCCTGTTCCTGCCTCTGGGCTGCAGATCCTCTCCATGACTTGTTTTCCCCCTGGCCCACTCTGAGCTGGGTCTCCGCTCGCTGTTCCCTCTCCAGTGGAGCTCCAGTGAAATCACCTTTCAAGGTGTTTTTCTGAGCCCAGGAATACAGAGGAGCAAGGGCAGGCACTGCACCCGCCAGCATGGTGCTGGTGACTCGCTAACAGTGCCTGGCTCTTTATTTGAAATAAAGGAATCTGGGACTGATGTGGTACCAGGACACAGATTCTACAGCTGGAGAACAGTCTTTGAGCCACCCTCAGCCAGGGACGCCTGTTCCCAGCCTGGTGCCTGAAGTGAAAGCCCAGCACGGTGACATGGCGGTGACACGTCCACAGCACAGAGCAAGGGTTCAGGATCTTTGGTGGCTTCAGGAGGCAGATCCCAGTGGGGCACAGGGACTCATTCCAGGCTTTATTTCGGAGTGGGGTATGCCCGGATCCTGCAGTGGGCACAGGAGGAGCAGTCCCGGGGAGGGGGCCTGCAGGAGAGAGACCTTCTGCTCCATCAGTGTGGTGAGGGTGCTGCTGGTGATCCCACACGAAGATTTTGGTCAGGAAGGTGTTTACAGGTGCAGGAGAGTGCTCTGGGCACGGTAAGGACCCAGCAGAGCAGCAGCAGTGTTTCCCAGCAATGCAGGCTCATCGTCGCATGATATTTAAGTGGCAGAAAAGAAAATAAAGCAGACAGGGGAGGGTGGGAGAGAGGATGAGCTGGAGGGAGAGGAGGAGCAGCCCCCCTTCCCTCCCACGCAGCCTCATGGCTCCAGAGGAGCTGGGGGGGCCGAGGTGATGCTGGTGGGGGGCCTGGCTGGGTTTGGAAGGGGAGGGCACCAGTTGAAGGGAGCACGACGTCTTCTGTGACAGGTTTGAACGTGACTCAACGTCACCTACTTTCTACCACAGCAACCTCTGCAGCTTCATCATCTCCATGCAAATCTGGGGCTCGAAGAGCTCCAAACGTGGCTGTGGAGGGGGCCTAAGGGTGGAGGCCATGAGGAGGAGGATGAGCTTCTTCCCCCTTCCCTTCCCTCCTGAGCTGTCCCTGAGGGCGCTTCCACCCCAGGGAAGGGAGCACCAAGAGCCCTGCAAAGCCACTCTTTCATTAATTGAATATTCAATTTTCAAAATAACCTTGAGGAACTAAATGAAGAGGCTGGGAAGAGATAGCTAATTGTCAGCTGCACCTGCTCGGCACACAACCACAAAAATGCTGCTTCGAGCTTCCTTCCAGCCCACTCACACAATTTAGATTATTTTTTTCCCCGAGCCATTACGTCAATGCAGAGGGCACAGCAGCCTGGCAGGGCACAAGGAGCATGCCAGGCACTGGTGTGGGGTGTGACAGGGGGACTGGGGCTGGGGCAGTTGGTGAGTGGCTTGTCTGACCATGGGAGATGCTTTTCTTCAGGTCTGGGAGGGCAGGGTGGGGTGCGCAGGGGGATCTGGCCCGTGAGAGGTGCAGGCAGTGGTGTGAGGATGCAGCATTTTGGGGTGCCATGGTGCCCCCAGGCTCTGTTGCCTCTGTGGGGGACTGCAATGGGCTGCAGTGCCTGGCAGGGACTGGGGCATCCTGCACCCGTGCGTGGGGGCTGTGCATGTCCCCAGAGTCACCAGGGCAAGGCTGGGGCTCTGCACCTTTGCTCAGCACCCAACCCTGCTCTGTGACTACCCATAGTGCTGGCGCTGGCTTCTGCCTCCTTCCTTTGGGCAACCCCCTGTCCCCCACATCGGAGCCACAGCATGAAAGCCTGGTCTCACTCTGGAAAAGTCCTGGTGTCCCTCTGGGCCAGCTTTCCCCATCCATGGGACAGCAGGAGTGGCATGACTTCCTCTTCATGGGGGTGCTGAGCCCCCCAACCTGGGCATCCTGGGGGTACCAACCTCCTCCAGACTGGGCACCCTGAGGGGTTCTAAGTCCACACAGCTTGGGCATCCCAGGGGTTCTGAGCCCCCAGCTCTGAGTATCTGGGGGTTCTGAATCCCCCACGCTTGGGCATCCCAGGGGTTCTGAGCCCCCAGCTCTGNTGGGGGTTCTGGGCCCCCAGCTCTGAGTATCTGGGGGTTCTGAATCCCCCACGCCTGGCCATCCTAGGGGTTCTGAGCCCCCAGCTCTGAGTATCTGGGGGTTCTGAATCCCCCACGCCTGGCCATCCTAGGGGTTCTGAGCCCCCAGCTCTGAGTATCTGGGGGTTCTGAATCCCCCACGCCTGGCCATCCTAGGGGTTCTGAGCCCCCAGCTCTGAGTATCTGGGGGTTCTGAATCCCCCACGCCTGGCCATCCTAGGGGTTCTGAGCCCCCAGCTCTGAGTATCTGGGGGTTCTGAATCCCCCACGCCTGGCCATCCTAGGGGTTCTGAGCCCCCAGCTCTGAGTATCTGGACATTCTGAATCCCCCAAGCCTGGCCATGCTGGGGGTGCTGAGTCCCCTAAGCCTGGGCATCCCAGGGGTTTTGATTGCCCCCAGCCTAGACAACCTGAGGGTTCTCAACCTCCCTACTCCTGGGCATCCCAGGCGTTCTGAATCCCCCACTCCTGGGCATCCCAGGGGTTCTGAGCCCCGAGCTCTGAGGATCAGGGGGTTCTGAATCCCCCACGCTTGGGCATCCCAGGGGTTCTGAGCCCCGAGCTCTGAGGATCAGGGGGTTCTGAATCCCCCACGCTTGGGCATCCCAGGGGTTCTGAGCCCCGAGCTCTGAGGATCAGGGGGTTCTGAATCCCCCACGCTTGGGCATCCCAGGGGTTCTGAGCCCCGAGCTCTGAGGATCAGGGGGTTCTGAATCCCCCACGCTTGGGCATCCCAGGGGTTCTGAGCCCCGAGCTCTGAGGATCAGGGGGTTCTGAATCCCCCACGCTTGGGCATCCCAGGGGTTCTGAGCCCCGAGCTCTGAGGATCAGGGGGTTCTGAATCCCCCACGCTTGGGCATCCCAGGGGTTCTGAGCCCCGAGCTCTGAGGATCAGGGGGTTCTGAATCCCCCACGCTTGGGCATCCCAGGGGTTCTGAGCCCCGAGCTCTGAGGATCAGGGGGTTCTGAATCCCCCACGCTTGGGCATCCCAGGGGTTCTGAGCCCCGAGCTCTGAGGATCAGGGGGTTCTGAATCCCCCACGCTTGGGCATCCCAGGGGTTCTGAGCCCCGAGCTCTGAGGATCAGGGGGTTCTGAATCCCCCACGCTTGGGCATCCCAGGGGTTCTGAGCCCCGAGCTCTGAGGATCAGGGGGTTCTGAATCCCCCACGCTTGGGCATCCCAGGGGTTCTGAGCCCCGAGCTCTGAGGATCAGGGGGTTCTGAATCCCCCACGCTTGGGCATCCCAGGGGTTCTGAGCCCCGAGCTCTGAGGATCAGGGGGTTCTGAATCCCCCACGCTTGGGCATCCCAGGGGTTCTGAGCCCCGAGCTCTGAGGATCAGGGGGTTCTGAATCCCCCACGCTTGGGCATCCCAGGGGTTCTGAGCCCCGAGCTCTGAGGATCAGGGGGTTCTGAATCCCCCACGCTTGGGCATCCCAGGGGTTCTGAGCCCCGAGCTCTGAGGATCAGGGGGTTCTGAATCCCCCACGCTTGGGCATCCCAGGGGTTCTGAGCCCCGAGCTCTGAGGATCAGGGGGTTCTGAATCCCCCACGCTTGGGCATCCCAGGGGTTCTGAGCCCCGAGCTCTGAGGATCAGGGGGTTCTGAATCCCCCACGCTTGGGCATCCCAGGGGTTCTGAGCCCCGAGCTCTGAGGATCAGGGGGTTCTGAATCCCCCACGCTTGGGCATCCCAGGGGTTCTGAGCCCCGAGCTCTGAGGATCAGGGGGTTCTGAATCCCCCACGCTTGGGCATCCCAGGGGTTCTGAGCCCCGAGCTCTGAGGATCAGGGGGTTCTGAATCCCCCACGCTTGGGCATCCCAGGGGTTCTGAGCCCCGAGCTCTGAGGATCAGGGGGTTCTGAATCCCCCACGCTTGGGCATCCCAGGGGTTCTGAGCCCCGAGCTCTGAGGATCAGGGGGTTCTGAATCCCCCACGCTTGGGCATCCCAGGGGTTCTGAGCCCCGAGCTCTGAGGATCAGGGGGTTCTGAATCCCCCACGCTTGGGCATCCCAGGGGTTCTGAGCCCCGAGCTCTGAGGATCAGGGGGTTCTGAATCCCCCACGCTTGGGCATCCCAGGGGTTCTGAGCCCCGAGCTCTGAGGATCAGGGGGTTCTGAATCCCCCACGCTTGGGCATCCCAGGGGTTCTGAGCCCCGAGCTCTGAGGATCAGGGGGTTCTGAATCCCCCACGCTTGGGCATCCCAGGGGTTCTGAGCCCCGAGCTCTGAGGATCAGGGGGTTCTGAATCCCCCACTCCTGGGCATCCCAGGGGTTTTGATTGCCCCCATCCTGGACAACCTGAGGGTTCTCATCCTCCCTACTCCTGGGCATCCCAGGGGTTCTGAGCCCCGAGCTCTGAGTATCAGGGGGTTCTGAATCCCCCACTCCTGGGCATCCCAGGGGTTCTGAGCCCCCAGCTCTGAGTATCTGGACATTCTGAATCCCCCAAGCCTGGCCATGCTGGGGGTGCTGAGTCCCCTAAGCCTGGGCATCCCAGGGGTTTTGATTGCCCCCAGCCTGGACATCCTGGGGGTTCTCATCCTGCCCACCCCTGGGCATCCCAGGGGTTCTGACCCCCTCAGCCCTTTCCTTGCCGTGTTCTGAATTCCCCCCAGCCTGGGCGTTCAGGGGTTCTGAGCCGCCCAGTCTGGGGGTGCCCTGCACACCTGAGCAGGTGCAGGCAGGAGCGCGGTCCCCTCTGCCACCACTGCCTCGCTGCCTGAAGCACAGGGACAGGCAGGGCTCTGCTCCCACGGTGGCAGGGATCGGGCAGCATCCTCCGGGAGGGACTGGCCCCGGGGGCAGCCGGACCGGCCCATACGCTGCCTTTCAGCAGCACCATGTCTCCGAATCGCTGGCTGCTTCCACACTTGGCTGCATTAATAATCAGCCGGCTGATGGGGAAGGATTTACCAGCTGTTTTTCATGACTCCATTGGCCTCAGATAAATCAGGGAGGGGGTGTCGCACGGCGTTTGCCAGGGGCCTGATGGATGGTGCCGAGCGAGCGGATGGCTCACACGCTGACGCTTACAGACTCTGTCAGGTTGGCGGAGAGTGCGCGATTAATGGCCCCAATCAAGCAGGGAGGAATCGCTGGGGTGGTACCCAACCCACCCCCCAGCACGGCATCGCACCCTCCCCGGCTCTGCCCCACGCAGGGGCTTCTGCTGGGACCCCCTCCCCTTCCCCAGCTCCCCCAGCAGCCGCGCTGGCGTGGGCAGCTCCCCAGCCCCGGCTGCAGGATGGAGATTAGCTCGAAAGAGCTGAGCACACACAATATTTCCAAAGCAATTGCAAGCGAAGCAGGGAGCAGCTGTGGGCTGAGCAGCCTGCCTTCCTCAATTCCGGCAACATCTGGACGCGGCAGCTGCGCCGGCGAGCGAAACCTGTTCGGGGTGATGGGGAAGGGTGCGGGACCCCATCGCTCGTCGTGGCGTGTGATGAGAAACCTGCCTCAGGCTTCGGGTCCCTGCTGGAGGGATAATTCTCCAGAGGCAGCGTCCCCTCCCTGTGCTCTAGGGCAGGGTGCTGAGGGACCCACCATGTGCACCCATCGCCTTGGGAAGGCAATCATCCCGGTTTCACGGGGTCTGGGGGAAGATGCTGCCCTGGGACCGTGGCACATGGCGCAGTGTTTTCCTTCACCCAGCTTGCTTGTGGTCCCTGTGGCGCAGGAACCCCCCCAGTGTGGGTGCTGGGGAGGGTGGGTGCCCCAGGAGGGGCTGGGGGTCTCAGTGGGGAGTCAGGCTCTGCTCCCACCCTCTCGGCAGCATCCCTGGAGCTGGAGCATATTTCAAAGGAGTGTTTTTAAGTGAGCCCAAAGCCGGGGGGCAGTAGCTTGAGGGTTACAGTTGGCTGTCAGAGGCTGCCGCAGTGCACCCCCAGGAACAAAGGGGCCCCAAAAACAGGGTTCCCAGCACAGCCCTCCCTGCCCACGGGGAAATGCTGTCCCCTCGCACTGCTGGCTGATCCCCAAATGTGCACTGCTTGCTGCACATACAGCCCCATGGCACACGCACACCCCATGCCACGCTGCCACTGTCCCCAGCACACGCTGGCCGCCCAACCCCTCATATCACCCACCTGCTTCATCTGTTGAGACTCCACAGGCCACGAAGGAACCACAGGGGCAGTGGGATGAGGTTAGTGTACTGTCACCGAGGGCACTCAGTCCCTTGGCACTGGGTCCTCGGTGTCAGAGCCAGCTCATGCATGACAGGGACACTGGGCACATGTGCCACCAGGGATGTGGCCACAGCCCATTTGTGTCAGTGCTGGTGGGACCCTGCAGCAGTGCCAGTGGGACTCAGCATGGCTTGGAGCACTGCTGGGACCTCCTTGGCTCTTCTCCTGGCTGAGAAGGTGAGGAACCCAAGAGCTTTGTACTGTTAATGGGAATACTGGAATGTAAGTGCTGTGGGGCTGGTGCCACCTCCCAGCCCAGAGTGGTCATGAGGATGGGCAGAGCAAGCTGCTGGCACACTGGGTGAGTCCCTCTGTCCCTCTGCCCTGGGCTGGCCTGGGGAGGGGGCACTGGGGGACAGCCCCATATCCCCACCAAGCACCAGTGCCCTCCTGAGAACAGTCCTTAGGATACCAAGGCAAAGAGACCATCTCCTGGTGCCAGTCCTGTCTGTGCCAGGAAACAGCATGGCATCAAAGGACTTCCAGCGAGTGCCTCTCTGAAGCCAAACCAAATGAATTATTCCATTTAATTTGGGGGCATGAGCAGCAGCACAGGAGGCAGCGCTGCCTCTCCCAGCGCAGCAGCTCCCAGCTCTGCAGTGTCCTATGCCCACCTGTGCCCCCCCAGCACCCCATTGGGCCCTGTCTGTGCCTGTGGGACCCGCCACCTCTCTGGGATGTGACAATGGCTGTGTGGGTTCAAAGAGCAGGAGGGGAGCTGGAAGGGAGCCTTTATCCCAGCCATCCCGGGAAGGAGCAGGATACAGCAAGGGAACAGCTTCAAGCAGGCAGCCCCACGCCCGACTGCGGGCACTCGGCTGGGCAGCAGCTCCCCATGGGGCTGGGGACACAGGCTGCAGCTCCTCGGTGTGCCCAGCTGCAGGCAGGCAGTGCCAGCCCCCGGCCAGATGGGCTGGTGGAGAGCGCAGCCCTCGCTGGGGGCAGCAGCCGGGTGTGCTGTTCTGGTGATCTCCTGGCCAGGCCCCCACCGGGCACTTTGATCCCCCTCCCCTGCCTGCTCCGGGTGGACGTGCCCGGCTCTCATCGCTGCTGCCTCGTGGCTCTGCACGGGGTCTGGTGAAATATTTACACCTGACTCCCCTTTGAAGTGCGCTGTGCTCGCAGCCCCGCTCCCCGCAGCCTGCTCCTCTCTGCTCGGTGGCTCGGGGCACTGAGCTCGGTGCCCCTGTGCCAATCCCATGGGATAAGCCATGTTGCATCCCACCGAGCCCGGTGACCCTGCTCCTGGCCTCCAGTGCTGCTCAGCCTCCTGGCAGAGGGGGAAAAGGATGCCACAGTGCAACCCAGGGGTATCTTCTATCCTTGGAGTGATGTGCCTGTATCCACAGACAAGCATCCTTGCTGCATCTCGTGGCATGCCATGCCACAGTCCCATCCTGCTGTCATCCCATGGAGACAGTGATCAGCCCTAGGCTCCACAGTGAGCTGGGAAAGGCGCAGCTGCACGAGGGAACTGTGCCCTGTGCTGTCAGCCAGTTCCTGCTCCAGCAGCAAGGCCAACACAACGAGAAATGGGAGCTTGTTGAGGGCTGCTGGGCTGGAAATGTGGCCATTTCCTGCTGCCGCAGGGGCAGCCCTGGGCAGTGAATGTGGCACCACTCCCTGACCCTGCTGTGGCCCATTTGCTGCTGGCTGTGCTGTGTGGCACTGGCTATCCTTGTCTCTAGGGTGCCACAGGGCTCCCGGGAGTGTCCCTGGCAGTGCCACTCGCCCCTGAGCACAGGGACAGGGTCCGAGGTGTGCAGGGTGCACTGTCTGTCGTGTGCCACTGTGCCAGTGTCAGGTGAGGCCCCTGCTGCAGGATGGACTGGGAGCCATGTCCTCACAGTGGGAAATCATTGGATTATTTAGATTGGAAAAGCCCTCTAACACCACTGAATCCAACCATGAACCCAGCGCTGCCAAGTCCAACTCCAAACCATGTCTCTGAAATCCTTCACCTTCCCTGTTCCCCAGGGACAGGGGGATTTTGGAGAGCCCGGGTGCTTTCCATGAGGGCTTCACCTCTCTCATGTCCTCAGTGGCTCTGCAGAGCCACCAAGCACACCCTGACACCCTTGGGGACAGGATGCTCCAGCCCGCGTGGTTTTGGCGCTGCTTTGGTGCAGGCACCTTCGAGGTTGTGTGCCCAAGCTCCCCTTCAGCTCCAGCTCCCTGACAAGGGTGATTTTGCTGGAATGCCATCTCCCTCTTCAGCGAGGAGGAAAATTGGACACACTGGGAAGCTGCATTTGGCAAATCCAGGTGCCAAATGGGCTGTGCTCTCTGCCTGCCTGCCAAGGGCTCTGCTGGCACAGAGGCCCTCACCTTCTCTGGTGGGGGCTGGTGCTGCTTCCAAACGTAAGACCCAGCCTCCTCCATCCTGGGAGCCACAGTGCTGCTCTTCACACTGGGGGGAAACTTCCCTGCTCTCAGTTCAGGTCAGAAGACACAAATAGAGACCCCTGGAATCATCTGGGGTGCATTGGCTGTTCCTGAGGGCAGTGCTGGTGCAGGACAGGGGGAGCATTTTGGGCTGCCACGTGCCCATTCTGTGCCCCAAGAGTAGCTGTGGCTTCTTCAGCCCCCTGGAATGTTTCAGTGAGGGGCTCTTCCCTACCTCATCCTCCAGCCTAAGCCTCTGGATTTTGGAAAGGATCTCCCAAGACCTCCATCCAAGCCTTGCCTGGGGTGCAGGATGCTCCTGCCAGCCTTGCTGCCCATCTGTGGTGGAAAGGGCATCCTGTGCAGGGTCAGGCGAGAGCAGGATTGTTGCTAATTGCAGTCCTTTGGCATCAGAGAGGAGCGAAACTTCCTAATTTATGGGTTGGCGGCAATAAAGCTTCGCATCACTGCAAAGGGAATTCACCTGCCTCCAAAACAAGGTTAAATAAATAGCTAATGGGAGAGCTCAGTAATCCCACAGTGCACACACACACACACAGACACACATAGAGACAAACATACACACACACACAGACACACACACATACAGACAGACACACACACAGACAGACAGACACATACACACACATACACACAGAGAGACACACAGACACACACAGACACAGACACACACACATACAGACGACAGACAGACACACACACACACATACACCTACACACACAGACACACACACATACACACACACACACGCTGGTGGTGACACACTCCCATTGTCACTCCCCCCTCCAGGGATGTGCACAGACACCCACAGTGGTGCTGGCACAGGCTGTGACACCCCAGGCCACACCAGCACCCTGTGCCCCGGCAGGGTGGCGAGGGTTCCCAGACACCCCAGCCTGGGGCTGTCACCTATTCAGGGTCAAGCGGTGGTGCTTTGTGAGATCCTGGACTGGCAGAGGATGGAGATGTTATGGAATAGCCGAAAAGCACCTGGACACATCGTGCCACTGTGTGTCGGGTATGATGTCGGGGATGTGGAGCCACGCCGGAGCTGTTCTGCTCAAGGCAGCAGTGACTCCCGACGCTGGATCGGGACAGCTCCACCTCCAAACACATCTCCCAGGGATGGAGTGGTGATGGTTCTGGTGCTGTCCCATCCCTATAGGGATGGAGCTGGTGGGCACAGGGAAGGATGCCCAGGGGACGTCATCCCTCCCACAAACCATCAGCTACTCAGTCCTACCTGAGGTTCCACAGCACCTCTGGGGCTGAAGAAGAAGGATTTTGGGAGGAAAGAATGGCACAGAGGGTTACAGAGCATCCCAGACCTGCAGGAGCATTGTTGGAGAGGGGAAGCCTTGGAATTCCCCTTGGCCAGCTCCGCTCAGCCTCCAGCCCTGGCAGGAGGACACCAGCGTGTTTCTGCTCATCCGTGGGACCAGCAGCACCCATGGGATGATCCCCAAAAGAAGCAGAGGTGCCCTGGGGTGATGCCAGCCGGAGCAGGAGGGTGTGAGGGGCAGGGAGCCAGGCTGGTGCAGCTGCACATCAGCGAGGTGCTGGACGGGCAGGAGGAGGGCAAGCACCTCCGAGCCAGCTCCGCAGGCCCGGCATCTCCGTGGGCTGTGCGTGAAGAGCTTTCCCATCAGCGCTGGCACATTTTTAGGCATTTTGTTCTCTGTGTAAATCCATCTCCGGGAGCGAGTGTGGTCGATTGATTTTGTGCTGTTCTGTGCCGGCGGCCACCTGCTCGCGCTCCATGAGCAGGGACCCTGCACCCAATGCCGGGCCTGAAAGACCCTCTGGCACCCAGGCAGGTGGCAGGCAGGGGACAGGGACTGGTGGACCTCTGTGCTGTCACCTGAACAGGCTGGCAAAGCGGGGTGCTCTGTGGGATAGCGGACAGAGAGGTGGGAAGGAGGGTTTATATCCAGGAAGGGGGGTGTGAATTCTTCCCAAATCTGCAGCTGAGCTGTCGTGTACGGAGAAAGCCAGTGTCCCCAGCAGAGAAGGGACCAGGAATGACAACCACCCTGAGCTGACACTGGGGACAGGGATCAGCCCCTGGAGTCACTGGGAGTGTGGACTGAGCAGGTTGGGGATGGAGCTGAGCCGTGGAGGAGAGGAGCTGCAGGTGACCCATCTGGGCAGGACGAGGATGCTCCTGTCCTTCATCCAGCGCCACCACCACGCTCAGCACCCACCACCTGTGTGGGTGATGGTCCTAGCGCGCAGCGCGAGGCAGGTGACCCCCGGGTGACAAGAGGCCCTGTGAAGAGCAGCAGGCCCCCGGGTCCATGGCCATTGTGGGGCTGCCGGGGAGCTGTTCCCCCGTAATTGCGGTGTGTTTGCTGCGCTCCCGCTTTGCCATGGCAACGCCTGCCTGGCGCGCCGGTGGTGCCTCGCAGCACATATTGTTTCGGAAAGGTCACCGCCGAGTGGTGGTGGGCTCAGCGCAGCGCTGCTGCTATTTCTACATATTTGTGAAGGGGGAGATGGAAGGTAATTACAGCCCTTTCTCCAGAATTAATTTCACGATGGCATCGTGTGACACTGGGGACGAGCCCCCTGGGGTGGCTGAGCCTTGCCGCAGGGAAACTGGGCACTGGCACATGCCGGGCAGTGGGGTTTGGCTCTGCAGGGCACCCCGGGCTGTGGGGCAGCGTGTAGGGCAGCATGCAGGGCTGTGGGGCACTGGGGGTTGCCATGGGATGGAGCACCGTGGGGTACCACAGGCCTGGCATCACAGGGTACCGTGGGACAAGGACAGCCACAGGCAGTACCAAGCCCCAGCCCTGTGGTCCTGGCTGGCCGGGAGCTGGGAATTTGGGATGACCCAAAGCAGCATTGCCTGGATGGGTGGCAGTGCCACTGGTGCCTCTGTTTCCTCAGGGACACGGCAACACTCTCCTGTCCCCAGGGAGCACCTGTCAGAGCCCTGGCTCCCAGCACAGCCAGAGGTGGAGCAGCATTCCTTCGCCCACTCCCATCCCAACGCAGCCAAAACAGGACCCGAACAGGCTTGGGAGGGATATCCCATCCCAAAACCAGGTGCCACCCACTCTTGGGAACCACCCTGGCTCTGGATCAGCACCAATCCTGCCAGTCCAGAACAACTGCCTGTGTTCGGATGCCCACCTGGGGAGGAGGGCACAGAGAAGGGGCCTCCTGGGCTGCCAAGGTCCTCACATTCCCTTTTCCAGGATCCTCTCCATGCGCCCCCCCAGCCTCCCCAGAGCCCGGGGAGCCATCGGGGTTAAATATTCAGGAGCACTCGCTGTGCACATTTTGTAAAGATCAAGCGGCTCCCAGGCCTGGCAATTCCCTTCCCCTGCTGCCGGGGATGCGCCTTAATGAGTTTGCAGAACGATACATTTTTAAAGTCATTATTTCCGGATATGTTCAAAGTTCCAGCATTTCCTCTGCTCCAGTTGTGCAGGCGGCCACCCCACTGTGCTCCTCCCGTGGGGAGCTGGACCCTCCTGGGCGTCACGGAGGGCGGTCACCCCGCAGGGATGGGGCATGTGGGGAGCACTGGGGGCTATGGGGATGCATCGAGGAGGGGTCCCAGAGGGGATGGACTTGTCCTGGCTCTGCCACTGGTCTCTGCATGGCCTGGGGGTGCCTGGGGACACTGCTCCCTGCCCTGCCTGGGGACATGGGGACATGGATTCCTGCCCTGCCTCATGGCAATGGGGATATTGTTCCTTATACTTCCTGGGGACATGGGGACACTGATAGATGTACTCCCAACTGGAAATGAGGACACTGGTCCCTGTCCTTCCAAGGGATATGGGGACACTGATCCCTACCTGGGCCATGTGGGACATGAGCCCTACCCTGCCTTGGGACACGGTGACACTGATCCTTTCTCTGCCTTGGAAGACGGGAGTGCTGATCCCTGCCCTGCAACACAGATCCCTGACTAGTGGAAATGGGAATATTGATCCCTGCGCTGCCTGGGGACATGGGAGCACTTGTCCCTGCCCTGCCTAAGGGTATGCAGACATTGATCCCTGCCCTGGCTGGGGCCATGGAGAGATGCTTATCTCTTCCCTGCCAGGGGCAGCCCAGAAGCAGCTCCCATCGCCCTTGGCTTGCTGTGCACCGGCAGGTGCAGGGACAGGGCGCCAGCCGCCTGCAGAGCTCACCAGCAGCGGCCCCCTGGTAATTGTGGGTCTGCCTGCACTTAATCACAGCCTTCAGAGCAGGCAGAGGGAGCAGCAGCTGGGAAGTGCCGTGGAAACCGCCCCAGAGCTGCACCCCAGGCTGGGCAATGGGCTCCCAGTACCCACCAGCTGCCTCTTGCATCCCTTCCCACTGCAGCCTCCTGCCTTCCCAGTGCAGTGTCCCTGATTCTCTCCACTCTCCGGTGTTCCCTTTCTTCCCCTGTCCACCCCCTGCTCCACTCTCTGCTTCCTGCTTGGGAAAACACAGTATTTTTTTCAGGTTTCAAGAGATATGTCGGCCCTGAGAGAACTGAAATAGGAGGCACTGGGGTTGATGATCTGGGTAGGAGACCTGGCAATTTGGGGGAAATCTGGGGACTGCCAATGCCTACCATGTGCCACCCCGATGTCCTGATGTGCTGCCCTCCTGTGCCACCTGCACATGTCCCAAATCCTCACCTTACACCCACATGTGGGCAGCTGCCCCTTGGCCACCAGCTTTGTGGCAGGTGTGTTCCATGACAGGGTCTGCATGTGTGGCTTCAGGACTTCCATCCAGGGAGGATTCCAGGGCACCAGGCACCCAGGATGCCAGCCAGGGTGTTGGGTGACAGCTGACTCCCGCAGACTCACTTCTGTGCTGTGGGACATGGTGTACCTGGGGTAGGTACCCCAAACCTCGGCCGTGGCCATAGGAACCCCATGGGGAAGAAGTGGTGGAAATAGGGGTCAAGTGCCTGCCTGAAGCTACAGGCAGGGAGGGCAGGGGAGGCAGAGAATTCCAGGGACCACCAACTTCTCCTTCCCCACTGCCTGCCATGGCCAGTGAAGGAGAGGGGGAACAAACCAGCATGGGCTACTCTGTGTGAAGTAGTGGCACTGTCTCACCAGCTGACAGCTTTTAGGGACATTTCTTAGCCTTTCCATGGCCTTGGAAGCTGCTGGTTCCATAGGCTTCCCTACATGGACTGTGGCAACTTCAGAAGAGGTTTTTGTGGGCATAAGGATCTTTGTAGCCAGCCCACCTGCCCTCCCTCCAGCCCAGAGAGGGGACTTGGGGTCTTCCTTGCCATGTGTGACCCCACACAGGGTGTCTCCACATGTGATCATTGAGGTGGTGGTGCAAGAGTCACCTGGGAGGTGCCAAAAAACAGACCTCTGTGAGGATCCTGACCCCATGAGCTGTGTCTGGTGGTATGACCTGGGGGACACCAGCGGTATGGCCACCAGAGTCAGCAGTCCAAGGGAGCAGGGGGTGACCCACCTTGCTCATGGCTGGCATGTGGGGCCAAACCCTGGGCATTTCTAGAGGGAGAGTATGGCCTGGAAGGGTGGTGAGCAGGACACAGATCCTCTCAAGGCAGAGCCAGTGGTGATGATGCCCTGGAAGGGTGGTAAGCAGGACACAGATCCTCTCACGGCAGAGCCGGTGGTGGTGATGCCCTGGAAGGGTGGTAAGCAGGACACAGATCCTCTCATGGCAGAGCCGGTGGTGGTGATGCCCTGGAAGGGTGGGGGGCAGTGGGGCTTGCCTGGGCTTCCCACCTGAAACACTCAACACCTGTGCAGGGCACCTGGGAGATGCTTGGACTCCACTCTACAGCCAAAACCTGGGCAGAAGCATCAGCACTGGTGGTTCGTGGGGGAGCCTGTGGAGGGATTTTGGGGTCCATTCCTTCTCACCGCATCCAGTTGCTGCCTGGACGCCTTGATGTGGCTCCAGGCGGGTCAAGTCTATCAGGTGGGGGCTCTCTTCTCCCACGGATTGGGGTCCCTGCGTTGTGTCAGACCTGGCTTTGTCAGGACACGAACCAGTAAAGCTCTGCAGCCACATCGCTAAACTGCTGCCTCGAGATGGGGAGATAACGCAGGCGCCTCCAGGCCCTCGGTAAATTATCTTGCCTGTATGTTCATTAATCAACAATTCTTATGTAAACAGACGCATCCTCAACCCTCTGCTTCCCATCACCCTGGCAACAGCACAGAGCCGACCCTCTGCTTAGGATGTGCTCTGGGCTCCCACCTGCTCCACAGCCCTGCCTGCAACTTTTTGCCTGCTCCCTTTGCTCCCACACCTTTTCCTCCTGCAGGGATTGAATGATCAAGTCTGCAGGTCCCTCTTGCCCACAGTTGGATCCTGGACTCCCCGTAATTGGATTCTGGATCTCCCTAAAGTGTGATTTTTGACCTCACCATTGTGGGGATCCTGGACCTCCCCCTTCAATAGATCCTGGATATCCCCAAGGTTGAATCCTGGATATCCCTAGTGTTGAATGCTGGATATCCCCAGGGTTGAATCCTGGACATCCCTAGTGTTGAATCCTGGACCTCCCCAGCATTAGATCCTGAACCTTCACCTCCTGGGATCCTGGATTTCCCCATGTCCAGCAGCTGCTGAGGCAGGAGTGGGGCAGCAGTGGGGTGATGGGGACTGGACTTCCCTGACATCCTCCCCGGCTGGTTCATGGCCAGGACCTGGAGAACACAGCCCACAGGGATGAGTGCTGGATACAGGGATCATGGCAAGGGCCAGCCAGAGCCATGGCAGTGCTGCCAAAACCTCAGCCGGGATCACTCAGTGCTGTGGGTCCAATGGGGCATGGTCAGTGACCATGAGGTTCATCTCTGAACACCCGCCCAGACATCTATCACCTTTCCCTGCCTTATTCCTGTTCAGATGGTCCCCCTGGGAAGCTCTCGCAGTGCAATGAGAGGATATCCTGTCCTGCTGAGTCCATCAGGACCCTCCACCAGGACAAGAGCAAGGTCTGGGGCTCTCTCCAGCTCCAGGCAGGGGCTGCCAGCAGTGTGTGCTGCAGGCAGGGCACTGCTGCCTCCTGGGGCTGCCCCACAGCAGGACAGCTCTGCTGTGGAATAGAAAAGCCCTGCATGGGGGCTGATAGAAGCCAGAGGAGCCCAAGTCATTTAAGGTTGAAGAGAAATGTTAAAGACAGCAGGAAAAGCAAACATTAGTGGTAGCCATGCGGCTAAAGGGAATAGGAAGGGCTTTTACAAATATATCAAGGGGAAAAGGAAATACTGGAGAGTCAAGACAAAGTAGGCCCATTAATAAATGAGGAAGGATATTAAATTAATGATGATTCTCAAATGGCTGAGTTAGTGAACTACTTATTGAGATCTGCCTTTAACAAGAACAACAAGGGAAAGTGGCTGAGACAATCAGAAAGCAGTGAAGGGTGCTGGAATTGTCCTAGATGGAGCAAGGGGAAGGGGACAGCTGGGCTACGAGCCCTGGATGGCAAGTGCCTGGGGTGGAGCAGCACAAGAAAAGCCCACCCTGTCCATCAAGAGATGGAGCAGAGGGAATGAGCAGCTGGAGCGGACCAATGTTTGGCAGAAGGCCAGAGTGAAAAAGGGGTCTGGGGCGACCAAGTCTCCTTGCCTTGGAGTGGGACAGGAGCACAGCAGAGCTGGAAGGGAGACTCCCAAGAGCCCCATGTACAGCCCGTGCCGCACAGATCCAGGCTTGGGGGCTGCCAGGGAACAGTCTGTATGGAGCCTGGATTTAAATGAGCGAGGGGAAGAGTTCCAGATAGCTGGGCTGGAGTCCTTCTGGAGTTTGTCCTTGTAAAATAAGAGCCTCCAAGATGCTCTGGTGCTGTTTATCCTCCCAACTTATTTACACTGAACCAACAAGAGACTGCCCGGCCCAAGGTTGCTCCTGTGCCCAGAGGGAGAGCTCTGGGAATAGGATTTTCTGTCCTTTCAAGAGGAAATCCCCAAAGATCCCTCTGCTGTTGCATCCTGAGGGATGGCTGGAAACAGTGTGCCTCCTGTGGGATGTGTGTCTGGATGTGTGGTACGTGTCCCATACATGGGGAAAGGTGTTTAGTGTCCACCTGGGGATCCTCAGCTGTGACCTGCAGGATGGAATGGGATGGAATGGGGTGGGGTGGGCCGAGACATGAGTGGATTCAGTGCAATAGGATGAGGTGAGTTGAAGTGGGATGTGATGGGGCAGGACAGGATTCAGTGGGATGGGATGGGACAGGATGGGGTGGGACAGGATGGGATGGGATGAGATGGGATGGATTGGGATGGGATGGGATAGGAGGGGATGGGATGGGACGGGGTGGGCTGAGACATGAGCGGATTCAGTGGAATGGGATGGGGTGAGTTGAAGTGGGATGGGATGGGGTGGGACAGGACAGGATTCAGTGGGATGCAATGCGTCAGTATGGGATGGAGTGGGATAGAGTGGGGTGAGTTGGGGTAGGATGGCGTGAGGCAGGACAGAATAGGATAGGACAGGATGGGGTGGGTGAACATCCATCAGTGGGGCTGGGCAGAGATGTGGGGCAGACCCCCTGCTCCTGAGACCTTGGGACCTCAACGAGGTGCCGGAGCTGCATGGGGTGAGCACAGGTATGAAGGATCTCTTTCCCCATCATACCAGGAGCTGCAGGGTGGCAGTGCCCATCCTCAGCCAGCTGGGAGCGTCCCGTGGATGCACCATCTGACAAAGGGGTCTGTGGGGGACAATGTCCGGAAAATGAGGGCCCTTGTCAATGTTTTATGGGCCCAGGCATCCCCAGGGTGTGTTTACGGGGCAGTAAATTAAAGCACTCAGCCAAGTGACATTTGTGTTCTGCAAATGCGATTATTATGCATGATTAGCAGCCAAGTGCACTGAAAAACCCACACTCACGGCGAGCAGGAGCAGGAC
Source organism: Grallaria varia (assembly GCA_013396735.1). Classification (NCBI taxonomy): domain Eukaryota; kingdom Metazoa; phylum Chordata; class Aves; order Passeriformes; family Formicariidae; genus Grallaria; species Grallaria varia. Next base: position 128,441 of record VWZG01013200.1, read on the forward strand.
GCCCGCCTGGCCTGCAGCTCCTCGTGCTGGAGATGCACCCCAGGCAGGCCTCTTTTCCCTGGAAAAGCCTCTCCATGGGATGGCAGCAAGCCCAGCATGGGCAGAGACCCCAAGACCACCACGCTGCCCCTTGGTTGGGTGCTTCCCCCCCCCCAACCCCTGCCTGCTGGAGGTGGACCGTGCCAACCGAGGAGTTAAAAGATTTTCTTCCCAGCTGCCAGCCTGACTTTCCAGAGGAATGCATCCAAACCCACTTTTTAGCTTTAATTATTTATCTGTAACCAATTTGGCAGGAAAACCAATTAAACGAGTGGGTGATTAATGACCTGCTGATTTGCACAGGTACCTAATTTAAATGTCTATATAATATATAAGCACATTTTGGGGATGCTTCAATGGTTCAGTTCAGTTCCAGCTGCTCAGACATGTGTTGAGAGGTTCAGTTCTGGGTAAGTCAGTGCCACCATCCTGCTGGAGCATCCCGTGTCTCCCGACAGCTCCAGGAGCCGGGTGGGGCTGTTTATCCCAGAAATCCCACTGCACTTGCCCCCTGGCCAGTGCTATGCTGGCCATTTCTCCTTTGCCAGTGTTTCTCACTTGGAAAAATCTGACCCAGGTGGGAAGGAGCTCATGGGACAGAGGAGGGTGTTGTCCTGGGAAGACAACATCCCTGTGCCAGAGACAGTGAGAGACAGGACAGGCTGGAGCTGGTGTCAGACTGCCTCCTCAGCCCACAGGACACAGGGAAGGGACTTTTTCAGCTTAAACCACTGTGCTCACACCTCAGCTGGGCACAGATTTGGGTTGTCACCAACCAGAGCCATCCAGGCTCTTCCCTCCTGCTCCATGTGTTCTGCCCACAACATCCACCCATCCATCCATCCATCCATCCATCCATCCATCCATCCATCCATCCATCCATCCATCCATCCATCCATCCCACTTCTTGACTGTGGGATGTCCAAGCACCGTCTGTGAGGTGGGTGGGTCCACAAACAGCCACCCTGGTATCCCTGATGCCACCAGGCTGGGGACGTGGCTATGCAACATCTTTCAGCTCTCAGTCCTGGATCCCAGAGGGAGAGATTCCCTGGTGATGAGCAGCAGGATCTCCAGTTTCTCCATGGCTGTTCCCTGCTGCAGCCCAAGGCTGGGGCCAGTCAGAGCTGAGGCCAAGGGTTGCCAGACCCCAGAGCCTCCCTGTGTCCCTGCCAAGCAGGGCTGTGCTGCTGGCTGAGACACCCTGGGGACAGAAGAAGGCGGATGCTCCTCAGAGCAATGGGGTGGTGTCGGGAATGGGCCCATTGTTGAGATAGAAATGGTAAATCCATTAATCTTTACGAATACAATTGACCGTGCAAAACAGAAAAGGAAGAGAGACACCTCATTTGTTATCAGGTGCATTGTGAGAGTCAGGTTCTTTAATTATCTCACCAAATTCTACAGCCCATTCATCAAATTGCCACCACCAACCCGCCGAGATTGCCACCCACAGACCATCTGGGCGCTGCGGAGGGAGCCGAGGCGCTGCCAGCCCCCGGACACGCTGGCACGATGCTGTGCAGGCACAGAGGCTTTTTGGGATGTTCTTCATCCCCTGGACCTCCCTCAGGGCTCCCTGCCCTGGAATTCAGCTCCTTGGATACACAGGGCAGCCCAGCACCACCCATGTCATCATAGAGTCACAGAATCATAGAATCTCATGAGCCGGAAGGGAGTCATCGAGTCCAGCTCCTGGCCCTGCACAGACCCCCCAACAATCCCACCATGTCCCTGAGAGCATTATCCAAATGCTCCCTGAGCTCTGGCAGCCTTGGGGCCATGACCACTGCCCTGGGGAACCTGGTCTGCTACATGGAAAAATGGCAACCAGGTCAGGAACATCATTATGTTCATTGTAGCTTGTAAAAAAGAGGGAGGATGACTTTTTACAGAGGAAGGTAATGCTAGGACATGGTTTTAAAGTAAAAGAGGAGATACTTAAATAGGATTTTAGGAACACATTTATCCTTGTGAGTCTGGGGAGACCCTGGCACAGGTTGCCCAGAGCTGTGGCTGCCCCATCCATGAAAGTGTCCCAGGCCAGGTTGGATGGAGCTTGGAGCAACCTGGGCTGGTGGAAGGTGTCCCTGCCCGTGGCAGGGAGTGGAACGAGATGATTTTTAATGTCCCTTCCAACTCAAAACATCCTGTGATTCTATGATGATTCTACGACATGGCAGCATTCCCAGGGAAGAGGCCAGAGGCTGGAGAGGAAGGTGATTCGGAGGGTTCTCCTGTGTTCCAGTGTTTCAGCAGTTACTGTGGGATGAGGGAAGCGTTTTCCTTCCCAGGGCAGAGACTGGGACTTGCACATACTGGGACCAGTGTGGCTGTGACACCCTTATAGCTCCTGATGCTCCTGTTCAGCTGGAGCTTCACCTTGTTCCTGCCTAAATCCCAGAGTCCAGCAGCTCCCTGTCAGGGTGTCGGCCACAACCCTGCACCAGGATCCTGGATTTCAGAGATCCACTGCTTTCCTCTGGCACAGCCACATGCAGGTCTGGCTCAGCATTCCCTGTCACAGGCACAGTACTGGGCAGGAGGGAAGGCTGATTGGATGGACACAGGGAAGCAGAGGACAGTCATGGCATCAGGTGCAGGAGCAAGAAAGATGGGAAGGAAAGGGACCTGAGATGCTGAGAGGCTGGAATGCTGTCTGGTAAATATCCAAAGCAAAATCTGAGTGGTTTTTATTAGAGCGGAGAGAGCTGGGCACCCAGGGGAGATCCCTGCTGGGATAAATTATCCGTGGGAATAAATCCAGAAAGGCAAGTAGTGGGTCCACCCCAGGTGTGTGAGTGAGGAGTGGGGTGCACAGCCTTGCACTCTGCTCTCCCTAAGCAGCACTGCTTCTCCTCCACCCTCTGCCCCTGCCCTCCAGGGACTGGGGAGCAGCATCCCAGCTCCTGGCAGCTGCGGATGGAGCCGAGGGAGCTGGTCTGGGAGTTCCTGGGGTGTGCTGTCCCATGGAGGGCTGGATGGGGCCCCTGGCCCTCCGCCACATTCCCCCAAACCTCCTGGGAGGAAAACTGGTTCTGGCCCATCTGGAGTCCAGATCGGCTCCGGTGAGTAATCAGGGAGTGGGAGGGAAGGCAGACATCTCCCTGCTCTCCCAGCAGTGTGGAGGAGAGAACACACTATCCTGGGAGTGCAGATGGGGTGGCTCTGCACGATGAGTGGGGTGTGCTTAACCCTGCCATGGCCAGGATGAGCAAGAGAGAGGGGGCTGTGATTCCCAGACCTCTGCCTTCTTCCCCCGTCACTTTTCCAGGAGGGAAAGAAGGAGGCATCCCACCGTGGGCACTCCAAGTGGTGGCCACAGGATCCTCCAGTCTGGGTAACCTTCCACATCACAGCCCACAGGCTGCAGCTCAGTGGTTGCACTTTAGCTGAAGCCCCGTCTGGGGACAAGAGAGGTAAAAGCACTGCGGGTGCCCTCAGCAAACACTTCATTTGGTGTGAAATCTCGAGCAGAAGGCACCTCGCAAAGGCCACGCGCAGCCGGCGCGGGCAGAGATGTTTCGGCAGCGCTGTCACTGAAATCACCTCCTTTTTCCCCGAGGTGCCAAGTGAGTTTATTTTAAGGCCTGACAAAAAGCCAAGCTTCCCCTGGGTGCAGCAATCACACAGCAGCCGTGCCAGGTCCCTGCAGGACTGAGGACCAGGGACCAGGAGGAGGATGCTCCCCCTCCAGGATGTCGTTATCCCACCATCAGCATCTCTTGCTCTGGGGTGCTGCCCCCCAAGCTTGTGCTTGGTGCCTTCGGGACAGGGACACGGAGCTGCCACGTGGTGTGTTCCACTCAGACAGGTCCTCACATGGCCCCCAGGAATACGATATCCCAAGGGAAATGCCCTTATCCAAGTATTGTCTTCTCCAGCCTGGGTTGGAGTGGCAACGTGATTCAGAAACCAAGTATCTTTTGCTATGAATATTTGTTCTTTTCTCCTTTCTTTTTTTTTCCTTTTTTTTTTTTTTTTTTTGGTCAAACGAAAACATTTCTGCAGGGAATGACTGTGACTGATTACATTTGTCAGGGTTTTTATCAAGCAATTGAAAGAGCCGGAGATTTTTTGGAAACCAAATAAGTGAAATATTTTGGCTGGTCAAAATTGTTTCCAGTAAAAATCTCCAGAAAATGCAGAGAGAAACCATTGTAGAAAATTTGCAGGGCAAATTAAAATGTGTTTTTCTGAGGGAAAACAGCTACTGGGAAAATAAATTTCTTAGCACCACTGGTGGAAGGATGTTCTGAGCCGAAGGCATTGCCCCATGAGGGCATCCCGGGGTGTTTGGCTCTGGGAATGTGGTGCCAACCCAGGGTTGGTGTGTGGTTGGTGTGTCCAGCTTTAGCCCTCACTGCAAAACGGCTGCACAGATTTTCCCCACTTTTCCCCCAAATATCACCTCTAGGCTCAGTTAAGGCATTCCAGGTGGAGCGTGGTCTCCCACGCACAGGGGAGTGAGTGGAGAGGATGTGCTGAGTAGCCCCTTGGCTCACCCACTGCTGATGCTGCAGGAAAGCTCAGGAGATGCCTTAGGAACGGGATGTACAAAAGCCAGGATGATGAAGGAATCTGTGCCATGCCCTGGATGCCCTGTGCCATCTGGTCATGGGGCTGGTGTCATGCACTGGGGACCCTGTGCCACTCCAGAATGGGGCTGTGCCATGCCCTGGATGCCCTGTGCCATCCAGTCATGGGGCTGTCCCATGTCCTGGGGACCCTGTGCCACTCCAGAATGGGGCTGTGCCATGCCCTGGATGTCCTGTGCCATCCAGTCATGGGGTTGTCCCATGCACTGGAGACCCTGTGTCACCCCAGAATGGAGCTGTGCCATGCCCTGGATGCCCTGTGCCATCCAGTCACGGGGTTGTCCCATGCCCTGGGGACCCTGTGCCGCCATGCCATAGGGATGTGACATCCCAGCTGCACCTCCTCTTGGATGTCTAGAAAATATGGGGCAGGTAAATAGGGTTAAAATATTCAGCAAAGTCAGGCTTGAGCCCTTGGAGGAGGAGCACAGACCAGGAGGCAGCAGGAAGGTGCTGGAGGCAGAGTTTGGAGCCTCACTGAGCCCACTGTGGGCTGTGGTTTGGGACCTCCGCATCCGTTTGGAATCTCTGTCATGTTTCCCATTGCTCCTGCTGCTGTCCCAGTGGTTTTGTGGCTGTGAGGATCCTCCTCCTCTCCAACCCTGCGTGTCCCCAGCGTGGCATGGACCGGGCTGATCCCTGACCCCGGAGCAGGCTGAGCTCTGTGCGGAATGAGCTGAGCTCTGGGTTAAAAATAGCCCATGACCATGCAAATCCCTGGCTGGATATTAATGCAGATGCAAAGAGGTGCTGGCAAAGCTGGCAGTGATGCCCTGCCCAGCCATTCCTACCTGGAATGCAGTGTGCAGGCTGCTGAGACCTACTGGGAGGGGGGATTTATTGGGCTGGGTGACAGAGGCTCGGAAAGTCACAGTACGTGGGTCAGAGCAGGGAGGCGAGGCAGATTCCCTATGGAACACCTGCTACCCTGGCCTTGGCTGGTGGCTGGAGAAGCTCCCATTGGATGAAGAGGAGGAGATGGGTCTGGGGAGGGCTGACCACCCTTCCCATCACTGCTCCTCTGGGTTCTGGTGGTCAGCACCCCTGAAACCACCAGCATGAAGATGGGTAATAACAGAGCCGGGTTGTGTTTCTGGCACCATCACAAGTCTCAGGGTGAGCTGACCATCCCAAAAATGCCATCCCAGGACTGGGCTGAGCAGCTGTTTGGAGCAAGCTGGGTTCTCCACCCTTGCAATGCCTCGGTGCCCTGTGCCCCTGAGAAAAAGCCATTTGCCATCTCTGTTGAAACACTGTGCATGTCAGAAATACGGCTCCTGCGGGCACAGCTACAGTCAGGAAGAGCCAGAGCACTCCACGGGCAGAGAGAGTCATGTGAAAAATGCTCTTGTTCCCTCTTAAGATGCTTGGAAGCAGCCTGAGGGCTTTAGCACTGTGCCGCTTTGGTTTAAGTTTCTCTAATGAGGTTTGCCTTCTATTACTGTCAGGGAACATTTTTCATTGTTGAAGCCACTGTAAATGCAAAGCCTTAAAAATGAGTTTCCATTTCAGATCTGACAGCTCAGCTGCTAATGTAAAATAGAGAAAAACCACAGATCAGGCTGCCTTTTAGTGCAATTAGCCCTCCAAATGGAGCAATTTACATTGGCACACTTGTGTATCTTCCTGCAGAAGGGGGAAAAAAAGCCTCATTACTTAAGTGCAGACCTTTATGAACAGAAATGAGGGGAAGAAAGGAAAAACACAGCAGGGATGGGAGCGCTGGGATGTGCCTCCCTTTCCTGTGCTGCTCACTGTGTGCTGGCGAGACACTGGGCTGGGCCACGAGCGCTGGGCTGGCTTTGCACATGGAGCCTTTCCCGGTGCCTCTCGGGGTGCCCGTGCCCGTCACGGTGCCACTGGTGTGTCCCGTGCTGTGGGTGTGGTGAGCTGGCACTGCCAGCCTGCGGAACCACAACCGGTCCCTGTGCCAAAGGCTCCGCCGTCCCTGCTCTGCCAGAGGCTTTATGGATTAGAGCCATTCATCAATTTCTCAGTCCCTGCCAAAGCCCGCAGTGCTCCGGTGCTGTCGCTGTCATCCTTTCTGTCACATGCGCTTGTGATCCTGTGCCACCTCCCCGTGGGGGTGTGCCGTGCCTTGGGGACTCTGTGCCACCCCAGCATGGGGCTGTGCCATGCACTGGGGACTCTGTGCCACCCCAGCATGTGGCTGTGCCATGCATGGGGTACTCTGTGCCACCCCAACATGTGGCTTTGCCATGCATGGGGTACTCTGTGCCACCCCAGCATGTGTCCGTGCCATGCCTTGGGGCTGCTGTGCCACCCCAACACGTGGCTGTGCCATGCACTGGGGACTCTGTGCCACCCCAGCATGTGGCTGTGCCATGCACTGGGGCTGCTGTGCCACCCCAACACGTGGCTGTGCCATGCACTGGGGACTCTGTGCCACCCCAGCATGTGGCTGTGCCATGCACTGGGGCTGCTGTGCCACCCCAACATGTGGCTGTGCCATGCACTGGGGACTCTGTGTCACCTTAGCGTGAGGCTGTGCCATGCTTTGGGGATCCTGTGCCACGCGAACATGTGGCTGTGCCATGCCTTGGGGATGCTGTGCCATGCCTTGGGGATGCTGTGCCATCCCACCATGTGGCTGTGCCATGCCTTGGGGATCCTGTGCTGCTCCAGCAGGCAGCTGTGCCATGCACGGGGATCTCTATGCCACCTCAGCATAGGGTTGTGCCCTGTCTTGGGGGTCCTGTGCCATCCCACCACAGGATTGTGCCATGTCCTGGGGACCCTCTGCCACCCTGCTGTGGTGCTATGCCATGCCCTGGGGACTCTATGCCATACCATCATGGAGTTGTGCCATGCCCTGGGGCCCCTGTGCCACCCTGCTATGGTGCTGTGCCATTCCCTGGGGACCCTGTGCCACTCCAGAACAGGGCTGTGCCCTGCCCTGGGGACCCTGTGCCACCCTGTCATGGACCTGCCATGTGTTCAGGGCACTGCCAACATGCCCAGTGTGGGCCACGATGCAGGATCCCAAAATATATTCCAGAGGAGCTCCTGTTTGCTTGTCAACACCAGCGCAGTTTGCATCCTCACTCCCCTCCCTGGCTCCGTGCCTGCATCCTCAATATCCACCCAAGGCCACGGCCCCGCGGCTCCAGCCTCTCTCAGAATAAAATAAGGTTTGTTCGAGGCCTCAGAGCTCTGATTCATGCATTGCCCTGGCCTCCTGCTCCTCCCCTCCCTGCTCCATCCCTCTGGCTAATGAGGCCAGAGCAGCTCTGTCCAGCCGGTCTGTGAGGAGCCCCTTGTCTGCAAGGGGAGAGCAGACCTTGGGCCACAGTCCAGCTGCAAACAATTCCAGCAGCACCTCCACGCATTTATTAATACCATTTGCAAGGACAAAATCCAGCTGCCTCAAGAAGAGGAGGAGGAGAAGGCAGGAGGACAGCGGTGGGAAGCCTGAGAGCATCCAGGGATGGACTCTCCTGGCAGGCAGGATGGGGATAAGCTGGAGCCCAGAGATGCCATGCGGGTGGGATGTGCTGCGGCTCTGGATGATGATAAATCAGCATTAATTGAGGAGCTTATGAGCTGCTTTGAACTGGGGGATGGCCTGGCTGTACTGGGGTTCCCTGTCCTCTGGCTCCAGGGGGAGCAGGGCTGAGCCTGGAGTGCTGCAGCCTGGCATGGTTGCCAAACCCAGAATTCCAGCCTTTCTACTCCAGTCCGTCATCTGACCTCTCTTTTTGGTCATCCTGCATCCAAATCCATTGCTGTTGTCACCCTTCGAGCCCTCAGCATAGGGTTTTGGTCCATGGCTCTCTGTGCTGAGCTGACTGCAGCTGCCATAGTCATCACGGTGTGGGAGCAGAGGTATGGCTGTGGGTCCTGGCACGGTCAGACAGGTACATCAGGGGTTTCAGCATCCCCTGGGGTGACTGCAGTGTCCTGGGAATGCTCCTGAAAGCCCCTGTGTCCCCTTCTGGGGTTGAGTCTCAGCTGCTGGGGGCACAGAGGGGTGGAGGAAGGGTGGATGATGGTTCTGACTCATAAGCAAGGAGGAGCAACCCCAAAGGTCTGCACTGTTATTTGGCCATAAAACCTGTCTCACACCTCCAAATGGTCCTGTCAAGCCGACAACACACATTTCCCACCAACCTGTGTCGACTGGCACTGGTGACACCACCTTCCTCTGGCTCCTCCGACATCCAGCCCTGTACAAGGCCGTCCGTGGCACAGGCCAGGATGGATGTCAGACTGACCTTTTCAAACACCAGCGTGACACCGACCTGCCTCCACTCACCTGCAGCCTCCCTGCTGCTCATCCATGGAGCAGCAGCATGGCAGGACACAGAGATCCAATTCCAGCTCTTCCCACCTCCCCTCTCCATGTCCTCACCTCCCTCCTTGCCACCAGCAGAAAGCACATCTTCATCTCACCCATCCAGACCCCCTTGGGAGGACACACCATGTCCTGAGCCACCATCCAAACCCCCCGGCCCTGCTGCTGCTTCTGCTGGATGCACGGGATGTCGCAGGTGTCCAAACGCTGCTTCCCATTGTCTGCCTCGGTTGTTTTGTCTCTTTGCAAGGTTGGAAATGATCATCTTCCCGTCCCTCCGATTGCTGTGTATCGCTGCTTTCATTCTCTACAGCTGCTTTCACTTTTGTCTAACGTCGCCCGCTTTTCTTAACAGGCCTCTGCTCTCCTGATTGAGGGATTGTCTCCTTGGGTAGCTGGTAAAGTATTCTTCACGGCTCGGAATTATGATTCAAATTTTTCGGTTTAAATGTGCTCTTCCAGCTGATTCAGCTCATAATTGTTTTCAGCTTGGTGCCACTGGCCCGCTCGATGCCGCAGGCGTGTTTGGCGTCAGGGGGGCTCCATTCGAGCCACGCCGTGGTCGCCCGCACCTCAGCAACCACTGCTTTTTAGCTCGGAGATCAATTCCTCTTTATCTGCCAGGAGTGGGCTGATCCCGGCTTCCCTGTGCCGCAGGGAACTTTTTTTCATTGAGGGTATCGATTTATGAATCTGCGGCCCCTCCGGATGCCGGCGAGCGTGACGCGCGCGCAGGACACGAGATTATAAGTGCTCTCATGCTGTCCTTCACCTGCTGTGCCAGAGGCATTTCAGGAGTGGGTTGTTTGGCTCCCAGCATGTCCAGCTCCGTTACCTGAAGCAGCCCAGCCTGCAGGGACACCTTCCACCAGCCCCAGTTGCTCCAAGCCCCATCCAACCTGGCCTTGGACACTTCCAGGGATGGGGCAGCCACAGCATCTCTGGGCAACCTGTGCCAGGGCCTGCCCACCCTCACAGGGAAGGATTTCTGCCCAATATCCCATCCATCCCTGCCCTCTGTAAGTGGGAAGCCATTCCCCTTTGTTCTATCAATCCACCCCTTGTCCCCAGTCCCTCTCCAGCTCTCCTGGAGCCCCTTTAGGCACTGGAAGGGGCTCTCAGGTCTTCCTGGAGCCTTCTCTTCTCCAGGCTGAGCACCTGCAGCTCTCCCATTCTGGCTCCAGAGCAGAAGGACTCCAGCCCTGGAAGCGTCTCTGTGGGTTCTTCTGGACTCATCCAGCTCATGCTGCAGCTGGCAGTGGCTGCTTCACCTCATGTCTTATTGATGCCCAGAGGTGTTAGCAATGGGCATGTGTGTCAACATCCTGAAGGGAGCTGCTGAGCCCCCATCCATGTTTGGGCATGGGCCAGAGAGTAGAAGGTGCCATGTGGTCCCATCAGCATGGAGTTTGTCCTGTCCTGTCCACACACAGAGCTCCCTGCCCTGGGCTGTGCTGGTCTAGGGGAGTCTGGGCTTTGGAACCAATCTGGGGTGTCTGGCACCGCCCCTTCCCTGGACCATGAGCCCAGAAGGACCAGGGACACCCTGCACCATCACAGGATGACAGAGCACTCATCCCATCACTCCCATTTCCTCAGCTCTCACTCCAAGGACTCCATAAAATCACTGATGTGGCTCATCCACGCGTGTCCCAGACCTGAGCCAAACCAGCATGCAGGCTGGCTCCAGCTCTCCCTGGGAGCTCTGGAGCCCTTTGAGGCTCCCCATCCCAGTGGATTCAGCTGCCATCAGTTCCTGGCTGGCACCTGGGGCAGGATTCCCCTTCTGCTGGTGTCCTGCTCAGAGTCAGATGGGGACATGGAGAGCCAAATGGCTTTGCTTTCCCAGCACTGCCCTGCACTGCTCAGGGGTCCTGCTGGAACCCTCTTCCAGGGGATCCAGCATCCCACCCTGTGCCATGGGCACTGTCAGAACAGCCTCCTGGAGGATCCAGCATCTTCCAGTAGCACTGGGGGGATGCTGGCACCTTGTTCCTACAGCTCTGGGGTGCAGAGGCAGGGGGTGGGTGGTGGGCAGACAGGCCATGTGGGCTGACAGCACATGTGAATGTGTGTCCCTGTGTGACAGGGCTGGCACAGCTCTGGAAAGTGCTACCCATGCCCTTCTGTTATTTAGGAGGGCTCCTCCAGCAGCATTGCCTGGGAGGAAGCTGGGAAGGGGATGAGGCACAAGGCTCATCCTCCGTGCGACCCCCCAGCAGGGGGGCAGGGCTGGGGCAGTGTGGAGGGCACAAGGATGGCACGTGGGGCAGGCGACTTGGATGTGGGGACCTACCCACCCTGTGCCTCCACGCAGAGCTGGCTGAGGACAGATGTGTCCCTCTCCTGGCACCAAACCTGAGAATTCTGAGCTAAAACCGATTCCTTGTACACGGCAATGGGTGGCTGCATTTTTCATGAGCCAGATGAGCAAACAAAACAAGGCTTTTTCAAACGGGGGTGGCTGGGCCCATGTTTGGCTGCCACTGCCAGCCATGGTCACTGAGCAAATGAGCCAGGAGCAGGTTTGACAGGCCATCGTGTTCCCACCATCCGCCGACAGGATCCGTCCTTGCTCCCAGTCCCCAGCCAGCTTTTCACACCAGCAGCCAGCAGTGGTGGCCACACTGGGCTCTCTGGAGAGGCACTGGGGACACCAACACCAGCACACGTAGGAGCAGCTGGTGGCACATCCCTCTGCTTGACACTCTCCTTGCTTTGTCCTCCCCCAACCAGCTCCAGTGCCAGGCTGGGCTGCCCTGGGGGAAGAGCTGCACTACTTGTTGCTGGTTTATTTCTTCTTTTTTTTTTTAATCATTTTTAACACAATTAATTAAAACCTAGTGATTGTGTCCCAAAAGACGCTGCAGAAAGCAAAAACCCAGGAGTGGCCGGGCTGTCAGGCAGCTCGGGGATGCCCCTCTGGGTTTCACCATGTGCCCCCTTGGGGTAAGGATTGCCAGCCAGGGCACAGATGGACTCTGCCCACATCCCCTCAGCCCTGGAGCAGATGCAACGAGCTCCCAGAGCTACCCTCAGTGCAGGCTGGGTCTCTCCAGATCAGCAGAGATTTGCTGAAGTCTCCAGCCATGGCATGAAGTTGTGTCAGGGTGGTTTAGGTTGGATATTAGGAAAAAATTCTTCCCCCAGTGGGTGGTCCAGCACTGAACAGGCTCCCCAGGGCAGTGGTCATAGCCCCAAGGCTGCCAGAGATCAAGAAGGGACCTTAAAACCCAACTCCTTCCAATCTCATGCCATGTGCAGGGACACCTTTCACTAGACCAGGTTACTCCAATGCTTGGCCTGGGACACTTCCAGGGATGGGGCAGCCACAGCTTCTCTGCCCAGCCTGTGCCAGTGCCTGCCCACCATCACAGGGAACAATTTCTTCCTAAAATCCTAAATCTCTCCTCTTTTACTTTAAAACCATTCTCCCTTGTCCTATCACTATCTGCCTGTGTTAAAAATCATTCTCCTTCTTTTTATAAGTCCCGGTGGATATAATGACATTCCTGGCCTTGCTGCCGTCTCTCCATGTAGGGGACAAAGCTCCCCAGGGCAGTGGTGACAGCCTTGAGCCTGACAGAGCTCAAAGGGTGTTTGGAGAACTCTCTCAAGCACATGGTGGGATTGTTGGGATGTCCTGTGCGGGGTCAGGAGTTGGACTTTGATCCTTGTGAATCCATTCCCACTCAGGATATTCTATGATTCTATAAGTCTCTGATTTCCCAGCAGTTTTAAGCAGACAGGACTGTCCCTTTGGAGCTGGCGCTGAGCGTGGGGACGCAGTGACAGCCAAGGCACAGTGACACCAGTGACTGTGAGTAACCACTGCGTTCCCAGCCCTCGAGCCTTTGATTTTGGTGCCGTCTAGACGGGAGCCCCTATCAAAGCCCAGCAGCTGAGTGCATTTGCAAGGGGACCTGGAGAGAGCACACAGTACACCCCCTGCTCTTCCACAGCTGCCTCAAAAGCCTTTTGACTCAGAAACTAATGAGCAGGTTCCCTAACGACTTCTGGAAATGCTGCCAGAGCCCAAAGCGAAGTGCTGGGAGCCTGGGAAGGGACCCTGTGGATGACTTTTCCCTGCAGAAGAGGGAGTTTGAGCCTAGATCCCCATGGACATGATGGAGATGTTCTCCTGGGTAGATGGGACTGGGTTTGGGGGTGGGATGTGCTATGGGGCTGGTGGGGTTTAAATAGAGATATGGCTGTGGTCTGGCCCTGCACCATGTCCAGAGGGGTCAGTGGAGAGTGTGGGGTGACTTCAAGCTCCTCACTTCTCTTCTTGATGGAAAGGGATGTCTTAATTGGTATTTTAATGATAAATAGGTCACAGAGCCATAGAGCCAGCAGGGAGTGATGGGTCCCTGTCCCTCTTCTGCTGGTGCCAGCCCTGGTAGGTGCCCAGCACACATCTTAGGAAAGACTCTGCTCCATAAACCCAGCAAGGCAGGATGCTCTGGGAGCCAGTGTAATGGACCTTCTCCCAGCCAGCCTGGGGGACCCAGGGGTACCCCAACCTGTGCTATTCCCAGCATCACTCATGAGACCAGGCTCATCCCCACTGCAGCTCAGGGGATGCAGCATGTGCTCCCCAGGTGGATCCATTTGATCCATTTGGAGGCATGGAAAGAGCATGGATAAGCTTCTATGTGGGGTTCCTGATCTAAAATAAATACTGGGTGATGGGTGATGGCTCCATGTCTGCAATGGGAGTGGCTCAAGCCTTGGGAATGGGCCACTGGAGGTGACAGCCAGCACATCCCCAGCTGGCAGCACCTCCAGGGTGCACAGCCCCCATGGGTGTCCCCAGCCTTGGGTGCCTTGTCTTCATCCCAGGGGCAGTGCCAGGGCATCCAACGAGGATTGCTTCCTAGAGTAAAGACTGGTGAAACCTTGCTGCAAAGGGCTTGTTTTGTGACACCTTGTGCCATCCTCTTCCTGATGGATCCTGGTACAGTGGCCAGGGCAGTCAGCCCTCCCTAAAGGTTGAGATGTGGTTAGATATGGGGTGACTCTGCTGTCACCTCCTCCCCAGGGGACAATCCCTCCCGTTCCTGCACTCCCCAGCGCACCAGAAAGATTTTCAGTGAGGTTTTTTGGGAGTTTTTTTGGGGGACACAGTGGTTTTGGGGTCCAGCAGTTGTGTATGAGTGCCCATGGCCATGGTGGGTGCAGTGAAGCAGCCAGAGCAGGGAGTGTCACAGGTGCCCTGGGAATGACAGGGATGCCGGAGCACATCTGGGTGCCAGCACAGGGCTGGGAGTGCTCAGCGTGCACATCTCTGTGCCTTGCACAAGCTGGGGACGCCCCAGATCTGTGACATCCCCGTGGGCACCCATTCCAGCTGAGGAGTCATCCAGGAATCATAGAATCATAGAATCATAGAATTGATTGGGTTGGAAAAGACCTCCGAGATCATCAAGTCCAACCCTTGGTCCAACTCCAGTCAATTTACTAGATCAAGGCACTCAGTCAGTGCCACATCCAATCTCAGTTTAAAAATCTCCAGGGACGGTGAATCCACCCCCTCTCTGGGCAGGCCATTCCAATGCCTGATTACTCTTTCTGGAAAGATTTTTTTTCTAATATCCAACTTAAATTTCCCCTGGCAGAGCTGAAGCCCGTGCCCCCTTGTCCTATTGCTGAGTGCCTGGGAGAAGAGACCAATCCCACCTGGCTATAACCTCCCTTCAGGTAGTTCTAGAGAGTGATGAGGTCACCTCTGAGCCTCCTCTTCTCCAGACTGAACACCCCCAGCTCCCTCAGCCTCTCCCCATAGGACTTGTGCTCCAGTCCCTTCCCCAGCCTTGTTGCTCTTCTCTGGACCCGCTCCAGCACCTCAATATCCTTCTTGAACTGAGGGGCCCAGAACTGAACACAATACTCAAGGAGCCTGAGGTCTTCTCCTGCCCTTTTCCTGGTGCGGTGCCTCGACGTTCCCGTTGTGCAGAGGAGTCCCCGCAGCGCCGGGTGCTGTGCCAGGAGCCACAGGGACTCTGGTGACACCTCAGTGCCAGCACAGCAGGTGCGAGGGGCCCTTAGCAACGAGCAGCAACTTGGTGCCCATTCGGAGGGAAATGGAACTGCTGGAGTCAGAGTAAATAATTAAAGTTGTTAACTGCGTAGGAGAAAGCAGAGATAACAGAGGCAGCTCAAGCAGAAAACCTGGGATTCGCTGCCCTCAGCTCTCCTGGGCACGGCCACCCTGGGAGCTGTCCCTGCTGTGTCTCCCCCTCCCCGAGAATGCCTTTTGCATCTCCCACCTATTTTCACACCTCAGCCGCTGCCTTTCGCACTGCGGTTTCCTCCTGGAGCTGCTGTATCTTGCCCCATCTGCCCACAACCCCGTGGGGACCTTCCAGGGCACCGCCACCATCACTCTTCATCCTCCTCCTGCTCCTCTTGCCCCCCTCGCCCAGGGAAGCCCCTTCCCACGTATGCGCCTATTGATCCGTCTTGTTTTGCTGCTCCCTCCTGTGCTTCATAAATGTCAACTTTTTTCTCTGACAAAGAAATTTTGTGGTAATGACTCTTTGTGCCACTTCTAAATCCCCAATTACATAAGGAGCAGCAGCACAAAGCCATTCCCTTTGGTGGAAATCTCCGCGTAATCCCTTTTCCAGAGAAGCAGCCCGCCAGTGACACGCTTCTAACTCTTTGTTTGTTCTTTTGGATCAAATCTAACTGATTGCCGTGACTAATTAACTTTCCCTTTCTTCGGGCCTCTGTTGTCTTAATTAATTTCACAAATACTTCATTCCCAGCTCCCAGCCAGCAGGCTCGGTGGTGCGAATCACCGGCGAGCGGCGCCGTGGCGAGGCGGTGCCTCCGGTGGGGCTCGCGCCCTGCTGGCACATGGGGCAGGGATGACCTTGCTGGCAGCGTGGTTTCATGGCACAGAGGTCCACCCGGCCATGTCCCTGGTGCCACCAAGCCCCCGTGTGGGCAGCAGGGGACTCCCTGGGCACCGATGCTGGGGTGGTGTATCCAAAGTGGCATGGCAGGAGGTGGCTCATTGGAGGTGTGGATGGGCCATCTCCTTCTGCTGCCTGTGGGGCTGCTCCTCGTGCAGGGCTTAATTCAGGAACTCTCCACCTTCCAGCACCTGCCATGTTCTAGTTTTTGCCCTGGGGTGTTTCCCCCTGCCCTGCAAGCCCCTCCTCAGTCAACATCCAGGCATGGAAAGATCCAACCCATAGAATCATACACTCACTGACTCATAGACTCATAGAATTATAGAATGGTCTGGGTTGGAAGGGCCTTAAAGATCATCTCATTCCAACTCCCTGCCACGAGCAGGGACACCTTCCACTATCCCAGGTTGCTCAAGGCCTTATCCAACGTGGCCTTGAACACCTCCAGGGATGGGGCAGCCACAACCCATCTGGACATTCAGTGCCAGGGTCTCACCTCCTTCACAGGGAAGAATTTCTTCCGAAAGTAAACTCTGGTGAACTCTTGCTGCAAAGGGCTGGCTTTGTGGCAGCTTGTCCCATTCTCTTCCTGCAGGATCCTGGTACAGTGGCCACCACCGTTTGCCCCCAGCTGCCCTTCCCAACACCATCATCACTCAGACCCATAGCCCATGTTTTGCAGCGGTGGGCACTGTGGATCTCAGGGTTAGTCCTTCTCCAGGATCGATGTGCATCTCTCTGTGATCCCCCCAGGCTGGGTTTTTCCCAGACAAGGGATGGGTTGAGACCAGCAGTAAAATATGTCTTGTTGCTCCAGCCAGGGCTGCGCGATGGAGCTGCATATTCATGAAGGCAGTGCAATACACAGCGGTTAATGGCACTCTTTGAGATCCTATCTGCTGCTTGGAGCAGCCCTTGGGGTGGTTTTTATCAGCCCGTTCTTATCTGGGGTCTGCCCTGGGTGAACAAACATCGGAGTTCTTCCACTCAAAGGCCTTTGGTCGGTGGAGTGCAGCAGCAGATGCTCGATGGAGATAAAGGGCAGCAGCCTGGAAGTGGTGGCTGCAGCCCGGGCTGATTCCTGCCAGCCTTCTTGTGTCACCTGTGGCCAAAAACAGGGCTGCTTGTCCTGCTCTCCCCATGGGGAAGGCTCTGATCCATGGGAAGGTCATAAATCTTGGGTAAACCTGGGACAGGGATGTGGGACAACACGCTTTGGATGCTGCTCCAGCCCTTGATGTGGCAGAGTTGTGTGGCCACTGCTGTGCCAGGGGCAGGAGATGACAGGACCATATCAGAGCATGGCAGGAGATGGAGCATCCTGTTGGCTTGCAGGATCTTACCACGGAACAAGAGGAAATGGCCTCAAGCTGTGCCAGGGGAGGGTCAGGCTGGACATCAGGAGGCATTTCCTCTTGGGAAGAGTGGTCAGGCATTGGAAGGCGCTGCCCAGGGAGGTGGTGGAGTCCCCATCCCTGAAGGTGTCGAAGGAACAACTGGACATGGCACTCAGTGCTCTGGGCTGGGTGACAAGTTGGTGATCGGGCACAGGGTGGACTCCGTGGGCTGGGAGGGCTTTTGCAGTCTGAATGATTCTGTGATTGTCTGATTTGCTGAAGGTTCCCCTGAAACAGACTTACACGGCTGGCAGAGCTTCAGCATCCTGAAGACACCAGTGGCACCACATAAGGTGGTGAGAGGGAGCAGGAAGAACATTGTGAGCTCTGAATCTGCATTGAAGGGATGACCCTGTTTGCCATCAAGGCCTCTGGTAGGAAATGAATGAGTTGGAGGAAATCCAGGAGCTGGGAGGGGGTGCTGGGGGAGCCAATCACCCCATCAGGTTCTGGGATCTCTTAAGGGACCCGCGTTTTGGGAAGCACGAGGCATTACTGGAACAGAAGATGGCTTGTTTTGAAGGCTGCCAGGAGAAATCAGATCCTTTGCGGAGGGTGGATTGAAATCCATCTGCAATTAAGCCCAGGCAGCGCTGCTGCGTTTCCCTCGAGTGGCCCAACGTTCAGGAATCAGGGAGAGCAACGTTGGGCTGCCGTTCACCCGGGGCAGCACCCACCCTGCACCCGTGAGCGATCAGACATCCACTCCCACTCCCGGGACGCTTGTTTCTCTGTCGCAGCGCTTGTAGCTAAAAAGCTTCTCTCCCTAGACACAAGGAGACTTGGCCTCCAGGGACAGATGCTGCGGCTCGGCTGGGCCGCTGGCAAACGGGGGCTGCAGCTTCAGAGGAAAGGGCTGAGGACAAATTTTAAAAGATTTGCTCTCCCTTTGTAGAAACCTTTGATTAAACCTTGGCAGCTGGGATCGAGCTGGTGCTCATCTCCCCAGCCTCCCGCCCCCTCCTACTTCTTCATCTCCATCTCTTCTGGCTTTTCTTCTTTCCTCTTTTCTCCCTTCGCTTTGGAAGGGAGCAGATCAATAAATAAATAAACCAACAGAAATGTTATTTCTCCGGTGAGAGGCGCCTTGAAGTTCATCAGAAATAACAATCCCAACCTCTTGTGCATGCGCAGGGGAGGGAGAAGAGATGGGATTAGTCCCTGGGGAAAAACACCAGCGCAACACGTTGGGCCTGTTTCAGAGGGCTGACAATTTAACAGCGGCGTTTGAGGTCTTACTCGGTGGCTCAAAGATTTTGACATGAAAGGGACACCAGTCAAACGAACGGAAGGATCATCTTGCAGGATTAAATGTCCTTGTCACTAACCCATCAAAACACAGCATTATTTTGAAGGGACAAATCGTGTCGAGGAGTTTACAGCAGATTAAACCTGAAATTCCAGGGGATATCTGGCAGATAAAACTGCTGCAGGTGGCATCAGCAAGAGCACTGGGTGACTGCGCATCCCCAGGAGGACAGGGACCTGCCTGGCCCTGGGGGAGCCCCAGCCATTCATCTGCCATGCAAAGGAGTTGCTCCCAAATCAACCCAAAACTTTGTCCAGAGGATGGGGGAATTTGAACTCGGTCGTTTACAGTGAGTGACGCGGTGAGTCAAGATCTGAACATTTTCATCTTGGGACTCAACCGCATCAGAACTGCCCCAAAGTGCCACCTGGGAGAGCTTGCCAAGGGGACACTCCTGTAGACATTCCTGAGTGAACACAGGTGTCCTTACAGAGACACGAAGCTGTCTGGGTGCACTCCTGAGACCAGGCACATCCCAGTGTCCCACCAGTGACTCAGGGTCCCCAAAGCTCAAGCCCAAAGAGTGGAGCCAGTGGATGAAGGCTGTGTGTGGGACATGACCACAACCCCTCAGCCCCCTTCATCCCTTTCTCGGGGAACGGTGAGAGTCAAGATGAAGGTGGACAGGACCCTCCTGGTCCTTGTCACACTCCAGCAATGCCACAAGTGAGCTCTGGATGTGTTTGGCTGAATGAGGGAGCAGGTTTGGGGAGGCAGTCTCTCAGGACAACCTGCAGTGGTAGTGCCGGTGAGGAACCACAGCACAGCAGCCAACGTGTCATGAGAGCATGAGGAGAGGTAGAAATAAGAGATATCTTGGCTCTGAAGTGCTAAACCAGCTCCTTCCAGGTGCAGGGTTAATGGGAACTCAGCTTGGATAAAAAGAGTCATGCACAGGCAGCAGGAAGCTGATCTTGGTTATTGGCTGTGGGTCAGCGGCAGTGCCCGTGACTGAGAGGAACAGAGCTGGCGTTGGAGAAGCCAAGGTTCCTCATCCCAGAGCGGGCTGCAGCTGATAAATGCTGTGAGTTCCGCTGCTGCACATGATCCTTCATGGGCTGCAGCAATAACAACCCACTGACCTGCGCCTTCACCCCTGCACGCCTGAGCACGGCGCTCACGGGCTCCAGGCTTAGCTGGATTTAATGGCCCCGTTAAGCAGCACCCAGGGAAATCAAACACAGGGACAGGTGCTCCATCCGGAGTGTTTTTCAGCATGGAAAAACCACAAGGATACACCACAGAGGGAATATTAACTCCTTATCCAGTCCTTGCCTACAGAAGGAGACAGCAAGATGTCTCGGTTAGCAGCTATTGCTGTCAATTAGTTGACAAGGGAATGCTTGTGTGTAAAGTCTGCCCCACAGCCTGTTCCAAGGGATGATGTTGGCAGCTTGAAAGGGAAATTCAGCAATTGCTAAAGGTCTTCCGTGAGGTTTGTCACAGCCCAGAACAAGCAAGGAAGAGACGCGGGAAAAGATAGTGGGAGCACTCCTGTGTCAGCGTGGCAATATTGATCATGTTCGGCAAAGAGGGGCTGCAGGGCAGGGAAAGCGAGTCAGAAAACTGGAACATCTGAAATATGTAAAAAACCTCGTGAAGGAACCGTGGAGGTAAAATGCAATCAGCCTGGTGAAGGCCTAGTGAAGAGAAGTTTTGGCTGCCCCATCCCTGGAAGTGTCCAAGGCCAGGTTGGACGGGGCTTGGAGCAACCCGGGCTGGTGGAAGGTGTCCCTGCCCATGGCAGGGGGTTGGAATGAAATGAGCTCTAAGGTCCCTTCCAATCCAAACCATTCCATGATTCTATGGTGGGATGAAGTCCTGCACATGAGATGAAGATCATTCTGTGCAGAGGGAGGGAGGATGTCAGATGTTTCACTGACTTTGTCCAAGCCTGCCATTCCTCTGAGAAATCAGTCAAGGGGTGTGGTGTCAAAGAGCATCTGCAGTTGTTGTGCTGTAAAATTCTCCTTCCTGCAGAGAAATTCAGTGTGACCAGGCCAGCCAGTTTCCAAATCACTCACCCTGAGGTAATTTACTCCCAAGAGCACTGCAGAACCCTCACGTCTCTCCTGTCCCCTCCCTGAGCCACCTGCTCAGCAGTGAGACTCAAAAAACAGCACACGTAGGGCAGACAGAGCCAGAACTGTGGGACACTGGTGGGGATGGATTTTCTGCATCCATCCTGGGTTACACCTGCATCCACAGGTGCTGCAGGACACCTGGGTTTGTGCTCTGCCTTAAAAACGAGCTGCTGGAGTGGCTGCCCTTGCTCTGCCCACGAGTCCTGCCTGCACCTTGCAGCTGGGAGAGAATCCATGGGGTGCCCCATGGCTCTGGTGGCACCTGGAGAGGCTCACGTCCACACAGCCAGCCAAACAGCCCAAAGGGCAGGGAAAGGGCTGCAAGATGAGCAGGCAGCTTGGGAAGCCAGGCAGGACCAGCAGGTCTGACCGGCAAGCGGAGACAGCGCGGGACAGCACGAAGGCATCAAGGCTGCTCCAGGGCTGTGCCCCAGGCAGGCTGTTCCCTGCCTGCTGTTATCACAGCTGCCCCAGATAACCCACAGAGGCAGTGCGTGGGTCCTCCAATCCATGGGGATGCAGCTGCGCTGCTGCCTTGGTCTGGTTTGAAGGAAAAAGGGCTGAAGACACACAGTTAAGGCTGATGAGTGCTTTGCAGCATCAAAGGGTGGCCTAAGCTCCTCTCTGCTCCCTCTCTCTCCTGCCCAGCTTGTTTTGGTGTTTCAGGGATGATCACAGACCCCTCCTCCACATCACCTTTTAAAGAGCTCTTTGGTCCATCACTCCAGGGAGTTCATAGCTAAATGCTCAGCCTGGTATTTGCTGCCTCTGCCTTGCCAGAAAGGTGGATCCCACAGGGATGCTGTGATGAGGTCCCCGAGGAATGATACTACAGGAGAAACAAGAATCATCATCAGAGAAACACAGAATGGTTTGGGTTAAGTGGGACCTTCAAACTCATCCAGTCCCACCTCTTGCCAAGGGCAGGGACACCTTCCACCAGCCCAGGTTGCTCCAAGCCCCATCCAACCTGGCCCTGAACACTTCCAGGGGTGGGGCAGCCACAATTTCTCTGGGCAAACAAGGGGTTGTGAAAAATCCTGGACTTCCCACTCCTCACACCAAGGACTGGCTTCGACCCATTTCCATGAGTAGAAACTGCAACTACAAAAAAAAAGGAAAAAAGAAAAAGTGGGAGGTGTAAGACGTGCAGGGTCCATATAACCAGATTACAAAGTATTCTTCCATTTTCCACATTCTCAACAAGGAGAGGGAAGAGCAACAGCATTTCATGCTGATAGGCAATGCCATCTGTGGCACAAACATCTTATCTGAGCCTGGAAAATGAGGATGTGGAACCTGGAAATGAGAAAAGTGCTCATTAGGCTAATGTGACATTAATGCCTCATGTTGCAGAGACTTGAGTGCCCACAGTGAGCCTGCGACCTGAGAACAGCAGGGTGAGAGGAGGCACTGCCAGGGCAGGGGCAGGAGTTGATGGGACACCCCCAGTTGTGGCAGCCTCATCCCTCTTCTGAAAACACGTTTGGAGTTCCCCATTCCACCCCCCGAAAGCTCCTGTTCCTTTGCAGGATCACTGTCATAGCAGTTAATGAAACGCTGTGTCCCTATTACAGTCAGGATATGGCTCTAAATTGACTGTTTTATAGTCTTGGGTAATTTAATTTTTTTATTTAGTGAGTGGTTTGCCATGTGCCCACTGCCTGAGTGGTGCAGCCCTCACACAGATCACGGCAAAGCTGCTGCCCGAGCACAGCTCCCGTCGCCCTCCAGGTCTCTGCCATGCTCGGCCCCTGCTGCTGGCTTGCTGTGGTGGGTTCCTGCAGGGAATCCCTGCCCGAGTGGGGAAAAAATCATCCAGAGACCCTCCAGGGAGACCAAGACCTGTGGGCAGACTGTCCAGCAGTGGAACACAGGGTCTGAGACTGGAATTGTCACGTCAAGGATGGGTGTGGCTGCTGCCAGGATGGCCAGTGCACTGAGCGGGCACCTGATGTCCACCCAGAGCTCCAGCACAGTGCTGGGAGTCCAGGAAATTGGGATAGAGGCTCCATTTGGGGCTGCACAGGCTTAATAAAACCTCTGGTTAGGCATTCATCCAGCTTATCTTGCTGCATGCATTGCCACCCTCCCCTGGGGTGGTATCTCCAGGGCTCCTGGGGAGCCAGCCTGGTTTTAAACACCCTGCCAACAGCAGAAGGGTTTTTCAGCCAGACTCTGATCCTCTGAAAACCTGGGATGGATGGAGAGAAAGGAAAACTGTGGCGTGGCAAGACCCCCTCCTCAATAGCGGCGCTCAGTCTTGCTCAGCCTCGCCGCACTGCGGGGCTCCCCCTCCCAGTGACTCAGACTGGGATTCGGATCATTTTCTCCTAAATGGCCTGGCTGTGTTTTTCCAAGTGGATCACATTGTGCCTCCGCCTGCCTGCCTGCTCAGCGGGACCAGCTCCCTGTGTCCTCCATCCTCCTTGGTATTTTGATCTCTTCTCTAATTTAGTTTCATCTGCAAATTTCAGAAATGTGTTATTTAGGAGAGTCGTGTGTCTTACTCATTTCAGCGAATGCTGCTTGGGAATATGGCTTTTGTTTCCGTTTCATAACATTCCCTCTACATTTCTGCAAAGGTCCTGGTTTTTCTCTCATTGGTTTTTTTCACTGAGTTGGGAGAAAACCTTTCGTATGACGCTAGTCATAGTGCAAATTATGTGATCAAGGAGTCCCTGGGGACTCCCTGCTCCATCCTGGATGCTGTATCTCACCATGGATGCTCCAAGATCCAATATGAGATTCCCTCAAGTCCCAAATCCCTCTGTGCACCTCGAGTGCAGCGTCTGGTTCTGGGCCCCTCATACCAAGGAAGACAGTGAAGGGCTGGAGCAAGTCTGGAGAAGGGAACGGAACTGGGGTAGGGTTTGGAGCACCAGGAGGGGCTGAGGGAGCTGGGGGGGCTCAGCCTGGAGAAAAGGAGGCTCAAGGGGGACCTTTTCTTTCTCTCCAACTCCCTGACAGGAGGATAGAGCCAGGTGGGGGTCAGGATCTACTCCCCGGAAACAAGGGACAGGATGAGAGGAAAAGGCCTCAAGCTGTGCCAAGTTGGACATCAGGAAGAATTTCTTCCTCGAAAGGGGAAGGCA
Organism: Grallaria varia; assembly: GCA_013396735.1. Taxonomy (NCBI): domain Eukaryota; kingdom Metazoa; phylum Chordata; class Aves; order Passeriformes; family Formicariidae; genus Grallaria; species Grallaria varia. The sequence goes on from VWZG01013200.1 coordinate 152,198, forward strand.
TTGGAAGTGGCTGTCCAGGGAAGTGGTGGAGTCCCCATCCCTGGAGGTATCCAAGGAATGCCTGGCCATGGCACTCAGTGCTCTGTGCTGGTGACAAAGTGGGCATCGGGCACAGGGTGGGCACGATGGGCTTGGGAGTATTTTCCAGCCTTAATGATCCTGTGATTCTGTGAAAACATTCTGGCAAATCCCACGTAAAAAGGTTTTTCTCCATTGTATAACTCACCCCGTGTCCTGTATGGAGGCAGGCAGGACGTGACACCTCCTACAGTTTCACTGCCAATATCAGCCGTGGGCTTTTGGAGGTCCAGTGCGCTGCAGGCACAAGGGTAACTCCATCTCTGGAGCAGGTCTGGGTGATGTCAGTGTGGATGTTCTCCCTGGGTGTCTGCAGAGCAGCAAAGTCCCTCGGCACTGGGAGCTGCTCCCCCTGTCCGTGGCCTCCAGGGCCCTTCAGGGAGCCTTCCGGTGATGTTTTCTAAGTCAGAGAAGAAAAAGTGATGAGTAAAATCATTGTCCTAAAACTGTGAGACCTTTAGGACTCAAAGCTGTTCTTGCAAGTGCCCTGAGGGCTGTGAAAACTCAAACCCAGCAAAATACTTCCTTCACTCTGGAAAGTACCTGCAAGTCCCTCTCAGCTGCTGCTTCTGTTTACTCTCTCTGCCAAGATTATTAACGAAGGTGTTAAACAAGCAAACCCAGCACTGGTCCCTGCAGTTCCTCTGACACCGTTTGATCTTTATAACTGTCCTTTGTCCTTGGCTTTGGGAATGGTCAGATCCCACGCAGAGGTACTGGCAAGTCCACAAGTAAGACTTCCCCATGGAGATGCAGATGTGGACAAAGTTCCTGAGGTGACTGTGGCTTTGCTGGGTAGGATGGGCATCCTGGCAGAAGTGTCTCCATCCCTGGGGCTGTCTGGCAGTGAGTGATGCCCTGCGCTGCTGTGGCACCTTTTTGGATCTTGGAGCCATCACATTGCTGTGTCCTGTGGGAAGATAAGCCCTACATCTGCCCTTCTTCCACACAGAATCATACAATGGTTTGGGTTTGAAGGGACCTTAAAGATCATTTCAGTCCCCACGCTGCCATGACCAGGAGCACCTTCCACTAGACCAAGTTGCTCCAACCTTGCCTTGAATGCTTCCAGGGATGGGACAGCCACAGCTTCTCTGCCCAACCTGTGCCAGGACCTCCCCAGCCTCACAGGGAGGAATTTCCTCCAAACATCTAATCTAATTTTCCCCGCTGTCAGTTTGATAGCCTTTGTCCTATCACCACAGGTCCTGATGCAAACCCCTTCTGCAGATTCCTTGTACCCCTTCAAATACCATAAGGCTGCTGGTAGATCTCCAACATTCTTTCCTCCAGGCTGAACACCCCCAGCATTCCCAGCCTGTCTCCATAGGGAAGGTGCTCTAGTCCCCTCAGCAACTTTGTGGCCCATGGACTTGTATGGATGTGCAGGACGTGTCTGTTCCACGTATCCATGGAAGACACGGGGAGGTGATGTCACCAAGTGGAACAACAGGAGAGGAGGCAAGAAGGGGATCCCACCCTGAAACGATCTTTCTACAGTAGCTCTTGGGCACAGCAGGACCAAGCCTGAGGTTCCCCGGCACTGAGAGAAGTCAAGAAGCTGTGAGGATGCCCCAGAAGCCTGGGAGATAAACCCAGCTGCAGTCCCATGGTGTGGCCCTTGGCTAGGCTGGCTGGTAGAGCTCTTTGCATGTGGGGAGGACACTGAGGCAGAACCTCTCTGCAGGAGTCCCTGGCTCCAGCAGTCAGCTGTGACCCGAGGAGCAGGAGGGTAAATCCAGGATGCACCTTGCTGTTCCACATTCAAGATACGTTTGGTGGAGAACGGGGACCTCCATCAGGTCCTCCTGGTGGGTTTGCCCTCCCTTCCCTTCTCACATTTCCCCAGCCACCATGGGAGACTCTGAGCACCCATGGCCTTCTCTAGAGGGCAAAAGAGTGGGTCTGTCCCTGCCCCCCACCCCTGCATCCCGAGTGCCAGGGCAGTGCCAGGGCAGTGCCGGGAAGCTGCCAGCTGTCTCCTGGGCTCATTAACGTGGAGAGCCACGTGCCCTGCTCCCCGTGCATCGATCTGATAAATGAAGAGCCACCGATGGTATTTTCTACCCTTTTAAGTGTTAAAATAACATTTTAGTGAAATATGAGCAGGTCAGAGCCGAGCTGCCCCCTTTCATCTCCCAGCACAAAGCAGGCTGGATGGGGAGGGAGCCTGCGCAGGCAGGTGCTCCCACATCCATGGAAGAGGTTCCCAGGAGCTGAGGATGGATGCATTTGGGGCTGTACACAGGCAGTGTCTGTGTGTCCGTGGGAGAGGATCAGGAGTCAGTGTGTGTGTGGAGGTGTCAGTGCTGCACTTGGGTGAGTGCAGAGGCCAGGCCGTGCACAGCCCTCGGCACAGGACAGGGAGGAACATCCATTTCCACACATACCATGGTGAAAAGTTACACATCTCCAAGAGGTGCAGAGCTTTTTTGGGAAGCTTTAGAAACTCACAGAACTTTTGAAACTCCTTGAATCATTCTGACTCTTCTTTTTGCAATTCCTTTGTGGAAATGCCATGGCTTGTGTTGAGGAATGGGAAAATGAGATGACATTGTCCTTGAGCTCAGTTCTACCTGAAGGGACCACTGTGCACTCAACCTCTGGCCTATCCCTGCCTGGCTGGGAAGCGAGGGTTGAATGCAAGGGAAACCAAACCCCATGTGAAAAATGTGGGATTTCAGCCTAGTTAAACTAATCTATAAAATGGATTGGTTGAAAAAAAAAAAAAGGCAAATGCTCGCTGGACTGTGAAATGATCCGCTGAAAATTGGAGTGTAGCACTGACAGCTGCTCTTGATGGAGCCCCGTGTGTCAGGAAAAGAAGTGGTAGCAATAACACATTTGGCAGGTCCTGGGGGATCCTGTCCTGCCTGGGGGAGTGATGGCCTGACTCTCCTTGTCTGGGGGATCCAGCCCTTTCCAGGCCTGAGGGATTAACTGGACCTGGTGACTGCAGGGGATGAGTGCCATTTTCACCCCCTCAATATGAGTAGTCCTTTCAATGTCCAGGATTCCTGTGCATGTCCTGGGACCTGCCTACGGCTGCCTTGGGCATCCTTACCCTGCCAACCCTATCCAATATTCCCCTACCCATCCTGGGCATCCTTTTCCTACCCATTCTGTGAACCCTTCCCTTGCCCATCCCATACATCCTTCCCATCCCCATCTACTGCATCTTACCCCTGCCCATCCCATATATCCTTCCCATCCCCATCTACTGCATCTTTTCCCTGCCCATCCCATGCATCCTTCCCCTCCCCATCTAGTGCATCCTACCCCTGCCCATCCCATGCATCCTTCCCTCCCCATCTAGTCCATCCTACCCCTGCCCATCCCATGCATCCTTATCCTCCCCATCTAGCGTATCCTTTCCCTGCCCATTGCCCCTCATGGCCCTTTGTTTTGCCTCCTTCCCCTTCCTGCAGGGAAGGAGTTCTTCACATGTCTTTGCACCCCCTCTCTCCAGCCAGCCTAGTCCAGCTTCTCCTCAGGATCCAGCCCACCTTTTCCACCCTGTTGCCCAATGTCTCTCCCCTCTCCACATCTCTGGAGTATGATTACTCTGCGCCCTGGGTGAGAGCAAGAGAAATATGTGCTGAGATGACATTTCAGTTATACATGATGCTATTAAAATATGATAAGAACACTATTAACATTAATAATCCTTTTCATTGTATCATTTAGGGAGCAAAACAAGCCATTAAATATTACAGAGTCATTGGTGCTTTGATGGCTTCAGGGAGGGGAACATTTGGCCATATTTGTCTACATGCACTTTGGAAATATAACATTATCTCTGGGAAATGGGTTTCTCTGGGCTCGGCATGCCTCTGTGGCTCGGTGGATCCAGGATGGTCTCCGATGTGCTGGGGTGTGTGGGAGTCATGGAATGGGCAGGGTGGGATGGCTGGGTCCTAGGTGGGGCAGCAGTGTCGGAGCAGGCACCCATGCACCCTTACAGGGTGGACAGCCCAGAGTGCCTACAGGAAGGGTGCAGGGGGTGTCTGTATGGGAGAAGGCTGAAATAGACATGCCATGTGTTGCTTGTACCCCGGGGAGGAGATTTCATGGCTTGGGCAGGGCTGCTCAGCCCAGGACAGGGTTGCAGATAGCTACAGATACCTCTCTTCAACTCCAATTTCCACTGCCCCCCACCTGCTTCCTTCTCCAAGGCAACTGCAGGTGTTACAGTAGGGGAAACACTTGAACTTAAGTTAGCTCAGTTGGTCAGAGGTTTGTGCTAATAATGGCAGGGTTGTGGTTTTGATCCCTGTATTGTCCATTCACTTAAGAGTTGAACTTGATGATCCTTGTGGGTCCCTTCCAACTCAGAATATTCCATGATTCTGTGAATTTCCCAACTTCAACCACGTGGTCCAGGCCAGAAACCCTCAGCTCAGAGGAGGCTGCTCTGTTTGCACACAGAGTCTGCTCCTTGGTACTCCCAGCCCTGTCACACCACCTTCAAACTCACTGCAGTTTACCCAAACCTCGGCATAAATCTACCTACTCTCCCTGATGCCCTGCTCAGCCCCGAAATTCATCCGCGTGGGAGTTCCCTGGACATGGAAGCATTAGCTCTTAAACGCTCTGAAAGGCACCTCGCTCCAGGCACATCCCCGGAGAGGACCAGTTCCTGCATCCCTAATGCTCTGCCTGCACTGGTTTTGCTCAGTCTGAGGCTTGGCAGCTCCATCCCCTTTCTGCACAGTCATCCACCAGGGAGAGGGCAGCAGGGACCTGAACTCCTTCTCTTTTAGCTGGAAAACCCTCTTTTTGGAACAGCTGTTAAATTCCTGAACTACCAGCTCCGCTGTATGGTTACACCTGGGCAGGAACCAGCAACTGCTCCTTCCCCAGCCCGTCCCCAGGATCCAGCCATGCCAAATCCAGGCTGTGAAGTGGCATCAGGGCATGGGATCAGCATCGTGCTCTGATATTGAGAGCTGGAAAACCTTCTGATACCCCCAGGTTTGCTGGTGATGCTGCTGATCAGGGTCAGCCAGCGCAGCTGAGAGGCCTGAGCCAGGCTCAGGATGCAGCCCTGCATCCATCCCCAGGCTCACCAGGCACAGCTCAGCATGCTGGGCAGGGATGAGGCAGCCAAGCCAAGGCCCCTGAGCTGATCAAATGCCACCAGGGCTGTTGTTATCTGGATATTTCCCCATGGTGACAGGAGCAAATGAGGGAGAGAACTGAAAAATGTGCAGAAGCTTTTGACAGGACTGTCAGAGCACTAACAAGGACGAGTGTGGGCTCTTTAAACAAATCACTGTCATGTTGCAGGCATATCATTGTTTAACACAGCCACCACAAGTCACCAGAAAAGGTTAAAGCAAGAATGGAAGACTTAGTCCTAGGAAATGTGTCATAGCAGAGCTGTCCTCGGGACTGATCGCTTCCTCCCTGCAGCCAGGATGGCTTTAGGTCTGGAGCCTGGAGTCCTTGAACATCCTTGGGATGGACCTGCCACAGTGCTTGGTGTTGCAAAGGCTTCCCTGCGGATGTGGGCACACCAGCAAAAGCACAGTCAGGGACACCTATTCCCTCTGCCCTGCCCTGGTGAGGGGCTGGGGAAGAGGCTTGGCCCTGTGCACTGATGGTCAAATGCAAACACATACCTACAACAACACCCTGGGATGCTCCAGGGGCGTGATCCAGGCAGCTCTGGGATGGACACACTGCCCAGTAGGATCTGAGCCCCCAGGGTTTGCCTGAAGAGGCCTCTCTGCCTGCATTGCAGTTGTCCAGGACCCATCATCAGGAAGTCTCAGGTGGCTTTGACACCCTGGGCTGATGGAGTTCTCCGTGGGGACCAGCGCCCTGCTCACAGCTGTGCACAGCACTGCAGGACCAAGGTCTGGGTGTGTGACAGCAGGGGCCTGTCTCTGGCCACAGTCCTGCACCATCCATCCTATCAGTGGGAAAGGGAAGGGGAGATGGGTGGAATAGGCAGGTGGCTCCTGTAAACCCAGCCCAGTCCCAAACCCTGCTGCCTGTGTCCCCTGACACAGCAGTTACGGGGGCAGATGAAGGTATCTCTGTCCTTGGGGCATATCCACGACCTGAGCCAGTACTGGATAAAGCCCCAGAGAGGAGCAGGGATCTTCAGGGAGCCTTCCCACCCACCCTTGCAGGATTCTGTGCAGAGAAAACATCCCAGCAATATGAGCCATAACTCTTTTTAAAGTGTGAGGAATGAAATAAGTGAGGTTGCTCGCTGACACCCAGGGTCACTGCCTGCAATTCATGAGGAGCCGCTCACGGCGCAGAACCGAATGTTCCTGCCTATGAAAATCATATGCCAAGGTCACATAAGCAATCCGGGCTCGACCTTAGCACTCTGCTCACGTGCAAACCATTAGGCAAGGAAATATATAACAAACAGCCCCCGAAGATCCTAAAGGCCCTACACAGCCCCTACAATGCCGAGCTAGTCCTCTGTATCCATCACGTAGCGTCTCCCAGAGCAGTGCATCAAACTTTAATATCTTACTCTTAGTCACACAAAGGCTGTAACAAGCCTGGCCTTTCATGCTACACAATCCACCAAATCAAAGGCTCTCTGACAGAACAGAGCACCTGAATATAAGCTTTCCCTCTCATCTAGATCTCATCCGTTTCGGGGCTCCGCGGACCCCTCGGCGCTGTGATTTCCAGCAGCACAGCCAAACAGCCCCTTCTCCTGCTGCGTGAAACAATTGGGCACGTTCCTAATTAGGCAAATACCATTAAGCATAAGGAGAGATGAAGGAAACCCTTAGGTGGAAGCAGACCAAGCCCACGGTACTCCAACACCAATCATTTATTCTTCCACCCCTCCTTGGATGCGATGCTGAGGGGCACTTTGTTCGTGTTTCCAGAGATAAAAGCACACAGAGCCCACTCCTGGGGGTGGAAAACATTGTAGGTAATCCAAAAAAAAAAAAAGCCTCCAAAATGGCTGCAAGATAGCAATGCTGAGCCTAATTCCTGGTGGGCAGGGATTTCCCAGCTTAGGGGAGATTTTAGAGAGGAAAATTTGGGAAAGTGGCAATAACAATACGTTTCCCTACAAGAAGGGGTGGTGTGGGATACGTGCTGCTGGGTGGCTGGGCACTGCTAGGCACTGATGGCTCCCTGACCTCTGATGACAGGATTTTCCCCTTGGACAACATGTCCAGAGAGGGAAGATGTGACACGGACACACCGTGAGCTCGGCAGGGTCTTCCGGGCCTGTCCTCTGCTTTTGTGCAGACATGTCCTGCCCAGTAATTGCTGGGGCAGGAGCAGAGGAAGGGATGAAGCATAGGGCATAGCTTCCAGCAGCCTGCAGATGCTTCCAGCTCCTTGCCTGTCCCTCAGGTGCCCACAGCTGCATGGGTGAAGCCATCTCAGAAGCAAGACGCTGTGCAGAGTGGGTGTTGCACAGGCACTGAAGAACATGGCTGGCACAGAAGAGCATCCCCTGCCCTTGTTTTCCATCTCTGGCTCTGATTTCTATTCCTGGCCCTGTTTCCATCCCTCAGGCAGAGCTCCCCACAGCTGGGAGTGTTCTGGAGCCCATACAGTACCTGTGTCCCAGGCCAGCCATCCCCTCTACATCCACCACTTTGGACCAGCTCTGGTCAGGAGGTCCTGTATCCCATCCTGGTCCTCGGAGAGATGTCTGCACCCTGTGCTCTGCCACAGGAGCCTGGGAATTTCATGAGATGTGGGAATCTCTTTCTGCTTAATGCTATGGCTTTGCTTTACTGGGCTCCATGGTCCACAGGGAGGGGAGCAGCAGGACTGGGGAAGTGCTGGAGAGCAGGAAGGAGTCTTTAAGATTCACTATCTGCATCCATTCCCATCTGGATACCCACACAGCAGCAAAGCATCTGGATTTGTGCAGTTGGCAGAGCAATCCCGTGATCCCAGCGAATCAGAGATTATCAAGGGGGAAAATTCGGGGCTTAAGTGGGATCGGGAGGAGGAGAGGAGGATTTGGAGCTGGTCTGATGGGTTAAGCCACTTGTACTGGCTGAGATTAGGACAGAAGGAGTCTGATTTAGATGTGAAATCTGCTGCTCCCTGCCCCCCGCCCCGAGCCCTGCCCACGCACTCCAGCATCTCATGGTGCAGGAGAGTGACAGCTCGTCCCAAACAAACATGGGTCAAAGGGCAGGAGTGGAGCCTGGAGGGTCTCCTTTGTCCTCTTTAGGGCTCCTGTGTGGGATTAGAATTGTTCCCTGCCTTCCTTAATGATGCTTTCTCTGATACGACGTCAGTCTTGATGGCTTCCCATGGGGCTGCCTCTCTCCCTTCTGGACAAGCCCCTTGCTGGGCCTGCAGATGGAGAGAGATGCAAATAATTGGCATTTACTGTTTTCCTTTCCTACAGAGATCCATCACCAGTAGGATCACAGCTTTCACATCTTTAGCCCTGTCCAAGGAAGGGACATCTCCATGCCTGGAACCCTCTTGCCCAGGATGTTTCCCTGTTACTCCGACGGGATCCAGTTCCCTTATTGCCTTGAAATACTTCCTGCAAGGAAGGGCAGCACTGAATCCAGCCCTGAATCCCACAGAGATGCTCCACTGTCCAGGACTGCCACTGTTTCCCAGGCCCTCTGGTCTCCTCTCCCCTGATTGCACGGCAGGTGGTTGCTTCTGAAGCCCTCAACCCCACCGTGCTGGTCTTTCCTGGCCGTGGAATCTCTGCCGGGGTCAGGATGCTGCTCCACACACCTCTGCCCCTTGGCATTTGGCTGCTGGGGCACAGCACAGCCCCCTGAAGGCTTCAGAGCAGCACCCTCCATCCCAACGGGTGCCGAGACCTTGGAGCTTTTTCAAGGGTGAGGACAAGATGAAGGAAACCTAAAGAGAGGCAGTGATGTGTGACAGCAGCTGGAAGCAAAAAGAGCAGTCAGGAATGACAGCACCTCCTGGCACTGGCCTTTCCATGGTGCTTCCAAGTGGTGTCCCCCTGGGCCACTGCAGAGACACTTCTGGGAGTAGGTCCCAGGCTCCAGGAGCAGGCAGCTGCTTCCCATGGGTGCTGGCAGAGGAAAGAGAAAGGGACCTTGTGTGGATGAGAGAGGAGATGCAAAATTTGCCTCTGGAAACAGTCCCTGAGCTTGGTGAAGACAAAGGGTGGCATCACAGCCCTGCTCATTGCCACCATCTCCAGCCAAGCACAGCCAGGACACAGCTTGGGGCCTGAGCCCACCCTTCCACATGCTCTGGAGAGCCAGGATCCAGCACAGGAGACCCCCATGTGCCACTGTAGGAGGTTCCGGGTGGCAAATCCTGGAGGGAAGCCCTTGGACTCCTTTAGGACTCACTATGACCCCTGGAGGGTGGGGAACCCCCTGCCCTGGTGCACTGGCACTGACTGGCAGCAGGGCTCTCATGAGCATGTGGAGGAGGGCAGAGAGAGCCAGAGAGGGCAAAGAGTCCGATTTGGGTTGGAATGAAGTCCCAGGAGTGCAAAATCAAAGTGTCAGCAGAAGATGCTGTTGGCTCCCTCCCAGAAAATGGGACCACATGGGCAAAGCAGGATGTGTGCATCAGGGCAGATTCCCTTTGCATTCCCACCTCCAGGGATGGATTTGCATCCTTCTTGTCCCTCTCTGTGCCCTGGGCATGGAGAGCTGTCCTGCAGGATCCGGGAGCTGTGGGACACCTGGGGAGCACAGTGGTGGGATAAAACCCATCCAGGCACCAGTCACCAGTGACATTCCCACAGCAGCTCCCTGGCAGTGCCATCTCCAGTCACCTGCTGCCTCCCGAGGGGAAAGGGAAAGCAAAAGTGTCTCCTGGGAGTTGTCTCCGTATGGGGAGCAGGAGCACCAGCCCTGCATGAGCCGGTAGCGGGAGCTGCGCACTCGTAGAGGAAAGAGACCTAATGAGGTGCTTTATTAATTGCATTGTGAACTTTTCCTTTAATGATTCTCCCTGCAACTCCCTCTAGTTAAAGCTAATGGCCTGTAGCATGTTCAGCAGATGGATTATCCATAGGTGCCCAGGCAGCCGGGCCCAGCTGGGAGAGGGGCGTGTTGGCGCTGCCAGCCAGATACATCCCTGTCCCTGCTGTCCCACAGCCCCACAGAGGCTCTGCTGGACCCCAGGGATCACCAGGGTGCTGTGACACACCATCCCTGCGTGGGCACCAGCATCTGCTCCCAGTATCTCTCTGGACCCCTCGGTGGTGGAATGAACAGGAGCCAGATGGGCTGCCCATCGCTGGGATTCACAATGTGGGGGATTTGTGGGCTCCACTGGCCCATGGCATGAGCCTGGCCCTGTGTGGGCCAGCTGGGTCCCTGCTGCAGTGCAGCTTCTCCTTCTTGGCTTCTGCACAAGGTGGCCTGGAGATGGCAGGGAGTGGGAACAGGAGCTGCAGTGCCCAGGCTGGAGGTGGCAGGAAGAAGGAGCAGGAGCTGCAGTGCCCAGGCTGGAGGTGGCAGGAAGAAGGAGCAGGAGCTGCAGTGCCCAGGCTGGAGGTGGCAGGAAGAAGGAACAGGAGCTGCAGTGCCCAGGCTGGAGGTGGCAGGAAGAAGGAACAGGAGCTGCAGACCCCAGGCTGGAGGTGGCAGGAAGAAGGAGCAGGAGCTGCAGTGCCCAGGCTGGAGGTGGCAGGAAGAAGGAGCAGGAGCTGCAGTGCCCAGGCTGGAGGTGGCAGGAAGCAGGAGCAGGAGCTGCATTCACTGGGCAGAGCTTGCAGACCTGGGTGCCCCAGGGCAGCATGGTGGCATGCAGTGGCTGGTGACCGGCCACCTCCACTCATCCCAGGATGCCAGTCTAAGGTCTACACAGAGCCTGTTTGAGTTCAGTGGGACTCAGCCTCATTATTTATTTTAAATGATAGCAGGTGCTTCCCAAAATGACCAACTGATGCTGATGCCCGGTCCCTTGAGAGCAGTGGGAGCAAATGGGTTGTGCTGCCCCATCCCAGGATAACCCTAGCAGAGCAGGATGGCCTTTCCACAAAGTCAGCAGTGCACATGCTCCCCCATGGATTTCACAGTGCCTTGTGAGAAGATATTGATTTCCATCGCCTCTGGAATGTGGGGTCACAGCCACCAGCTGCATTAAGCACTGTGAGTTAACAAAACACGGCCAGCCACTGCCTGCTGTGAGAGCAGTGGGTGGTGATCCATAAAAACCCCTGTGGGTGCCACAGGACTCATGATCCGGGAAAGATTGGGGCCACAGTGGCGCAGTGTGGCCCCGTGTACCCACTCAAGCCCTGTGTGGTTCAGCCAAGGGCCGTTCTTCCACAGGGCTTCTCCATCTCTTCCGTCAGATAACTCTGTGACTCAGAGCTGCATCCTGCCCTGCATCCCTTTGAGCTCTTTCCATGCTCTCTCCCTTTTCCCTGCCCATTTCTGGCATCAGGGCTGCTCTTTTCCCAGTGCACAGCAGACCTAAGGTGGGCACGGGCAGCTCTGGAGCTGGCTGTGGGCTCATCACACTTGCTGGGGCCTGTCTGCAGGCTGAGCAGCAGGAAGGGGAATAAATTAGCAGATTCAAGTGGAGCTGGAGGTTTCCACGTGGGAGTTTGTTTCATTTTTAAAGCAAGCGATGGTGAAGGCTCTGCATTTCAGCCCGTCCACGTCCCATTAGTGACTAACGGGGATGTGTTTGTATTTAGTGTTGGCATTAATTAGTGGTGGGAGATGGGGTGAGTGTGGGCTCTCCACAGACGACGTGACTCATCCATTCCCTCCTCATCACTGCAGACTGTGCTGTGGCTCCGTCAGCCTCAGCTCTCCCCTCTGCTCCGGGGCACTGCCACGTGCCCACTGCTCCCCTGTGCACTGTGCCACGGTCAGTGCCTGACTGAAATCCCCTTCCCAGCTCCAGCTGCTGCCCCATGATGAGCCTGTTGCTTTGCTGCCAGAGTCTGCATTGAAAGGTGAGGGTATTTTCAGTCTTGGACCAAATTTTCTGCAGAGGCACCAGCCTGTGCTGTGGGTCTCGTGTCGCAGTGTCCTCTCCCGTGGTTGGAGCTCTCCTCTGGCTGTGTTGGGGTGTTTGGACTGTGAAGATGACCAAACCAACCCCTCCTCCGAGCCAGGAGCCACTTCCCCAGGTGCAGAGGGGTTTGCCCCCCTCTTCGTACCCCCACCATGCTCATCTTGGTGCTCCATGCAGGCAAAGTCCAGGAACGATGAGGGAAGTCTGGGCACGTCCAGGGTCGCCTCAATACCCTGCAACCCCCCTCTTCTGCAGCACCCAGACTGTGGGAATGGGATGGACATGGAAGAGGGATGGGGCAGGGTCCATCATCCTGGGGGAGCCTGAGGCACAGTTGGGCTGGGGGCTGCTTGGAGGGGCAGGAAGCTGAGGAAGGGGGGCTGCATTGGTGCAGGTGCAGTGACATTTGATGAGATGGAGGTTCAGAACCACAACAGATGGGCGGGAGGGTGTTATAAAACAGTATTTCCTCTGTACTGCCTCTCCCTGAGGTTTCTGTGCCTGAAGCCAACCTCATTTCTGTTGAAATGAAGCCTGGAATGGATGTTCAGTTACTCCCTTGGCCACAGAGGTGGTCAAACCCGCTGCAGGCAGGGAAGGGCTGAAGGATGGCTGCAGGCCAGAGGACTGCAAGGCTGTGGGAGCAGGCTGGCATCCATGGCACAGTCCAGGGATGAGCCAGGAGTGGACTGAAAGCAAGCTCAAAGAGTTCCCTGGGTGGGGGCCAACATGCAGGGTCTTGAGCAAGTCTGTTACTGCAGCTCCCCAGAACTGATGTGTATGGGGACCCCTAAGCATCCCATGGTTTCTCAGAGACCTCCTCCAAGATCCTCATCAGCTATGCCCATGCTCCTTTTTGCTCCCCACTACCCCTGTTTTGGGGTTGGGGGGGTGGGGCTGTAGGGCATCCCAACAGGTCAGTGGTGAAAGAAACCCCCTCCCTGTGATGGACATCTCAAAGCACTCCCCCAGACCAGCTTTGTGCATGTCCCCAGAATTCCAACAGCTTGTCCACGCATGGTGAACAATGCCACGGGAGGTTCCTCCAGGGCACAGACCTTGGCCATGCTCGAGCTCCCACCCATCAGTTGCTCTGTGCCCCACCAGGGATGCCACCAACCCGAGGACCTGCCTGCTGGTGATTTCGACAAGCCAAACCACGTTCGGTGCTTGGCATCAGAGCAGTGAACCCCCCCCCAATCCTCTCCATACAACAGCAGAGGGAATGGAAGGGTCGTGGCCACCAGCCCAAGGGGCCCTTGATTCGCCCGCATCCCATGAGAGCCGGTTTCCTGCCTCTCCAACACAAAGCAGCTGTGTTGTTGGTTTTTTCCCTCCCGTAGCTGGGATTTTGCTGAATGTTTTGTCCTGGATCAGCTGAAAATAGCTCCAGTCAATGTTAACAATTCATTAGCTCGGTTTTGTCGGGAAACTCTTGTTGTTGCTGCCTTGCACAGGAGGAGGACGGCTCCGGTGGCGGCGGAGCACAGCATTCCCTGCCCAGATCTTCCCAAAGATTGCTGGAGAAAGGGCTTCAAAGGCAATTTCCATGGGCTGAAATTGCAAATTTCCGCTTGCCTGACCCCATCCTGGCATTTGTTCTGCGCTCGTTTGATGCGATTCAATCCAAGGCAATTAGCTCACCCATTATCCCGATGCCTGTCCGAGTACCAGAGGGGCACTTTCAGCTCTTCTTGGGACTCTGTGGGAGCTCAGGACAACACTCTGGTCAGCATCCTTAGCATGATGGGGGTGTTTTATTTAGTTTTTGAAGCCTTTCAATGTAGCACCATCAATTCAGAGCAGGGGTGAGTGAGCCCAGCACACGCTTTGCTTCTGGCTGCCCATTCTCGCTGTTCAGCTGTGCCTCCTGATTGAGCACAGCCACGGTTGATATTTTCCCATCTCCAGCTCTGTGTCTCCCCGTTTCCCGTGTGGGGAGCAGGGGTTTCATTACCAGCAATGTCCTTTCCTGGCTGCCCTTATATTTATGGCAGTCCTTCTTTTTTATGGCCAATTTTGTAGAGTGCCCAGCAGTTAGCGCAACTGCTTCCTTTCATTTCTGCATTACTGCCAATTTCCTGTTCCACGGGCTAAATTTATCACTTCTTTAATTGTTTGATAACTCCTAGAACCAGCTGAGAGTCACCCTTCCCTCTGCCAGCCCATTCCCTGTGGGAAGGCTTCATGCTCCCACCCTCAGCACACTCTTGACATGTCTCTGCAAAGAAGGTTCCAGCCTCAGTCTCAGCCTCTCTCGGGTGCTTTTGGCCTCCTTTCTCTCCTTTCAATTTGCCAGCCCCAGCTTAGCTCAGCATCCATACTCTGGTCCATTGCCAGTTTATCCCAGGGATCCATGGAAGGGTCTGCCTGAAGGTCTTCCTCCTGTTAGCCAAGGTGGTGTTATTGCTCTGAGCTGTGTCCTCAGCTCGTGCCTGTCCCAGAGTGGATGCCAGGACTTCATCCAGGTGTGAAGAGCCTCTGGAGGTGGAGGAAGGTCCCTGGCACCCGCTCGCTGCCTGACTTTGGGCTGTGAGATGAGTAGGAGAAGGGAGGAAGGATGTTGTGGTGTTGGGACAGCCCAGTCCTTCCCAAAGAGTGGTCCAGCCTGAGCTCTGAGGCTCCAAGTGCAGCACAGTGAGACCATTTTCCACTTCAGCTGCTGAAAGCCTCATGCCTGCTCAGTGCTGTGAGCTCACCAGAGTCCCCGGGGACTCTCTGGGTGTCTGCTGTCCTGCTCTGCTGAGCCAACAGCATCCTGGCTGCTGGATCCAGCCATGGTCAGGGAGATCTGCAGACCGGCTGTGGAGGGTTCTGCTCCAGCAAAGATTTCCCTCCTGACTGCAGGCTTTGCTGGGCATCTTCCAGCTTTTCTCCTAGATTCAGTTTGCGCTGGACTTGTATCGCCTCCAGTTATTGCTGTAGCTTTCTGCCAGATTTCTGGCCAGTGGCAATTTGACTGCTTTTGGATCCCTCCTCCCTCCTGGTGCCTGCAGTGAGGCTGGACGGGTTTCCATGGGTTGCCCTAAGCCACGCAGCTCTGGATCTCCTTCAACAGGGCACCGTTTGGCACAGGGTACCATGCTGATCCCAGGTGCCCAGCAAACCCTCCAGCTGAGTGACAGGCAGGCTGGAGGCCTGAAGTCCATCCCCAAGGCCAAGCCCCACATGGAGGTTGTGCCTCTATGCCCACAAGAGAGCTTGGAGTGCCTTCAGGAAGGGCAGGGGCAGCTGAAGGTATCAGCAAGAAGAGAGGTTTGGGTGGTGGGCAGAGCCACACGTGCCCCACAGACCACCCCATTCCAGGGATTCCACACTCCAGAGGCTCCAATCCATCCCTAATCACAGCCCAGTGACAACCAAACAAACCACATGACAAGACTTTCTGCTGAATAACACCCAAACATCCCAAGATCCCAAACATGTGCCCCACTCCAGGGAAGTGATCACAGCTCCAAACCTGTCAGAGCTCAAGGAGTGTTTGGACGTAGCTCTCAGGCACACAGTGGGATTGTTGGGGTGTCCTGTGCAGGGCCAGGGGTTGGACTCAGTGACCCCTTAGAGTCCCTTCCAGCTCAGGATATTCCATGATCCATCATCCTGGCTGTGATGTCACAGAGGTGCTGAGAATCCCTGCTGTGCAGAGCCCCAGGAGCACCACACCTTGCAGGAAGGATCCTTTTCCTGGTAAAACCCTCATCCATCCATTTAGGACTGGTTTGTTGTCCTTGTTGCTTCAGGCTGCCTTTGATGCATGAAATAGATGGGTCTCAGTGCTGTGCCCCATTTACACCTCACTGTGTGAAATCCCCCAAGGCCAGGGGGGAGCAGCCGGTCCTCAATCAAGGTCCTGCCCCAGCCTTTATGTCTTCCCCAAAGCCACCCTGGTCCCGCAGTGCTGGAGCTGACAGATACCTTTTAAAGGGAATTTGGAGCCACAGAATTACCAGGGGGCTTCACGCCTTGCATTGTTAGTGCTTGTCAAATATTTATGAAAAAACAATCTGGGAATAATTAATTCAGCAGCGATGGCAAAGCCCGGCTGAGATTTATTTGATGGATATGATTGGAGCACGGACAGAGCTCTGCCAAGTCCAGGAAAGTATATCATCAATAATAGATTTGTCAATAGATGAAAACATCAGCAGATAAGCTAGTCTTGAGTGCCACCTGGCCAGCACATTCCCGCAGCCATCCATGGCCAGTGCCTGGCAATCAGCGGCCACACAAGTCCCAGTGCCACCTTTCCTGGCCGGAGGCCTGGTGGCCAGTGGCAAGTGACCAACCAGGGCATCTCCAGAGCCACTTGGCACAGCTGGGGACAAGCGTGGGACACAATCAGCTGCAGGGGGCAGCTGGGAGGAAATAGCCCCAGCACTGGCCATGTGCCATCCTTCTTCCCTTTGGTGTCACCGCCGTCCCCAGGGGAGCCCCTGCTCTGGGATTCATGGCACAAAGGGGACCTTGAGCGCTAGGAGGTCCGTGCCCTTTCCCTGAATATTCCCCGAATAGCTCCGTGCCCGCGGGGTACCCCTGACCCCGGCCCTGCCACCCAGCAGCGGCTGGTCTGGGGCTGTGGGGTCTCGCCGGGGGCTGCACACACTGAGCCCATTCACGGAGCAGAAAGGGGCCCTTGTTCCCGGCAGACAAGCTCCAGGGCCCGGAGCAGCTGCGGTGACGCGGGTCCACCCGGGGCAGCACCAGCCCCGGGCACTTCACAGCCCCACTGGCTCCAGCAGGGCTGGCTGATGAGCCACACCACGGTCCCCAATTCTGGCAGCTGCAGGAGCAGCACAGGCAGGGCCCCACAGCCTCCAGCTCCTCTCCCCAGGCTGGGACAGGCTGTGCTGGGATTTATCATCCCACTCCCAGCGCACCAGGCAGGAAGCAAGCCCTGCTGTCCCAGTGAATCCACCCAGCCAGGGGACTGTCACCTTCCCCTGGCACCTGCCACGCTGGGCGGGCACAGGGCAGCACGGCCAGGAAGCATGGCAGGATGGCTCAGGTGGAAGCAGGAGGGATGCTGAGGGCCATGACCCCATCCAGCCCTGCAGCCTCTCCCGTGCTGCTCCTGCTCTGAGAATTCCCAGAACGCCACTTACAGCACCCTGAGGGGCCCTTGGCATGTGGGGCCATGAGCTGGACCCATTCCATGGGACAGGACCAAGCAGGAGATGCCAAGCTGGGCTGGACCTGGGGGTTTGTGCCCCCTTGGGCAGGGGTGCCCCTTCTCCCCAGGGGCATCAGGGCTGCCTGGGTCACTGGCTCAGGCTGCTTCTCATCCATCTGCTCTCCTGTCACATCCCCGTCTCCCTGATTATTTTAATGAGGATAATGATTCACACCTGGGCAATTCAAACCCGCTAACAATAACAATTTTAATTAGTTTCCACTACAAATCTGAAACGTCGTCATTAACATTTAAAACGCTTGCGATTGGCAACTCCGTATAAAGCCAGGACTGGGTGGGAGGGGGGGAGCTGTGGGAGGGGTGGACAAGGCTCAAGGGTGCAGGTGGGAAGGGGAAACTGCTGACAGGGGTCAAGGACAAATAATCACACACTGAGAGTGGCACTGAGCTGGTTCCCTTCGCTCCTGCCAGCCCCCAGTCTGCCATGGGGGTGGCAGGGAAATGGGTTACCCAGGCTTCTAGTGAGTGCGAGCAGGGACAACCACATGGCACGTGGTGGCACCTTGGCTGCTCTGGTGAGTGTGAGCTGTAAACTTTGGGAATCTGTGCAGGCAGGGGGTCCCCACGGTGAGGACACCCATCACCCAGGCAGGGACACCTATGTGCCATGCAGAGCAGGTCACCATGCCCATGGAGAAGGGGACACATCCCAGGGGGCTCACCCTGCTGCCTCAAGGCTCTTTTGAGCCCCAGAATAAATTTGCTCCCCCAAAAAGCTTCCCACAGCCATCATGAGCAGTGGGGTCAAGCCTGTCTCCATCCTACACCCACTGTGTCCCCCACAGCAGCCCCCAGTGCCTCTCCTACTGGGCAGACCCATCCATCCCTCTGCCCCATCCTTCCAGCTCTGCCCTAGGAGCCCTGAGAATGTGGGGGAGACCTTGAGGGGGGCAGGCAAGGATGCAAACACGCTCCTCTCTGACATAAAATGTGAGACTGACCAGGGAAGATGTGATGGTGCCCTGGAGGTAAGTAAATGGGATTTTTTATGGGAGTGGGAAGTGCCTGGGGATGCAGAGTGGGGTGAACGGGCTCTGGCTGGCACAGTCTATGTCCAGATCAAAATGTGGGGGTACATGGGCAGGGCTCTCTGGACCTTTCTGACCCAGCCCTTCCAAACTCTCCTCATGGTGCATCTCTTATCCCAGGGTGCATCCACTGGGATAAGGGGAGGGGGCTCTGGGGAGGCTCCTGTGGTGCCCGGAGTGTGGGCAGTGCATGGGGCTGGGGGTGCTGGGAGCAGAGCAGGTTTGAACAGCTGCCAAAGGGACACACTGCTGTCACCCGGCACACTCTGGGGTCTCAGGGTTCCTGCTGCCCCGACTCCTCTGCAGCCTGGCACAAGCCAAGGCAGCTCCACATTCCCACTGCTCACTTTCCCTCCACTGGAGGCATTTGTGCCTCTGCTCACGGGCTTTACCCTCGCTAGGCTTGCTCAGGCATGTGTGGCTGGGGACCACACTCCGAGAAGTTGCTCCAGGCACTACAGGGAACAAGGGGGAAACACAACACGGATGATGCTGTGGTCCAGCTGCCGCCTGTGGGATGTGGGGTGCGTGCCCCTGAGGATCCCAGCTCAGCTTTCCCTCAGCACCAGCTCTGCCTTTGCAGAGCAGAGCCCTTTCCTGCTGTTCTGGCAGCTCCTGGCGCTGCTGCTCGCCTGTCCCTGGAGGAAGCTGGAAGAAGAAACGCTTCCACAGTGCCCAGCCCAGGCAACCTGTCAGCAATCACATCAATCATTCAGCCCAGCCTGGCCTCACGGGACGTGTTCAGCAGGAGGATCTGGAATAATGCTGGGCCAGGATGTCGGGAGGCACATGTGAGGCCCGCGTGCGTGTCGCCCCAGCGGCAGGGCAGCGGGAGCTCTTCCCAAGGCAGCAGCAATGAGCAGCAGGGCTGAAGATGTGGTTTCAGGGCAGCAGGGACTCGAAAACCCCACGAGGATGCCCTGGCACAGGGGGAGCAGGCAGGGCTCCTCCCGCCCACGGTGCCCTGGCAGCTGGGGTGCCACAGGTAGGGGGAGCTTGCAGGGTGTGGATGGAGAATGCAGATGCTCAAAGGATGTGGCAGCTGCTTTGGAAGGGTGACCCACAGTCTGGGCAGTGACCTTGGGGTCAGGCCGGGGACAGGACTGCGGTTCTGAGGCTCTTTGATGTCCTTGGAGCTGTTCCTTGGAGTTTGTCCAGCGTTTTGACCACAGATGGAGAAGCTGCCTGTGTCCTGCCCTTCTGACAGCTTTCTCCCTAACTGGCAAACCTGGGGCTCACCAGGGCTGGACCTGCTGCCCTCATGCCCTGTCAGTTCTTGTGCAGGGGTATAAAGAACTCTGCTGGAGCCATGACGGCGTCCTGGGCTTTGGTTGTCTGTTATCTCAACAGTGCACTGTGGGGCACCCAACTGGGAAGGGGGCAGGCGCTGTGTCTCCACAGCAGCCCAAGACCACCATCAGCCAGGACAGACCCTATAACCCCTCACCTTGGATCCCCACACTGGTGGGGAAGAGCAGGCTGTGCTGCCAAACCCCCCAGTCCAGCTGGATCCCAGTGCCAGTGCTCTCCCTCTTGGCATCCTGCCTGGCTCAGCAACATGCAAGGGACCCCTGGGCAGATCCGAGAGCATCCTGCCCTTGCTGGTCCACAGCAGAGAGAGGATGATGCAGCCAACACACAGGGCTTGAGACAGGGTGGTGGCATTGCTGCTGAGAGTCCTGGCCAAACCCAGGCTCAGCAGCTTCCTGAGGGGCAGAAAGCTGGAGTGAAGATTACAGCCATCTCCCCTCCTTCCCCCAGCTACACCGGCTGTTGTCTTAGTGTAAACAAGGTATTTAATATGCAGCAGAACTCATTAGCATCTCCTGGTTTCAACGGCACCGTGTCTGCAGCTGGACTCACGGGACATGTCACAGGAAATCTCTACACACAACTTTTAATTACAGACAAATGGGTGGACACGTTGTCATTACCAGCTCGCGGTGCTTCCTGCCAGCCTGGCTCTGCCTCTCCTCCAGAGGAGCCCGTGGCCAGGCTGGGGCTGCCTGGGCTGCAGGGGGGTCCCAAGGCAGTGGGGACTGGGGGAAGGAACGCTGGGGGTGGTGGGAACCAGAGGGATAAACAGGGTCCTTTCTGCAGCAGAGATGCAGTGCTGGCATCGCTCGCTCACTGCAATGTGGGGCCAGGTTTAGGAGCCCCATCCCTAATTTTAAGGCTGGGGTCAAGGCAGGATGAGTCAAACTCTTGTGAGTACATGAGGTGACATGGATGAAGCCCCCTGTTCTTACTCTGGAGCTTCCCAGACCCTACTTCAAGGTGTTCTCCATAAATACTTGGATCACAGCCATCCCTGTCTCCCTTTCCCATTCCCTGGGGACCTGCGGCTCATGGTGACAAGGGAGAAGGAAACACTCAGCCCTTCACTGGGATCAAACCAAAGGATCCTGGAACGGACACTTCTCATCCCAATGTTCCAACAGAGAGGCAGCTGTGTGGGCTTGAAGGTCATTGTGCAGACAGATGGCCACTGCTTGTCCATCGTGGCCCAAAATCAGTGGTGTTGGCCCAAGCCAGACTCTCCAGCATCCCAGTGCATTTCCAGAGCCTGGAGCTGCCCATCTGTGGTGAGAACAGCCAGGTCCTGCTGGCTGACTGCAGAAACAAGCAGGGGGGACAGGATGGCTGTGTATGAAATCCACACCCTTGCATGGTGGGGACGGTAGCCTTGGGCTGATCCAGACTTTTGCTTCATCTGCAGTCAGGCATAGGAAACTGGGAATGGGAAAACCATGGGAGCAGGACAATTGGGACCCATCCTGCAGAGCCCAGCTTTGCTCTGGTGCTGCTGGAGCCTGCACAGAACTTCCCTTCTCTGGTCCCTGTCAAGAGCATGTCCAGGGCAGCAGCTTGGCTGGGGCATGGGCAGATGTGTCCAACGCTCTTTCCATCACACAAGGAGGTTTCCATCTGAGCTCCAGGCCTGGCTTCAGATGCTGGGCTGGTGTAAAAAGCAGGTCTTTTCCCCCCAGGTTCCCCTCTGAGCTCTGGGATATCACCCAGCTCGCCAGCCTCAACTCCAGCAGGGTCTGCCTGCTCTGGAGTGACACTTTGGAAGCAAATCTCAGGCAGGTTTGCTTTAGCAGGCAACTCACGGCTGATGATCTCTCACTTGCTTCCCCTTGGGGCCACTTTTGTGCTCGAGGGAGAGTGGAGAGGGGCACTCAGGCGCTTTGCACACAACCTTTGGATGTTTTGGAGGCTGCAACAAGCGGTGCCCAGGCTGTGGGGCACAGCAAACAGCTGGCACTGGGCTTGTCCCCGCACAGACTGTGACTCCCAGGCTGGTACATCCCTGAGGAGGCATCTGGGCAGGTTATAATGTCTCATCCTTCAAAGCTTTTTTTCAGAAGCCATTTGTAAGCTACCAGAGTTACCTGCAGTACCATCACAACCACGAAATGCCCCTCCTGAGTGGGCAGCAGGCAGGGAGCAGCAGCTTCCCAGGCAGCTGATGGGATGCCCTGCTCACTCCAGCACCAGCTTTCCCATCCCTGGTCAGGGATGGTCAATCCTGGCCAGCTCATGCAGACTGGGATCTGTGTGGAGTTTCAGGAAAGGACCAGCTCATTAATAGGCAGTTTGGGCATCTCCAGGGTGCAGGAAGGTATAGGAGGCGCTCTGGAGGAAGAACCAGCTCATTCAAATATACTTCAGGCACCTCCACAGTCTGTTGCAATGGGGCAGCTGTGGGTCTTCCTGTTGCCTTGGAGGGGCCAAAGAAAAAACAAACTCATGGGCCTGGGCTGGATTTCAGGGATCTGTGCTGCTACAGGGGCACAGCTCATCATCCCCTGAGCTGTGGGGCCAGGAGGGAGTTATAACAACCCTGATCACCCCCAGCACCCCAATCCGGGAGGCTCCCAGGATTTGTCATGACCTCAGAGGACTCCTCCTCCTCCTCCTCGTCCTCCTTGTCCTCCTCATCCTCATCCTCCTCGTCCTCCTCATCCTCGTCCTTCTCGTCCTCCTCGTCCTCATCCTCGTCCTCGTCCTCCTCCTCCTCCTCCTCCTTGTCCTCCTCCTTCTTCTCCTCCTCCTCCTCCTCCTCCTCCTCCTCCTCCCCCCAGGCAGGGCTGAGTGTGCTGCTGGCACCACTTTGCTGCATCCTCCCCAGGGACCCCCAAGCCAGGCACAGGCTCTGCAGCCCGGGGGTCACCGGAGGTGAACAGAGAGGTGACGTGTGGGCATGTGTCCTCTCCTCCTGATGTATCCTGGGCGCCCTCCCCTTCCCTGTTGCTCTCCCTTGAACTGCCAAGCGAGCTGGGATCCCCTGGAATCATCAGAGATGCAGGATAAAGGGATCCCACCCATCCTCCTGGCCCTTCCCCTCTCCAAGTGCAGTCTGCTCTCCCTTCAATCGCGCTGGCCCTGCGGATCCTCACCGCCAGCCACAGCCTGAAACCAGCTGTCTCAAAAATAACCCTCCAAAAACGCCAGCCTGGCTTGGCAGGGGCCGGGAGGGAGCAGAAGGAGCCGGGATGCAGCAGCCTGGGATCCCACGTGCCCTCCTGGCTGCCCAGATGGGTGCGCACAGTGGGCCGGGGAACTGTGCATTTATATATAGCCCGTGACTGCTGCACCACCATGGTCTCATTTCCGCCCCGAAACGCTGGCAATGGGGACACGCTGCCACATCTGTGCCAGGGGGACACCACTCTCCAAGGGACCACGGTCCCCATCCCAGGGGAAAAGCAGGGAGGGGACACGTGCCAGCCTGGCAGGAAGTGGGATTTGGGATCAGCGAGGTGGGGTCCGAGCAGGGAGGGCTGGCCAAGGGTGGGATGGCTGGGGAATATTTGGAGGGAAGCACAGCCAGATGTGAAGTGTCCCAGCCAGGAGGAAGGGAGGCAGATTGGGAAAGCCAGGCTGGGGATATCTGAGTGCTTTCACAGCGATGCTGTGCTGGGGAAACCGGGAGGATTTACACCTGGAATGGGAAAATTGCAAGAGGGAGGTCTGGGAGGAGGGTCTCGCCCAGGGCAGGGGGTGAGAAGAAGTGCTCTGTGGCGCTCTCCATGGCAACTGCGGGGCTGAGAGGAGGATTACGGGATACGCTTTGGCTGTGCTGATCCTAAGCTACTGCCTGAAGGGCTGTGAAGCACCGTGGGTGTCCCTGTGCCTCCGTGTGCCCTCTGGAACACTCCCAACAGCTGTCTGGAGGGGCATCCAGCTGCTGCCTGGCAGGAGGACCCCAACACCTGACCTGCCAGCAGAGATAGGGCTGGTTTGGTGGCAAAAACATCCAGAGGCTCCCCAAACCCTCCAGCAGAGCATCTCCAGCATCCTGGTGCCCCCAGGTTAACCCCTGCCCCGATGGGGATGAGCCTCCTGCTCCCTTGAATCCTTCCCAGCCAGCATTTGGGTCTCACTGATGACCGTGAACTCCACGAGGAGAAAACTCCTCTCCGGGAGGTATTTTTAGGCCTCTCTGGTGCTCACAGTATTTCAGCATCGGTGCACCCTGAAAATTGGGGTCTCTGCCGTCCCGCCTGTCCCCACGGTGTGTTCTGGGGTGGGTGTGAGCATCGAGAGGCGAGTGACTGTCACGTGGACTCCACGCCAGAGCAGAGGTGTCTGAGCTCTGCTGAGATCTGGGCAGGGAGTGCCTCCCTCGCCCCACGTCACCACCACCGGTGACCTGGATTCCTCCCGGAGACACGAGCGGGTGACCTCAGCAATAAACAACGAAGTGGAATAAAACCAGGGCAAGATAGATGCCAGTTTTATAGGCTTTTTAAAAGCTTTTGACTCATTCTGGCAGGCAGGACTAACCTTAAATTGCTGTGTGATGGAACTGGGGGAAAAATCTTCTGGCAACATCGACGCCGTGCACCGATCCATCAGAGAGCAGGATAAAAATAAACAGCATGGAAACGGGCCCTGGGGCTGGCAGGATGGGCAGGACCCTGGTGTTAACCCCTGCACCCCACCATGGCACCCTGCCTTCACCCTCAGAGCTGAGCATCCTCAGCCCCCTGACATCCAGCAGGGATCAGACCTGTACAGGATGGAGGCTGAGGGCTGGAATCTCCCCCTCACAGGATTTTCCAGTGGAAATGTCCTTGGCTGGGATCCCACTGCTGTGCCTGGGCCTCTGCATGGCCCCGGGGGACTCAGGGCTGACATATTGGCATCTCTGGCAAGGTTTATAAAACAGATCCAGGGTAAACGTCCTGTGCTGAGAAGGGAGGAGAAAGATCCCTAAACAGAGCTGGGATGTCTGCTCTGGAGAAGGGGCACGTGCCAGCTGAACGCATCCTCTGCCAGGGCGCACAGCACAGAGCATTGCCCAATACCTGGCTGGAAGAACAGGGCTGGATGTTCCTGCATGTTGGAAAGGCAGATGGAAAGACAATCCCGTGAGCCAGCCTGGCTGTGTGGTGAGGGACTGGGCAGTAGCATCATCTGTCACCTCCTTATCTCCCACCTCCTTCCCTGCTGGAGCAGCCCTGGAACAACAGACCTGCTCCCTGCTGCAGTCTCGGGTCACAAACCCTGCGTGTGATCCAACCAGACCTGACCTGCCCCCAGCACCCAGGGGTGACCTCCTGGGAGCATCCACACAGTCCTGCATCCAAGGAAAGGGCTGGGACCTGCAGGGAGCTGAGTATTGAGGGGGTCCCTTCCCCTGGCACCCTCAGCATTGCCTGTGGGTGCCGGTGGGCATGGGGCATTCCCAGGATGTGTTGTTCCAGGGCATGCAGGGACCATGGGGAGGCACAGTCTGGGTACCATTGAAGTGGCTGGAGAGCCCGTGTCACCCTGGGGACACAGGGATGGGGGAACCCATGTGACTGCCTGCTCTGCCTTTCAGCAGGGAGCATTTGTAGCATCAGATGTGCTGCTCCGACCGGGAGGGCTTTGAAGCAGCTTCTAATGCATTTCTAATTCCTGCTTATCGCCGGAGCCTGTCGGAGCTTGTCTCCCAGCCCCTCCATGTGCTGTGCTGTTACAGGAACGGCTCAGCTTCAGAGCTGTGGGGTTTGCCTGGAAAACCAGCCCACAAGCCCCTGGCCCACTGCAGAGAGTGGCACGTCAGCTCCCTGCCCGTCCCTCTCCCACTGCCTGCATCCTTTGGCACTGGATGGGATAAAGTCCTGGCCCCTGCCACGCTCTGATGGCATCTCTGGACTGGCAGGTTTCCCTCTGCACCCTCTTTTCCACAGGCCTAGGAGCTGAGGGAAGACTTTGCAGGATGAACCATGTCTGGCCTGCCCCACCTTCCTCATCCTCACAGCTCAGCCTTCACCCCATTCCTGCACATCCTTGGCCGCAGACCCATGCAGCAGGCGGGGTGCAGGGGCAACACGTGGGAAGTTCTTTGGAGAGCTGGGAAATTTGAAAGAAATTACATTATCTCTAATCCCAGAGTCCCTGAGACCCCTTTATGGGGGTGCCAAAAAATTCCTCATCGGACAGGACAAGTGAAGCATCACCTGTGCTGGAGCTCTGGCTGCTCCAGAGCCACGGCTGGGGGGCAGGAGCTGGGTCCCAGCCCCTGTGCCCTCCCCTTTCTGCGCTGGAAGGGCGGTGGAAGGAGCAGCCTTGGCATCCCGCACCAGCCAGCGCTGCGGGATGAGGAGCCTCTCGGAGCGCTGGGGAAATGGCTCAGCGCAAAGTGCTCTGAGGCTGCGGATGGGAAGTGCCCTCTGCACCGCGCTGAAAGCTGTTATTAGCGCTAATGGCTCTTTTGCTGGGGATATTCAAATAGCAACCGCTCCATTTTCATTGCAAATCTTTCCCCCTTCCCCACCCCCGCCTCCCCTTGCCCGTTCTGCTGCGAGGAAGACAAAGGCTCCGCGCTGCATTCCCGCACGGCTGAGGCTGCTCCGTGTCCAGGGACCCTCGACACTGGCAGGAGTCACCCTGGCTGAGGCCACTGGGAAGGGATATTTGCACTGGAAAGGGCCAAAGCAGCTTCTAAACCAGCTCTGGGGAAGCCAACCAAGCTCCCTTGTGCGAGGAGCAGACGGACCCAGGTAGAAAGCGGGGACAGGGACAGCACGCACGGCCACCGTGGCCAGGAGTGACACGGACAGCATGGGAATGAGAGCATCTCCCCTTCATCCCTGCATCCCGAGGGATGGGGTGGGCTTGGGGCTGGCTCCGTGGGCACCCAGCCTGCCTGGCGCTGACTGATCTATTTGCATTTCTGGGATTCACAGAAAAAGGGAGTGATTTCTTTTTTTTTTTTTTTTCTCTTCCTTTCCCCCTTAGTAAGCACAGAGTTTATGTTAGTTGAAAATTGACTCGATAAATATTTCAGCCAGTGTTTTAACTGCATGTGTGGGTTTCAAAGGCTATTAGGGAGCAGATTTATCCAAGCAGGCACTGAATCACGCTGGCCAGAGCACGGCATGGGCCGAGGTATAACACTGCTCCCAGGGGAGCTGTTCGTGCTGCTGCCCAATTTGGATAAAGCAACTTCCCCTGCAAGCTGGC
Organism: Grallaria varia; assembly: GCA_013396735.1. NCBI lineage: Eukaryota > Metazoa > Chordata > Aves > Passeriformes > Formicariidae > Grallaria > Grallaria varia. Next base: position 178,904 of record VWZG01013200.1, read on the forward strand.
CGGGATGGGAGGTGGGATCCACATCCCTGGAATGCCAGTGGACAGCACGCACTGGGGAGGATGCTGAGGTGGGAATTCGCACCATGGGGCGCACAAATCATGGGATCTGCTTTGCTCTGGGAAGCCTCATGTGACCGACGTCCCTGCAGGGTGGTTTGGGAGGATGAGGAGCCCTGGGTGCTGCTGCTGCCCCAGCACGGGGAGGGCCAGGATCCAGCACTGCCGGGATGCTCCCTGGTGCCGCAGGAATGAGCTGAGCAGTGGCAGGGGAGGGCACGAAGCCCTGGGGGAGTCATCTTCCCCCTGTCTGGTGGGGAGAGGGAGGCAATTACCACTGGCAGAGCCCTCCCTGTCCGCCTGTGCACTGAAATGGCCCCACGGGCAGGCTGCCAGGCATGTGTGGCTTGGCTGGTTTGGGCTCTGCAGCTCCCGGCATTGTTCACATCTCTGACCAGCTGGCACAGCCAGCCCTGCTACAATGGCAGGGATCTCGGTTTGGGCACTTGACACCCCCATGGCCCCCCAGCAGGCCCTCTGTGCCCCCTCCCTGCCCACCTCCCCAAGGAGCCAGAGCCCAGCAGACCTGGAAATGCTCACAGCCAGCCAGACAAGTGGAAACCACCCCTCTCCATTTGGAAATTAAACGGGAGCTTTAAATACTGCTGAAGCCAATCGATGGGATGGGCAGGAGCCCAGCGTGGTCCTTGCCAAGAGCTGTCCTGCGTGGAGAGGAGAGGGCTCAGCCACGACCCCAGCAGCATCACCCGTGATGTCCCCAGCCCTGTTCCTCTTGATACGGGGTCATCCCATCGTCCTGATCCCTCCCTGTGGTGCCAGGGAGCGTGGCCCTGGTCCATTGGTATGCCTGCCCTGGGGTGGGATCGGTTACAGATCCGCTGGCAGGCGGGGGGCAGGGAGCCTTGCCCCAGGATTAGAGCAGTTTGCTCTGGGATTAGAGTGCTGTTTAGCCATGGCACGGCGCAGTAACCCCGCTCTGCTTTACCGAGCTCCCCGGGATTAATACTTTGTTTCAAGGGATTAGGGAGATTAGGAGTGTTGTGGGGGTGCTGCAGGATGCAGGGCTGCTTTTGCTGGTGCCACGCAGCAAACAAGCATTGAGCCAAAAGGATTCGGTCCCTTGACTGGATTGGAGGGATCCACAGATGCCCCAAAACCATGCCTCCATCTCCATTGGCTGCTGGTCCCTCAAGAGTCCACGCCCAGGGTGTCAGGGCCATGCCCAGAGCTGCAGAAGACACACCTTGCCCAATCCCCCTGTGGGATTCAGCCTTCTTGGGGGGATCCAGCCTCTTTGGGGGGATCCAGCCCCCTTGGTGGGATGCAAACACACCTTGTACTGTACCAACTGAGCCTGAGTCTGGCCTGTCCCCACCTTCCCCATCCTCACAGCTCAGCCTTCACCCCATTCCTGCACACCCTTGGCCACAGACCCGTGCAGCAGGCAGGGAGCAGGGGCAACGTGGGAAGCCCTTGGAGAGCAGGGAAATGTGAAAAAATGACATTATGAGCTGTTCCCAGGTCCCCACAACCTCTCAACCCTGGCAGATCCACCAGCAGCTTCTGGCCCTGGGACCATACATGACACCCCACCAGCATCCTGGGGGTACAGGCTGTACCCGCACAGCAGCTCCTGGCTGGCCCCAGGGAGCCCTCCATGGTGAGGCTGCCGTTGTCCTGTCAGTCTCTTGCTCCCCAAATGTCCTCAGGACCCCCAACTCCCACTCTGAAACACCACTCTGGGGTAGGGGCTGCTGGAGCACAGCACATGGACCTCAGCAGGGCTGGGAGCAGGACCAGGGGAACAGCTCTCACCTCATCTATCAGTGCAGGAGTGAAGCTAAAACTGCAAAGCCCACCCAAGGTGAGAAGCTGGAACAGCCAAGGCACTGCAGCTGGAGGTTCAGCCCTGGGGTCTCTCTCCAGCTGGGTACGATGCCCTGCACTGTGGTGGCAGTGCCAGGGACACTTTGCAGGTTCCCACCTCCCAGCCCTCATCCTCTGCCAGTGTATCTGCTTGTCATGTTGTGCCGCAGCCCAGATCACTGAATTGATCCAGCTATGGAGGACTTGGCTCCATTCCTGGCAAAGCCCCACTGGTGGCACAGCCAAGGGCTGGTGAGAGGCTGTGGTGAGCCGCCATGCGCCAGTGGGACCCCCATCCTGCAGTTCCTCATGGCTGATGCTCCTGGGCCAGCAGCACCAGAGCTTTGGGGGCTACAGGGAGAGGAGCCGCCCCCAGAGCTCTGCTGGGTCTTGAACTTTGCAGCTTGTACTAACCCTTGCCCACAGCCGAGATCCCAAAGTCACACCTGTCCCCACCACCTCGGATGGACACAAAGCCCCTCGCTCAAGTCCCACCACCCTGTCCTTCCCCCTCTCTGCCTCACAGGTAACCTCCCCCAAGGGTCTCCAGACTCTTACTGGCCCACAATCTATGTGACAAGAGGTGAGGCTGTGGGGTTTGGGCTGGTTTAGCTGCAAACACCTGAAGGGAAGTGGCTGAGATGTTGGAGGTGACCATCTCCATGCTGGCAGGTGGTATCCCAGGCAGCCAGAAGTTGCATCCTGGCAGCTTGTACTGGATGTAAGGAAAAATGTTTCCCTTGAGGCACGGTAAGAGAGGAGGGAGGTTCTGCCTCTCTGGAGGTCTGGACAGAACCAGGGCTGACTTTGCCTGATGATCAGAGACTCATAGAGTGGTCTGGGTTTGAGGGACCTTGGTGATCATCTCATTCCAACCCCCTGCCATGCGCAGGGACACCTTCCACTAGCCCAGGTTGCTCCAAACCCCATCCAACCTGACCTTGGACACTTCCAGGGATGGGGAAGCCCCAGCTTCTCTGCCCAACGTGTGCCAGGGCCTCCCCACCCTCACAGGGCAAATTTCCTCCTAGCATCTAATCTAAATTCCCCCTCTATCAGTTTGAAGCCATTCCCCTCTATCCTATCAGCCATTCCCCTCTATCCTATCAGCCATTCCGTGGCTGGAGACACATGGGCAGTGCACCCGCAGCTCACGTGTGCTCACGTGTGTTCCCCAGGGAAGCTGTGTGTGTAAATCCACACTTGCACACACACAGTGGGAAGCATGAGTGTGATTGCTGGGAGTGTCCCATCCATGGGCATTTTGCAGAGGGATAAGTTAAATCCAGGGATATTTTCTTCTTTGCAGAGCAAAAGTGTAAATGCTGCTTTGGGCACGACCACACTTGGGCCCCCAGAAAAGTGGGGCAACAGGTCTTTCCTGGCCACACGTCATGCCTGGCTTCTGCCCATTCCCAAACAATTCTCTGGGAGAGGACCAGCCTGTGCTGGGCACTGGCCATGCCGGGAGAGAGGAGATTTGCAGCTCTGGGGTTGAGCTGGAGATCTGCAGAGGAGGGAGGGCTGGCTGGGTTGAGGAGGGGTTACTGCCTGGGGTGAGCAGAGCTGGTTTTCATCCTTTCCCCTCCTCCAGCCTGTGAGCAGAGCTTTATTTTAAATCCTTTTCCAGTGCTCACTCCCTCCGAGCTCGCGCTGTGCTGGAACGGTTTAATATTGAGGAGAGACAAATGAGTGACTCACGCACACATAGGAGGGTAGAAAAATACACGGGCCCCATGTGGTCCATGGCTGGACCTGTGTGGGGTGGTCGTGCAGGGAGGGGTGGCTGTGTGTGCTGGAGGTGACATTCCTTCTCCCAGGAGCAAAGCCAGGTCCTCCAGGGACTCAGGGAATGCTGCTGGTGCTGCCGGGGCTGCTCTTACCTGACTCTGCTGACCAGGAATGACAAAGGGCCACGTGCTGTGGGGATCTGACCAGGGCTCATGGGGACTTTGTGTCCTTCATCAAGCAGAGGAAGACGCAGCTTTGGCAATAACACTTGTCTCCAGCACTCTGAGAGCACCAAGCCAGAGACACCACACGAGCAGCAGCACGCATACTCAGGTTACATCCAAGGGGTGGCCACAGGGCAGCATCTTGTCTCTCCTGGCCTCTGGAGGAGTGACACAGCCTTTTTGGGCAATGTCAGCAAGGTGTGCCCAGCTTTTAATGCCACCCTGCTGCTCCAGCAGTGCCTCAGCCTGGCGCGTGCAAGGTCAGAGCAGAGCAGCTCGTACTAACCCTCACTTTCCTAATGCCAGGAAGACGAAGTAGGTTTGAAAGCAAAGCCTTAACCTCACATTTTTGGTCTTTTGCATTGTCATTTTTGAAAACATGACATTTTGCAGTGTTTTGTTTTTCGTGCTTTATGCTGCTTTTTGCAGGTTTTATGATGTAAGACCATCATGTTGGTGAGTGTACACACAGTCATTAACACCCAGGGACCACCCGTGCCCATTCCCCCTCTTCCCAGTCACCATCCATGCCCATCGCCCCATTCCAAGGAAAAATCCATGCCCATCTCTCCTGTTGTTTTGCCCCTGGTGCAGCACTGGTGGGTGACAGCTGTCCCATGCCCTTTCAGAGACTGATGATGGGGGTCTTAGTGTCAGGAAACAGCAGGACTGGGAGAAGACGTCACCCAAATGTCTCTGGAGCCTGGCATGGCACTGCCCAGACTGCAGGAGCACACAGGGTACACAGAGCTTTGCCTGTGGGATGGTTTGTGAGGTCACAGGGAACCTGTGCTGTGACCTGCAATCCTTTGCTGGGCAGTGATCAGTGCAAGTACATGGGAGAAACACAAGGAATGGTGAGAGAAAAGAAAAAATTGGCCAGAAAAAAAAAATAAAAAAGAAAAAAAAAAAAAAGAGGAAAAATCCTTGGCACAACATGTCAGCAAGAGGAGGGGGTGGCCTTTGGATGAAGGTTTCTACAACAAAGCCTGAAGGAGCTCCCTGCCAGAGCATGGCTGGGGGTGACTGATCCTCTACTTCCAGGATGGCTGAGGAAGAGGATGGCAGCCAGAGGAGCTCCACGGGTGTCCCTGGCACCCTCAGGCATGTGGGCTCTGTGGTGGGAGTCACCAGTGCTGCTGTGTTCCATCTCCAGGTCCAGGCAGCATCCGATTCCCGAAGGCTTCCCTGTGCCCACAGCCCGGGAGGACACGGGGGGCAGTGGGAATGTGGCGATGGGGTCTGAGCACCCCAGGGTGAACCCACCCAAACCACCCCCATCCTGGGCGTTACTTGTCCAGCTGGTGATTTTCCAAGGAGGGTGATGACCACCATGGATTTGCCCAGGAAGGGGTTAGATGAGGAGCAGGAGACTCTCCTGACTTGGGAATGATCTCAGATCTCTTCAGGCTTTCTGGAGTCCTGCCCCTTTCCCCCCAATGCCTCTGAGGCATGAGCTGCCTCCCTCTGCACCCCTGCCCGTAATGGGGTTTCCTTGCAAGCAGCTCTGAAACTCAGGAGCCTCCGATGGGTTTTGGTTCATCTGGCCATTTCCAGGCAGGGAGAGGGGGAAGACCCCAGTGCTCACGACGGGACCCCTGGTGATGCACCCCAAGGCGACGGGTTCCAGCACGGACCACCCCAACCACCCCACCGCCAGAGCTGCGGGCGGCAGAAAGCCTTCCTCCTGTAACCTGGCAGGCTCCGGAGATCACGTTCCTGGCATTTAGCTGGAAGCTGAAGCGCAGGAGACGGGGATCTGGCAGGGATCCCAGCACTCTTCGTTTTCCTGGTAGCGGGGTGGGAGCTGCCACGGCTGGGCGCGGGCAGGAGGAGGAGGAGGAGGAGGAGGAGGAGGAGGATGCTCTTGCCGGGATGCAGCCCCGGGAGGCGGCCGGAGCGGGAGAGGGGCGGAAAGCAGGGTGGGAAAACGGGACAGGGCGCCAGGCAGGGATGGTGGGTGCGGTGGCAGCCCCGCCGCAGTCGGGGGGCTGTGCGGGGCTCAGGCGCTAATTGCTCCAGCGCTGCCCGCCCGCTCCCCCGGCCCGCCCGTGCCGGTCCGTGCGCTCTCCCGTCGGCGAGCGCGAGAGAGCCGGGGCTTTGTCACCCTGTCACCCTCTGCGCACCCCCGGGGGATGTGGGGACGTGATGCCGGGCTGAAGGCAGCTCGTCCCCATCGCAGGGACCCCCCTGCCTGGGGACATGATGCCGGGCTGAAGGCAACTCGTCCCCATCGCAGGGACCCCCCTGCCTGGGGACATGATGCCGGGCTGAAGGCAGCTCGCCCCCATCGCGGGGTCCCCACTGCCTGGGGGGATCCTGCTTGGCCGCAGGGGCTTTGCCGTTTTGGGGGTGTCGGAGGGGTCTCTCCCCGCTGCTGCCCGCGCTCGCTCCACTGGCAGTGGTTACGCTGGGCAGCGGGGGCAGTGGTGGGACAGCGCTGGGCTCTCCTGCGCCTGGCTGCGCTCCCAGAGCGCTCCAGCGCACTGAACTGGGGGGAACCACCTCACAGAACGGAGCCGGTTAAAATATAAAATAAAAGGAAGGACTATTTTTAGCCTGGATTAATTCCTGGACGTGGATCTGGCCCCCGGCAGTGCGTGTGGCTGTGCCAGAAGAGCTGGGTGGCACCAGGGCAGGAGTAAGGGGGTGTGGGATGGGGTACCCTGACCTGGCAGGACACACACCAGGGTGCAGGATCACCTCCCAGAGGTGTTTACATCATGTTGCAGCCTGGTCGCTCCAGCAGGAGCTCCATATCTCCCTGCACAGTCCTGGAATTATGGAATGGTTTGGATTGGAAGGAGTCTTAAAGATCGTCTTGTTCCAACCCGCTGCCATGGGCAGGTGATCCTGCCACGCTGACTCATGGCAATGCAGACATGAGTCAGTTTGGTGAAAAAAAAAATGTTCCTTTTCTATTTTTCCCTTTGCAGTATCTCTTCCTACCTGGGTTTCTTGCTGACCTCTCTGCTCCACAGGCTCCCCGTGGCCAGTTCCAGCATGAGGTGAGAGTGGGACTGTTTATTCTTGGGGGAGATGGGCATAACCTGCTGATGGGAGTTTCTTTTCCTTAAGGCTATATCCAGTAACAACTCCCCCCTCACTGCTGCCATTGCTTCAGGACACGTTTATCTGTCTTTCATGGGAATTTAAGCCCACCTTGGCAGCCAAGACCTGGCCAGTGCTTCAAAGAGGGCAAGACCCTCCTGCCTATGGTGCCAGGATGCTGAGAGGTTGTATTTGAGGGCACTACATAGAATCATAGAATCCTTAAGGTTAGGAAAGACCTCTAAGACCACTGAGTCCAACCATTAACCCAGCACTGCCAGTTCCACCACTAAACCACACCCCTAAGCCCCTGCATGTTTTTTGAACACTTCAAAATCACCTCACGTCAATGCTCTGTGCCATGCCCAGCTCATCAGCAGGTGATGGGACTGTGTGTGCCCTTCTCCTGCAAACATCTTTCCCTGTGGCTGGACAATCTCACAGTCAGGCAGGGGGTTCATTGGCATGGAGCTGGGTCTACTTTTGGGACAGCCAAGAGCCTCAGGTGCCACCTTGGCCAGGGGCTGGGCTCAGCGTTTCTTGTCACATGAGTGAGCCCCCAGTAGCAGCTCTCCCCTCCTCTGCTCAGGACCACAGCTGCCCTTTCCTCAGGGCTTGCAGGGGTGCTAATGCTGACCTGCTACAGCTCCTGCATATTTCTCCTCTGAACAGCAGCCTCAGTTTGGCAGGAACAGCCTGCACTGCTTGTTCCTAGTTATAACTCTCAGCTGGTGTATGAAACAGGCCGGTTGGATTGGCCTGGGCTGGGCTGGAGCCTGCCGGCTCCTCGTCACTATTTACTGCTCTGCCAGGCTCATGTGGCAGCTGCAAATATTAGCAGCAAGACTGGAGATTTACCTCCAGAGCGCTGATGAAAATGTGGCACGGCACCGAGCAGCACCTTCTGCCCCGCTCCACATCCACTGGGGAAGTCTCCCGTGGGAGCATTTCAGGGTGCAGGGCTGGAATCACGAGTGAGGGCACTCCCACACCACAACCACCCTGCCTGGTCACTGTGGGGTGACCCTGCTGCCTGTGCAGAGCTGCTGTGGGGGCTGTAAACCACCCCCAGTGTGTTTTCCATGGCTGTGTCCTGCCATGGAGCTGCTATTGCAGTGGCACAACCAGTCTGGCAGCGCAGGGGGAAGGTGGAGCAGGGAGCAGGGACAGGAAACTGCCCTCAAATTAGTCCACCCCGGTGGTGAATCAGAGCCTTTCCTAACCCCGGTTATTCAGCCACGGCCTGATTGAATCAACATACCACAATAACAGCTCAGAACCTGCCGTGTGGCACCCATTGCGTGTGGGTGACCTGATCCCATGGCAAATACCACAGAAAGCATCTCACCTGCTCTCTGCCTGCTGAGGAAACCCTGCGAGGGTGAGAAAACCTCCGGACAGCAAGAGAAGACTCTTACAGGCTTTGCAGGGTTGACTGTTGCCCCTGGAGGAGTCAGGCTGGTCCACTCCATGCCGCCGGCACTCATTTCAGCATCATCATTGGGTGAAAGAAGAAGAAACCCAATCCTTGCTTTTTTCCCCTCCCTTCATGTCCATTATATTCGACATGAGACAGCAGGAAGACTGTATGACTCAGTCGTTCGCAATGCAACTCCTCTGCAGCTTCCTGTGCCTTGAGAACTGCCAGGGGCTGAGGGTCACACCTCACTTTTGTTTTTCTAGATAAATTCCTCCTCGATAGGAAATGAGGGATCCTCCAGGCTTGGCTTTGCTTGGGCGAACTGCCTGTCCTGCTGGAGGACAGCCTGGGCTTCTGTTGACCCCCAGGTCTCGCAAGCACAGGCAGCAGGAGAGGGAAGCCTGAACCCATGGAGGATATGCAGGGAAGAGGGGTCACGTTTGGGGTGCAGTGCAGTCCAGGCAAAGCCATCCTGAGCAAGGGCCTGTCTGCAGCTTTCAGGGGGATTCTGGCTCAAAGAATCACCGAATGGTTTGGATTGGAAGGGAAATTAAAGCCCACCCATGGAACTTAAAGCCATGGACTGGGACACCTTCCACTAGCCCAGGTCACTCCAAGCCCCGTCCAACCTGGTCTGGATACTTTCAGGGATCCATGGGAAGCCACAGCTTCTCTGAGCAACCTGTGCCAGGGCCTCCCCACCCTCACAGGGAAGGATTTCTTCCCAATATCCCATCTAACTCTGCCCTTTGGCAGTGGGAAACCATTTCCCTTGGTACTGGTACCTCCAAGCCCTTGTCCAAAATCCTTCTCCAGCTCTTGGAGCCCTTTAGGCACTGGAAGGGGTGCCTTGGGGCCCTTTCTTCTTTAGGCTGGGCATTTCCAGTTCTCCCAGCAGAGCAGAGGGGCTCCAGCCCTTGGAGCATCTCCGTGGCCTCCTCCAGACTTGCTCCAGCAGCTCCAGGTCCTTCTGATGTTGTGGCCCCAGAGCTGATGCAGCACTGCAGGTGGGGTGGGTCCTGCTCATCAGGGGCTCAGTGCTGCTGGGGGGAGCCGTGGGGGCTCTGGTGCCGATGGGACACACGGGGACACGCTCTGCTCAGGGGGACACGCTCTGCTCAGTGGGACACGCTCTGCTCAGTGGCCCTGCTGGCAGTTTCTCACCCTGGGCTCCGGGAGCTCCTTGGGTCTGGGGTGGAGCGCAGCAGCATTTTCATGCACTGATAATCTGTAAAAAGAGGGTGAAAATCTCTCCTGCATTGTTGTCAAGTTTCAAATCCCTGATGGGTTGGAACAGAGACAAAGCTCTTCTAGTTTCGCTCCTTTTCCATCGCTCTTGATTCGGGCTGAGTGGGCAGATCTCTCCGGAGCTAGGCAGGCAGGGAGCTGGGAGATGTTTTCTAGTTTCATGCTCTTTACGCTGTGATGTGTCCTCCAGGACCTCTGGGTTCGTTTTGTTGGATGAGAGGCAGCGTGTGCCCCGTTGCTCCCCATCACATCCATCCCCTGGGCTCCCGGGTGTTACCTGAGCAAGGGGTGCAGGAGGGAGCAGCTCTGGCGTGCCCAGCCCCTGTGCTTCCCACAGCTCCTGAGGCACTGTCTGCCCAGGATCAGAGGAATTGCAGCCCATATTTCCATCCCTGAGAGTCCAGGAGCCTTCAAAGAGGGAGCCAACCTTGCCCTCTATGGGTATTCCGATGAGTCCTGGAGCGTGAGGAGGGGTTGAGCCTGCAGGATATCTGGGAATGGGACTGCTGCCCATGCCTTCCTGCTTGGCAGGTCTCCACATGGCACTGACTCCCACTCTAGAAGGGTGGTGCCACCACTAGAACTGGGGATACAATGTGTAGGGTGATGGAGGCTCAGGATCATTCCCACACCTCCATCCCTACATCCAGAGTGGAACAGGCTGCACCGACAGAATGTCCCTACATCAACCCCACAGGCTGCTGTAGCCCCCCTTAATGCCCCTGTCCCACCAGCAATGTCCCGTCACCATAGGAGCGTCCTCCCACCCCTTCTGCCATCAGCCCCAGTGGCCTTGCTGACGTGTTTCCCTCTGGTCTGGCGATTCCTGGGGAGGAGGCAGGGAAGGATGTAACCCCCTCCTGGGATTTTCCTAGCCCGTCTCTCCAGGATCTGAGCCTCCCCCTGTGTCTGGAGCCACCACAGGGAGCTGCCAGCTGGGCTGAGCTGCCTGGGCACCCATGTCTGCCGCGAGGGCTGTGCCGTGGAGCCCACACTGGCAGTGCCAGGTCACGCCGCAAGACTTATTTATATTCCCAAGCGTGCGAGGGGTGCCCGGCTCTGCTCTGGGTGGCTCTGGCTCCCCATTAGCAGGTGGCCTGCTGGGCTTTGCTGGCAGCCGTAAGGGGAGGGTATTTTTAGCTTTCCCCTCCCTCTTGCTGTGGGCGGTGTGTGGCATTTATTTGTCGTTAAAGTATTTGTAATTAGGGTGGCAGGCTGCTTGCGCGGCAGGAGTGATGGCACGGAGCTCAAATGTGCATCCTAACCCCAAGTCCCTGGGTTTTGGGGCAGTGGTCCCCCCAACCTGTGCCCAAAGGTCCAGTGGGCTCAGGTCAGGGGGAAGCTGGATGGATGGGTTAGAAATGCAGGAGACTGCAGGTCATAAGGTATAGGTAGAAGTACAGGTGAACTTTCCGGGTCACAAATCACAGAATCAGAGAATGGTTTGGGTTGGAAGGGACCTTAGGGATCCTCTTGCTCCCACCATGGGCAGGGATGCCACCGACTCGACCAGGTTCCTCAGGGCCCCATCCAAGCAGGCCAACACAGACAAATGTGTCAAAGCCACACTCAGGCTCTCTGTGGATGCATTTGGGTGTCCTGTCACCCCACACTCCTGGGAGCTGCCTCCTCTTTCTTCCCTCCATGTGCCCATGCCCAGGTTAGACCCAGGTTAGTTTTTCTCATATCAATTCCTTGACTGTCTGCTCCTGGTATTCCCAGGCCCGTATCCAAGATCCCTGCCTGCCTGTCCTGCTCCTCTGGGGAGAAAACACCTTGTATTTGTGAAATGATGCCCTGCAGGAAAATGCTACCCAGCCTGTCAGGGTAGGTCTCTGCAGGGAGCCCCTTGCCTTTCCTAAACCTCCTGAGGCTGCTGGAACCTCCCTGACACACGAAATCCTCCCTGCAAGGATCCCGCATTCCCTGGCATGGGGGAGAGCCCTGCTGGAGGCAGCTCCAGGGCACGGGGCCAGGAGCAGCACCAGGAACCAGGGCAGGAATGCTGTACCTGCATGTGGAGTCCCCGGGACAAGGTGCTGGGATGGGTCCAGCCTCTCTGCCAGCCTCAGCTCCTTCTTGCATCAATGTCATACCTCTGGGTCTACACGTGCTCTGCTCCCACCTGCCTGCAGGGGATGATTCCCTGCGAGCATTCCAAGGTGCAGCCAGTGTTGGAGCCAGACTTCCAGCAGCTGGCACAGGCCCAGGTTTGCTGCTGCAGCTCCTCGTGTTGGCATCAGACACCCGGAGCAGAGGCAGGGGGAGCACCGGCTGCGGGAACTGTGTGGGAACGGAGCGCAGGGAGAAAACAGAGGCTGGGGAAGCAGATGCCAAAATGAACCTTGGTGACACCTCCCAGGGCTGAACAGAAGGGTGTTCTGGCTGGTTTGCTGCCCTGCACACTCATGTGGCTCACCCCACAATAACATCATGGAATTGCAGATTGGTTTGGGTTTGACTGGACCTTAAAGCCCATCCAGTTCCACCCCCTGACATGGACAGGGACACCTTCCATTATCCCAGGTTGTTCCAAGCTCTGTCCAACCTAGAAGTGGCTTGCACATACCTTGCACACATCTGTGTGCACACACCTGTGTGTCTGTGTGTGTGTAGGAACACGGGCAGGGACAAAACTCTGGGAATGCCAGGCCTGGACAACCAGCTTAGACAGGATCTCTCCCATGCCCACGTGGCAGACAGCAGACAGGAGGTGACTGACTCACTGCAGTCCAGACACCGTGGGAGGGCTGGTTTCGGGTCCTGGCTCCACCAGGCTCCCAGTATAACCAGTGACAGCTCCTGGGTTGTGTCTTCTCTGCCAGTTGTAGCAGGAATCCAGGTTCAAAGGTGGTGCCTCACAGTCGCACTGCTCTGTCTGCTCAACCTAAGAGCCTTCATGTTGTCTGGGAAGAATCGAGGGCAAATTTTGTGCCAAATTGTGGTGTTTTTGCCTTCTGCGTGTCCAAATGATATTCCCACATGGGAGTCGATCCATGTGTGTGTTTCCTCAGGATCTCAGCCAGCGCTGCTGCCTCGACACCACTGGTGTTCATACGCACATGGTGGAGTGGCAGAGATGGGGGCATGGCCAGGGCAGGTGCCTGCATGTTCCCAGCAAGCCAGGCTGCATCCCAGGGCAGACAGGCACCATCAGCCACCAGGGAAGATCAAAGAATCACAGAATTATTTAGGATGAAAAAGCCCCCTAACATCACTGACTCCAACTGTTCCTCCAGCACTGCCAAGGCCACCACTAACCTGTGTCCCTGAGCAACACATCTGCATGTTTTATGAGCACTTCAGGGATGGGGAGTCCACCACCTCCCTAGACAGCCTGTTTCAATGCCTGACCACTCCTTCAGTGAAGAAATTTTCCCTGATGTCCATCCTGCCCCTCCCCTGGCCCAGCCTGAGGCCGTTCCTCTCCTTCTGTCCCTGTTCCCTGGAGCAGAGCCTGACACCCCCTTGGCTCCCCTGTCCTGGCAGGGAGTTGTAGAGAGCAAGAAGGTCCCCCCGAGCCTCCTTTTCTCCAGGATGAGCCACCCCAGCTCCCTCAGCCCCTCCTGGTTCTCCAGACCCTTCCCCAGCCTCAATTCCATCTCTGGACACACTCCAGCCCTTCAGTGTCTCTCTTATAATGAGGGGCCCCAAACTGGACACAGCACTTGAGGTGCCTCAGCAGTGCCAGCACAGGAGGATGGGCACTGCCCTTGTCCTGAAGGCCACACTATCTCTGACACAAGCCACGTGCTCTTGGCCTTCTTGCCCACCTGAGCACACCTGGGCTTATGTTCAGCCACTGTCGACCATCATCCCCTGGTCCTTTCCCACTGGGCAGCTTCCCAGTGACTCTTCCCCAAGCCTGGAGCGTTTCATGGGGTTGTTGTGCCCCAAGTGCAGGACCCAGCACTTCGCCTTGTTGAACGAACCTCGTTAATCCTCTCCCTGGGACCCTGGAGCCTCCTGCCCCTGTGGCAGCCCTGGGTCTGGAGCGATGCCCCTGAGGTGACGGGACGAGCAGGCAGAGAAACCTTCCCGATGCAGGATGATGCAGTAACCGTGGATACCAGAAAGGTAATTGGTGAGAAAGGAAAACTCTGAAAAAGGCGCCTGCTGCTGAATTCAGCCATGGAGAAGCTCTTTGAGGTAGCTGCCGATTTCCACATCAAAAGAGGCAGCTGAGAAAAGCCTGCCCAAAGGTTGCGGCTGAACTGTGCTCGGGTCCTCACCCAGATGGCTACTGGCCTCAGCAGATGGGGTAGGACGAGCTCCTTCCAGCTCAAACTGCCTCCCTGCTGAGTCTGCTCTGAGTTGTCCCTTTAAAGGCTGTGGGGAAGACGGACACCTCCGGAAGACAATTTGTGACATTCTCAGGTGGCTCCAAGACAAAACTCTAGACAGCTTTTGGAGCTGCCCATGGTTGCAGATCCCAGGGCTTGGCTCTGGGAGGGAATGACCAGTGGGATGAAAGCACCACTGCCAAGTTTTCATGGCCAGGGACCCCACAGGTGTTGGACAGCCACCACCTCTGCTGCTTTATCTGCCATGACAGGGGATGTTCTTTAGGCTTGTGCTTTGCATCATGGCCTTATTTATGGATGGGAATGGACATTGGAAATGGAATTCCCCACCCAGGAGTGTGGATTCCTACAAAATCTCATGGTTCTTCTCTTGCTCTCCCATCAAATGTTTCCAAGAGAGATTGCACCGTGTGCCCACCCTTAGCAGGATGGAGGGAATTCTTTTTGAGCCATGGAGAAAAAAAGTTTTCTGAAGGGTTGGCTGGAACAAGCCAGATGTCACCACCAGAGCTTTGCAGGCCAAAATACAGCAGATTTTGGACCTTTATATCATCAGTCTCAGCTACAGCTCCCTCTGCTCACAGAGTTCGGCCTGGAGGAGACAAGAACGGGGAGCATAAGGAGAAGGTGAGAAGCTCTTTCAGGAGGGACCCCTCCTTGAACCATCTTCACCCTGTACATGGCTGAGCTGGTGACGGGTGGGAGAGGAGGTTCAGCTGCGGCACTACAGGATGACAACAGCAATTTCCATGGTGTGTCACAGCCCATCAGTGGAGTGCCTACTCCTCAGGTCCTGCTGGTGGGCCCCATCTGTTAATACACTTGTCCATCCAGCTCCTGTCCTGTCTCATTTCCTGGTGAGTCTCCACACACCCAGTGGGTTTTGGACCTGCATCTCTGCCTTCACTGGGCTCTCAGGGGGGGTGTTGGCTGCCAGCAGCCTGCACTGTCCTTTTCCAAAACCCACAGAATCACAGACTATCCTGTGTTGGAAGTGACTCCAGGGATCATCCAGTCCAACTCCTGGCCCTGCACAGCTTACTCCAACAATCTCACCCTGGCCCTCAGAGTGTAGCCCAAAGATTCTGGAGCTCTGGCAGCCCTGAGGACATGACCACTGCCCTGGGGAGACTGTTCAGTGTCCGACCATCCTCTGGGGGAGGAACCTTTTCCTAAGATCCAACCTAAACCTTCCCTGACACAGTTTCATGCTTGTTGCTCCCAGGACAGGATGGCTCAAGGGATGGGGTCATGGTGAAGTTCCCTTGATGTCTTGGTGCTTGCAAGGGATGCACTTTCTGCACTTTCTCAGCAGCCTCCATCATCCCTGGCCATGGCATTTCCAGCCAGGAGGCCTCAAGGAAGCCGTTTGCCAAGTGAAACAAAACCACAGATGATTATCATAGAACCAGAGACTCACAGAATGGTTTGGGTTGGAAAGGACCTTAAGTATCATCTCATTCCACCCCCTGCCATGGTCAGGGACACCTTCCACTAGCCCAGGTTACTCCAAGCCCCATCTAACCTGGCCTGGAACACTTCCAGGAATGGGGCATCCACATCCTCTCTGGGCAACCTGTGCCAGGGCCTCTTTACACCACCAGGGATGTGGGGGTGAGGAACACATCCCACACCCACCATCCAGTGCCGGGCACTCACAGCCCAGGGAAGAGAGGAGCATCCTGTAGAGACAGCCCAGAGAAGAGAGGAGCATCCCATAGAGACAGCCAAGGGAAGAGAGGAGCATCCTGTAGAGACAGCCCAGAGAAGAGAGGAGCATCCCATAGAGACAGCCCAGGGAAGAGAGGAGCATCCTGTAGAGACAGCCCAGAGAAGAGAGGAGCATCCTGTAGAGACAGCCCAGAGAAGAGAGGAGCATCCTGTATCACCCGCAGACCTGCCACAGCAGCCAAATCCAGGAGCCCTGCCCAGGAACCAGGGCCAGGCTGGAGATCTCGGCATTCCCAAGGAACAGGGGGAACAAAGGAGTGGCCTGGCGAGGCAGGAGCAGTGTGTGGCCGGCTGGGCCCCGCCTGGGATCCAGCCCACAGTAGCAGCCTGCCTGGGGTCTGTGTATTAGCCGTGAATTAATGTCCTGCAGAGACTGGGAACTGGGATCATGCGGGGATTAAAGAGGCATTACCCCTTTGTTAAAGCTGATGTTTTTGGGATAATCTGGAAGCTTTAGCTAATACATTATTACAGAAACTCCTTCAATCACAGCGGCAGACAGTAAGCAGATTTGGATATTACTGCATCACTGCGCAGGGCTGCTGCTGCTGTTCTTCCCTTCCTGGGCAACATCGTGGCACATCTGGGTGTGTCCTGCCCTGAAAGCTCAGCAGGGACCCTCCCTCTGCTGGTCTTGTCTCTTGGGAAAGATCCCTGTCTGGAGATGCTGCACGTCCAACAGAAGGATGGGTATGTCCTGGCCAAGGTGCTCAGGGTTCCTCTGGGAAACTCAGCAGCTTTGGAGACACTCAAAGGGGCTTTGTCCATAGAAAAAGCTCCACTGGGAGCTCCAGCTTGGATAACTGGATCACCACACCAAGCCATGTGAAGCATCTCTGAGAAGGGGGAAGCTGTTGCTGTTGGCACATGTTTCCCCTTGTGCTGTTTCCCCATCGGATCTGCCGCTGCCTGGACCCCAAAACTGCTCCCTCTTGTTTTCTCCACAGGTCAAACAGAAGGAAACCTTTCCTTATCCCAATGTGGACAGCAGTCCCAGGATCTGGGGTGTGTGAAGGAAGCCATTTGGAAGACGCTCCTGCTCCCAGTGGTTCTACACATGTGAGACTTCACAGGTGGCTTCTTTGGCACCACATTCCCAAGACTCATTGGAATTTTGATGGAGACACATTCCCAGTTTTCTGTTACTCCATCCCAGGCGTGACCCCCAGGAGTCACTGTCAGGGATGCTTCCCTAAATCCCAAGAGGCTGGAAGGGTGTGGGAAGCTTGTGTGTTCCACCTTGCAGAGGTTCCTGGCTGCTGGGAGACCAAACTGGCGCTCAGCACTTCCCATGGCTCCACAAAGACTTAAGGAAATGGGAAAGGTTGTCATAGAATCATGGAATCCCAGACTGGTTTGGGATGGAAAGTAGCCCGATGCTCATTTCATTTCAAGCTCCTGCCATGGGCAGGGACACCTTCCACTAGACCAGGTTGCTCCAAGCCCCATCCAACTGCCCCATAAGCCTGGCACAAGCTAGAGCTGGGTTTAATCTCAGTCCCTGCCCTGACCTTGCCTCTGATCCTCCCTCTCAGGGGTGCTGTGACTCCCACAAAGCAATCCCAGAGACATGGAGGCAGGATTGTGCCTGGGACCGAAGGAAGGGCAGTTGTGCCACATCTCCCAGGAGATGGAGATGGAGATGGCTCAATCCTGGCTCTGCAGATCTGGCAGGCACTGGAATGTGACAGGACTGGGACTTGAGCCTGCTTAGCAGTGCTTTGGGGATACTGGGAAGAGAAACACGGAAGGTTCAGATTGCTCTTATGGCAGATGCATGAGACTGCTTGAGCCAAATGCTGTTGAGAAAATAGATATTAACCTCCAGAGACCAAAGGGAAAGGAAAGGAAAATGCAGCGGGTAAAACATGGGATGGAAACTGGGAGGCAGAGATGGCTGAGAGCACATGGAGTGTGCACAGGGCGGGGATGGGACATGGAGGAAATGTGGTGGATCTGTGGGACCACAGGGCCAAACACGGGGCAGAAGCAGGAGCCACGTTCCCAAACTCATCCTCCTCCTCAAGAGGGGAAGCAAAAGGCAGAGATGGAGGAATCAAAGCCACAATTCTGGAACGCACAAAAGGTAACAAATCCCCGAGCCCGGATGACACATCTGGAGTCCTCAAAGAGCTAAAAACCAAGTGACTAAGCTCTCAGCAATAACACACAAATTCACATCCTCCAACTATTGGACCGGGGGCAGTAAACGCTGGGCCTACATTTTAAAGAAGGCCCCGGGGTGTGCTAGGGATTACAAACCAATAAGCTTTGCTTCAGCATGAGGAAATGGTTGGAACAATTACGCAGAAACGTAATTAGAAATCTCGTAGAGCAGGGGCTCCTGAGCTGCCGTATCCACCACTTCAAACGAGCACACGCCGTCCCAGCAGCCCCTCTTCCCTGGGCTGGGTTATTCCTGGGTCGTGCTCCCCCCATGGACACACGAGCTGTGCCTGTTGAGCAGGAGGCACAGTTTGGGGCTGGGATGGAGGGGCTGGCAGCAAGGAGAGATGTGAGGGGCTCAGGACCAGCAGGACCTGTGTCAGACAAAGGGGTTTAGGCTCTGCCACGCCGCTGGCACCCACCCTGACAGCGCCAGGCATGACCCAGCATAGCCCAGGGCATGTGGCTTTATCCCTGCACTCCAAAGAGTCGCTGCCCTCTCCCTTTCCTCAAGATGCCGCACCCAGCATGGATGCTCTGCACACACAAGGGGCTCACGGTGGGAGGAAACAGCACATTAAGGCATGGAAGGGAGCCTGCTGTTCATGCACTGATGAGAAATACACCGTGGGAGCACCGAGCTGCCCCACCCCTGGGGGTTTGCACAGCTCCAGATCCAGCCCCAGACTGAGACTTGGCCCCTGTCAGTGGTGCCAGAGCTCAGAGGTGCTGGGAAGATCCTGGCAGCCATGGCAAGGGTTGTTGTTTGCTCCTGCTGTGTCTTTTCCTCGTTCAGGGCACCTTTTGCACCTTCCCATATCCAGCCACCAGTCTGGGGACACGTCAAGGAAGGTAAATGGAAGTGGGACCCTGGAGGTATTCAAGGCCATGTTGGATAGGGCTTGGAGCAACCTAGTCTAGTGAAAGCTGTCCACTAGAAGGGTTGAAACAAGATGTTCTTTAAGGTCCCTTCCAATCCAAACTACTCCACGTTCCTAAAAATGAGCAGATGTGGCACTTGGGGACATGGTTTGGTGGTGAACACAGCAGTGCTGGGTTAATGATTGGATTCGATGACCTTGGAGGTCTTTTCCAGCCTCAATGGCTCTAAGATTCTAAATCCTGAAGGTCTCACTTCCATTGGTGAAATCAGCCAGGAGGTAAAATCACCTCATTCCCTTAGAAAACCAGGCTGAAACATAAGGAAACTAAGCTGAAATACAAGGAAACTAAACCAAACACTCCAGTGACCAAACACCCCTCAGTCACCCGCAGCCAGCCAGGGTGTCTCCGAGTCATGCAGGGATTGGACGTGCTGCCTTCCAGTGCTGCTGCTTTAGGTTGTATTTTTTCACTGCTAACAATAGGACTGCAAAAACAAAACTGTATTATGGGATCTGTCACGTCACTTCCTCCCCTCCCACTTTCCCAAATTGGTGGAGGGGTTGGGAAATGTCCACAGGGTTTTAAATACCTGACACAGAGTGAAAGAAACACCAAAAAAAACCAAAAAACCAAAAAACAAAAAAACCAAAAAAACCAAACCCCAAAAAAACCCCAAAAAACCCCAACAAAAAACCTAAAATAAACAGCTGAGAAAGGATTTTCTATAGAGTTTTTTGTCACAAAGCCCTCAGGCCCTCGGGACCCATCAGCAGAGGTCCTGATGCTCAGAGTGCACCTCTCTGTGTGCTCCAGTCCCTCCTGTGCCCCCAAACCAGCCCCACTGAGCCCCCCGTTGTCACGAGGTGGGGGTACAGGCAGGCAGCTGGCACAGAGCAGTGTTTCTGCCCTAGGCTTTTCTTGGCAGAAAGAAGAGCAAGCACCTCCCTCAAGGGCCTCCTCTGCCTGCCTTGTGCCCCGGGGCGTTCGTGGACCTTTCTCTGGAGCATTGGCACAGGCACCGCAGAGACTGCGGGCTGCTCTGGAGGGATCCTGCTCTGGGAATCCCCACTGCAGCTCCCCGCAGCATATGCCAAGGGGCCCGAGGACTAGAAATCAGGAGGGACCCCCGCCCTGGCTCTTAACTGTTGGAAAAGTAGGCCAGGTCTCCCAGGCTCTCCTGTGCTCCTTCCATCTCTCCCAGCATCTCTCCAGTTCACTCCTGCCCTCTCTTACTCCACCAACGTGATCCTCAAACCTGACAGAGTCCCCGATTTAGCCTTTCCCCCTCTTTGAGCCAGCCCTGCGTGGTGTCTCACAGGGTACTAATGCTGCAAGTGTGGAGTCACAACAGAGCAAAAGAAGGGCAGGCAAGAGGAATGGATTGCCCAGCCTGCAAACTGCCCCTTCAGCCCACCCAAAACTGCTGCTGAGGCAGCTCAGGAGCCTCTTGGTGCTCAGTGAGGCACTTTCACTCTCTGGCATCCCCAAGAAGGACCCCAAGGAGGTGACGAACACCACGAGCATCACTGGGAGGTTGGTGCGGGTGTCCCTGCAGAGCTGATGTGGTGGAGTGATGGTGGTAAAATTGCTGCGCCCTCCCCATATTTGCTTTCTGCAGCTGCACCATGACACCTCTCTGCGGGGTGGCACTGGAGAAGTCGGTGTTGTACGAGGGACAATAGCTGAGCTGTCACTTAGGACCAGTCCTGCTTCAGCTTGACGGGCTGTGAACCTGTGGGGCAGCCCCTGCACGTGGGCACAGGGCAGGGCATTGAAAAGGGGAGCACAGGTGCCCTTCTCCTTTGCATCTCAGCAGTCTGTGTGCGGGCTGTGCCCTCCACCCTCCCTTCCTGTGCCACCACCTCCTGCCACCGAGCGCCCCGGTGGCACCAGCGCTCTGCCCCTTCACCTTCCTCACCACTCAGGAGGGACCAGCAGCTCCCTCTCCACTCCACAGTGCCCTTTGATGCAGCTCTCCAGCCCACTCCAGGCCCAAGCGACGCTGCTGTAATCAGGCCAAGAGGTTTAATTTTGTGAGCAAAACATAATGTGATCAGGTTCGCTCAAAATGCCTCACTGCAAGCCAGGCCAACCCTCTCCGGTGTTTTTCCTTCCTCTGCTCCCCTAGCCCTTCACTTGAACACGTGTGCCTGGCACACACAGCCCTCCCTAACCCTGGTGGCCCTTCCCAGGCTTGGCTCCACATCCCTGTTGGATTTGCAGGGTGGGGGAGACCACGGGTTCCTGCCATGCAGCCACCAAGCTCTCCTCTGGCTCTTACCAGAGGGTGCAGCTCCCTGTGACACCCCCTGTGCCTCACAGAGCCATCTCCGTCCTCAGCCTTGATTTCCAAAAGGTTTTCCTTGCTGCCTGAGGGACAGGCCATAGTGGTTTTGCCAGGAACCTTAACCTGAGGTGGCCATGGGATCTTGTTATCCTGCAACACTGGGATCTCATTAGCCAAACCTCCCCTCCAAATTGTCTAGGGACACCAGTTTTACATCTTGCTATGGAGAAGACTCAGACACCAAGAGTGCTTCTTCTTTTTGGCCCTTAGATCCTGCAGCTCAAAGTCTCTTGTGATTCAAGTCTTGGTGACTCAGAGCCAGGATGAGGTTGGAGGGTCAAAGAAAGGCTCTGGTCACAGAAGGGGGTGACAAGAAGAACATTTTCTCCCATGATCAGACAGTCCCCATCATTCCTAGGCTGTCCCAAGAGCCTGGTCTTTACCCTCTCCAGTCGCTGCATGGCTCTTCACACCCATCACTCCCCACTTTCAGTTCACCCCATCAACCTGTCCCACTTAAACTCTCTTATTTCACTTCTCTCCCATCCAGACACATTCTACCTGTTTCCAAAACAAGCCCCTGGGCAGTGGAGCCCAGAGCTGGGCACAGCACCCGGGCCACCAAATCATCATCCCTGCGAGAGGCCACCCTGGACATGCTGCTCATCCTCCCAGACCCTGGCAAGGAGTCACCTTCCTGTCACCCATTTCCAGCCTGGTCCTGAGTGCCTGGAGGAGTCCACCCCAATCCCCAGGGGCTCAAACAGCCAGTCTCCGGGTCGTCCCACCTCAATCCTGGCCCTGGCACAGGGCAGGGCCCGATCCCAGCTCCTGTCCTGTGCCAGGCCACCAGTGATGCTGCTGGTGATGGCCACGGGCTGGTTTGCCTACCCTGCTCTCTCACCCCCTCGCTGACAGGCTCACAGGCATGTGGGCTGCAATCCCTCTCAGGGGCCCTTGCACCGTGCCAAGGGAGCTTTTCTTATCTTCACAGGAAAGAAAACCTTTCTGAAATCAAAGTGCTTGGGTGGCTTTGAAGAGTTTCCTCTGGAGATGAAATAAGGCTGTTTGCAAGTGTGAGCAATCGCTGCTGAAGCTGGAGCTCCTGGTGAGACCGGGCTGCTGGTGAGCACTGGGCCAGGGCAGTGGGCCTGGGGCTCCCCCAAGCTGGGCACTTTGGCCAAAGGAGCCACCCTCCAGGCTGGAAACTTCCCCTCATGCAAAAGCCTCCAACACAGAGCTTTTCTAATTCGTTTCTGACGGGCTGCACGCTGGGAATTGTGTGGCATGAAAGGCAACCAACAAAGGAACGTGTCAGAGGATTATGTGGAGATGCTGTAGATGTTCAAAGAACACCCTGCGCTGTAAGGGGCTGCTCAAAGCCTCAAGTCCCCAGGACCCACAGGGTCCATCTGGAGGGCAAAAATAAATTCAAGGGCCAGTGCAGCAAAACAGCCTGAAGAAAACCTCCCCTCCTGGAGGAATCCACCCACACTGTGCTGTTTTGGGATACTGGATGAAGGGTAGATGTGGAGGGGCCAGAGATAATTTTGCTGAGGGTTTGGTGACAGGCAGACATGTGATCTGGGACTCACCAGCACAGGCTGTATCTGTCAGCCTGCCCTGGGGAGCAGAGATTGCTGGGGAAGTGAATGTGCATGTAGATTATTTGTTGTTTGATATTTTCTCTTCAATGTTTTTGTCCTAAAATAAATACACAAAAGTTCAGGGCCCTGCAGGTTGTGTCTGTTAGGGGGAGAAATGGATGGCTGAGTCAGTTATTGCTCCTGAGCAATCGATGCTGTTTGTTTACCAGGATGGGCAAAGTCTACTCTTCTGGGACACATGTTGCTCACAGTTCCTCAGGAACCTGCCCAAAGCTACCTTACCACCCTGCCCATGCAGCTCTGCCACCTTTCCCTGCCTCTTTCATGGGTCAAGGTGGCCTCTGGGCTTTGGGGACAGAAGGACTTTGTCTTTGGGGACAGGACTTTGTTAAGGAACAGGAGCAGTGAAGGTCCACACTGGATCCAGCCTGGGGATGGTGATGCTCAGGCACCAGGGGAAGCAGGATGTGCTGTGTGCTCTGTGCCAGCGGTGTGCCCATCACCCTGGTACCTGGGCACAAGCAGGGAATGGTGCTCAGCTCATCCATCCCATCCCGCTGCATCCCAGGTCCAGCTGATCCCCACACCAGCACAGCCACTCTGCCACATCCATCATCCTTCCATGCCCCATCCCCAAGTGAAGATCCCAATGCAGGGATCCCACACTCCAGGCCTCCAAACATCCTCGCTGGGGCTCATTCTCTCCCTGGGATGTGCTGTGTCTGATCAGGGCCACCGTGGCCAGGCGTGCTGGGGAGTGCATCCCTCGTGAGAGGGTCTTGGTTGGCCTTTTCCACAGATCCCAGCCTGTCTGCCACTTGTTTAGCACTGCATTCCCCTCGGAGTCTCGCTCCAGCATCTCTGGATTTTGGCTCGAGGATATTGCAAAGCAAACACACGGCAGAGATAAAGGGGCAACAAAGTTCCCTCCGAGCAAACACAACCCTCTGACCTCCAATCCAGCCCTGGCAAAGGTCATGCAGGTCCATCGCTGCCACCATCTCTCACCCCAGCCCCTCGCTGGCCCCAGGACTCTGCCTGTGCTCCTGCCACGTGCCACAGGCAGCACACTGAGCTCCCACCAGAGACTGAGACATGGCCTCAGTGCATGCCCTGCCCTCCCCATCCATGAGATCCCAGTGCCAGGGCTGCCTGTTCCCTCCGTGTCCACAGGGATTTGTTCCTGCCCTGCTGATGCTCGTGGCACCTTGGGGTCTCTCCAACCTCCACGTCCCCCTTCCTTTGCTGTCTCCATCCACTAACCTTGCCTTGGGCTCCCTCTTTGTCCCTGCCATCTCCTGCCATATCCATGCTGAGCCTGAGCTCTCCATCCTCTGGTGTCCATGTGCATGGTCTGTCTGCCCTCTCCACAATCCCTGCCGTGGTCCCTGCCATGGTCCCTGCCATGATGCCACTCTGACCCCCCCAGCACTGGGCTCTGGCTCCTTGATCTGTGTCTGCCCTCCCAGGAGCAGGGATGAGGGAAGCCCAGACTCTCCCTCTCTCTGCACCCAGAGCAGCTCCTGCCTGCCCAGCCCAGCCTCCACAGCCAAGTCACAGCCTGAGCTGAGTTTTTGCTGCTGTGTGACCTGTCCCCGTGCCAGTCACGCTGGGCAGGGCAGCTCTGATCCCATCTCCTCTCCCTGAGTTTCCTCCTGTCTCCCTTGGAGTGCAGGATCTTGTGGGGAGAGGTCAGGGCTGCCCTGACAGCCCTGCTGGGAGGATGTGGAAATCTCCCTCCACTGGTGCCTGCTTGCTTGTCTCCAAGGCTAGTCCATCTCCCAGCAGCAGCTGGAGGTGGATTTGCAAGCAGGAGGCCTTTGGACCCTCACAGAAGCAGGAAATGGGTGTAATTCTCCTTTCCGGGGTATGAATAGCAGATCCCCAGAGGAGGCGAGGCCAGCTCAGAAAGCAGCAGTGATGTGATAGATTCAGCTCATTCCTTGCAAAAATGGGCTTCCTCAGAGCTTCCCTCATCCTGCTCCTCTCCAGCCTCTCCTCCCTCTGGGCCAGCTCTGCCAGACCCTCAGCAGGTCCAGCACTGACAGGACATGAACCACCAGTGTCCTGGGCCAAGGTGCTTCTTCCAAGACCTGCACCCTGCCAGGTCATGGGGTGCCCAGATTGGGGGGCAGCCAAGGGGGCCAGAGGACCTAAATTACCTGATCTGGTGGGTGGCATCCCTATCCATGGCAGGGGATTGGAATGAGATGGGCTTTAAGGTCACTTCCAACCCACACCACATGGTGATTCCATGATTCTATGACCTCCCAGCCCATGCACAGCACCACTCCCTGCTTCCTGCGCAGGACCCCCTGTGCTAAGCCCCATAAACAAGAATTGGAGAATTTAAGGGAATAAAGAGAGTGCCAGAGGCAGGGGATGGGAGGGAGGCCACCACAGCCCAAATCCCAGGCATGGACAGAGTGCTGGGAACAGCAGGAGCTGCCCCTTGGGGTGACTCACAGCCTGGGGAAGCTGAACATCTTCTCATGGGCTTCAGACAGTCTGACAGTCCCTGGGAAGGTCCTCTGAAGTCTGAATCCCAAGATCAGCTTGGGCACTGAGCACCAAATCTCAATCTGCCATCAGGGTTTCATTTTTGGGGCTCAGCTGCTGCTTCTTGAAGAGATCTCTGGTGCTGCAGAGGATGGGTGGAGATGGGAGAAACCCTCCTGCTCTCTGCACAGGTCTGTCTGAACCTTGAGGCAAAAGATTGATTAATCATTGCTTGAATAATTGCAGAGCACTGCAGACAATCTGTTCCCAACGGCCTGTGAAGGGAAGGCATGAGGTGGAGGATTGGGCCAGGGGAGGCCACTCATCCCAACCCATCCTGCCTCAGCCTCAGAGTTGCTTCCAGATCCTGGATTAAAAGGTTTCTTTTTTAAAGAGAGATCTAATCTCTTGACAAAAGCTGCAGCAATGCTGTGAGCCCATCATCTCCCTGAGAAAAGCTCTTCCAGCCTTCAAACGCTTTCACAACTTCCATACAGGATTTCAATTCAAGGCTGAATCTGCCCCACTTCAGCTCCAGCCCTCTTGTTACACCTTGCTGTGGGATTTAAGGGTCTCCCACTATCTTTTCCACGTGGGAGGACAGGTATTCTGATCACCTGATAACAGACTTTTTAGCAAGATTTCCAGCCTGTGATCAGGCCTGTGGTGCTCCCTCAGGCTCTCCTGGTGTTTTCCTGACATTCCCCTGGGAGTGGGTGCCAAAAACAGTGTTTCCCTTTCAGACCTTCACAGAGGGACACACCAGGTATCTTTTGGGGCAGCTGATCAGTTCACACTGATCCCAAGTTACTCTCCCATGGACAAATCTGAGTCACTGGATGAGGCAGATATTCCTGGGAGGGCTTTCAATGAGCTCCTTTGGTTGCTGGCTAACAGCCAATGTTCCTATCTCCAGCCTGTATAGACACGCCTACAGTCATTGCTTTCCAAGATCTGGCCTGGGGGCTTAAAATCCAAACTTCATTTCCAGATATATTCCCATGTTTATCTGCATTCAAATACACCCTGACCATTCAACAGGCTGTTTCAGGGTGAAACGGTCCTCTTCCCTTTCTGTCTCAACACTTTGAGTGTCATTTTCAAGCTTTACCAGCAAAGATTTCCCATCTTCATCTCCATCATTGATAAGAACATTTAATAGCAGTGGACAAAGAGTGGGGCCCCAGGGGAGGGAGGTGGAAATAATGCTACTTACTGATATCTCCCCATTAGCAGCTACCTCTGAGATCTGCCAGGGAAGCATTTTTAATCCATCTAATATGTACCCTGTTAATTCCTTATAATGCAAGTTTTAATCAAAATGTCAGGTGGAAGTAAGTCAAATGCCTCGGAGACATCCGAGTGTGCTGTATCAACACAATTGCCTTTCTCAACCAGCCCGGCAATCCTGTCAGGGAGAGACAACAGGTTTGTGTGACAAGCCCTGCTGTCCATCCCACCCCTCTGGCTCCAGCTCCTGAGCCTGGGGACATCACATCACCATCTGGTCCTTGACTCAGGGATCCATCCGTGGACCTAAACCCCACCAGAGACCAGAAAACCCCCCTGAGCAATACCCTCACCAACTTCTCCAAGCCTATACTCACATTTCCTCCTCATTATTTTGGGGGTGGTGGTCCCTGAGGAAGGGAATGAGCCTTGGAGTCTGGATGAGGAGGTTTGAGATGCTCAGTCCCAAATTTCCATCCCAGAAGGAGCTTCCAGCACAGCAATGGTGGAGTCCCTGTGGCCGTGAGAGACAAGGGATGGTGGTCCCTGAGGAAGGGTATGAGCTTTCAAGGCTGGACGAGGAGGTTTGAGCTGCTCAGTGCTCAGTCCCAAATGTCCATCCCAGGAGGAGCTTCCAGTGTGGCAATGGTGGGGCCTGTGCAGCCCTGAGGGACAATGGATGGTGGTCCCTGAGGAAGGGTGGATTGAAGAGGTCTAAGGTGCTCATCACCAAGGATCCATCCCAGGAGGAGTTCCAGTGTGGCAATGGTGGAGCCGTGTGGCCCTGAGGGACAATGGATGGTGGTCCCTGAGGAAGGGTGGATTGAAGAGGTCTGAGGTGCTCATCACCAAGGATCCATTCCAGGAGGAGTTCCAGTGTGGCAATGGTGGAGCCGTGTGGCCCTGAGAGACAAGGTGGTCCTTGAGGAAGAGGATGAGCTTTCAAGGCTGGATGAGGGGTCTGTGATGCTTATCCCCAATATCCATCCCAGGAGGATCTTCCAGTGTGGCAATAGTGGCAATAGTGAGCCTGTGGGGACCTGAAGGACAGGTGACAGTGGTCCCTGCGGAAGTGGAGGAGTTTTCAAGGCTCGACAAGGAGATCTGAGATGCTCAGCCCCAACGTCCATCACAGCAAAAGCTTTCAGGGTGGCAATGGTGAGCCTAGGCAGCCCTGAGGGACCAGGGATGGTGGTTCCTGAGGAAGGCGATGAGCCATCAAGGCTGGCGAAAAGCTCTGAGATGCTCATTGCCAAGGATCCATGCCAGGAAGAGCTTCCAGCCTGGCAGTGGTGGAGCCCATGTGGCCCTGGGACGTGAGGTGGGCCGAGTGCTGGGGGAGGACCAGAGCTCAGGGGCTTCCCTGGCTTGCAGGATCTTTCATCCTCCGTCACCACAAAGCCGGGCCAGATCTGCATTTGCAGCAGCCCACAGAAGCTGCCTCTGTTGTCTTATTTTTGTTATTTTTGAGAGGATATTTTAGCGCTGAGCACATTCCCTCCTGTTGCCATGGCAGCCGTGACAGGGGTTATATACCGTGAGAAAAATACCAAAATTAATGAGTGAGTGAAAGAGCAGCCAAGAGAAAAACAAGGTTAAAAAAAGAGTTAAAACAGTAATAAAAACAATCTCCCAATAATTTGGCAGCAAGCATCCCACAGGCAAGACAGGCAGCGAACATCCGAGCCCTCCAGCCCCTCCATCAATCCTGGCATGGGGTTGGCTGCCCATATCCCATGACCAGAGTATCTCCATGGTCCGAGGGATATGCTGCTCCCTCAGCATCCCACTTACTCTCCGGATGGGGCTGAACCCACCCAGCTCCTTCCCCCGCAAACCCGCAGCCCTTCCTGACGCGGGAGGCGTGCGGAGGAGAAGTTCTTTAATGTGCTCATTTCCTTGCATTTGGGTTTTGAGGATCTTTTTGTTTTTAATTGTAGAAACAAGCGAATTGTCAGAACATCTGTGTTATTAGCATTTGCTGCCCAAATCCGAGCTGCTGCTTCTCCTGCGGAGCCCAGAGCTGATGAGAGAGAGAACAGAGGAGCCTTTGAACTCCTTGCAGCAGACGGCAGCCAGGTTGCTGCATATGTGTGTTGGGGAGGGGGTATTTATTCTCTTGTAAGGTTCATTTGCTCTCTGTGTTTCCTTTTCTTCTCGCTTTCCCAGAGATTTAGCTGGATGCTCTTCCCTCGCAGGCTTTGTTCTTCTGACAAGGCCCCACTGGCACCACGAAGCTGCTGTCTCTGTGGGATGCCAGAGCATCCCAGCACGGGGTACCCATGGCACGGGGCAAGGCAGAGCCTCCAGCAGCAGCTCTGGGGGTGGTGGCACTGCCGGCACCAGGACAGACAGGTGGGAAGAGTCTGGAGGGTCTCATGAAATAACTCTGCAGACAAATTTGCAGTTTGATGGTTTCTCGTTGCTCAGGCTGGCTCTGCTTTCTGGGAAATGGTGAAGACAAGGTGAGGATGGGTGACTCATATCGTGACTGTTATATATTAGGAAGAAATTCCTCCCTGTGAGGGTGGTGAGGCTCTGGCACAGGTTGCCCAGAGAAGCATCCCAGAGATACTCCATCCCTGGAAGTGTTCAAGGACAGGTTGGACAGGGGTTGAAGCAACCTGGACTGGTGGAAGGTGTCCCTGTGTGTGTTGGAATGAGATGGTTTTTAATGTCCCTTCCAACTCAAACCATTCTGTGATCCTACAATAACACCCAGGAGAAGAAAGTGCAGGGAATGGCAATGCCTGTATCATACTTTTTGTGCTGTCACAGGGCAAGGAGCACTCTGGCACTCTGGGAGGAGCCTGGCTGCTGCCAAAGGCAGCAGGGTGGAGGAGGAAGGTAGAGACAGACAAGTCAGCCCTGGGTTGCCAGGCCACCAGTGGCCTGGACACAGCATCCCACCAGCTCCCCAGGCACTGCTGGCACTGGCTGCCAGGCAGCTCCTCTGGGCTGCAGAGAGGTGGTTCCTCATGCCAGGACACTTTCCCCCCCCACTTTTCAAGCTGCCCCTCAGAAACATAAGAGGCCGAAGGAGGCAGGCACTGGTGAACCACAAATAGGCGGCATCCAGTGATCTTGTGTATGCCCAGCTCCCGGGGCACTCCCTGAACAGCTGCCTATCGACTGCCCGCGTGACTCTTGTGAAATAGAAACCTTTGGTCCCCAGCAATCTCTGAAGTTTGCCATCCTTGCTCCACAGGCAGCCTTAGATCCACAGGGTCACTCCCTCGGTTCCTCCCGTTGCTCTCCGTCCCTCCAAGGAGTGTTGCCAGTGACTGATACATCAAATCTCACGTTGTCTCCAGAGAATTTAATTCCCTCTCCCTGCCCAGATCCCACTCACTCTGTATCAGCAGGCCAACCCCTGACAAACCCCACAGCTCCTTTCCCTGCCCCAAAGGTGGGCTTTGACCTTCCCTGGCTTCTCACTTCACATCTTCTGCTAAATTGGCTTCATGAGAATTGACACTCTGAAAAAAAAAAAAAAAAAACAACAAACCAACGCGGGGACAGAGAAGGCGACATCTCTGCAGGAGCAGAAAGTCTGGGAGGAGAGCTGGGTTTTCCATCCTCAGGGGGTGACTCTCCATCCCCTTCTTTCCGCTCAGCGAGGCAAACCCTTGACAAGGGCCGAGCATCCTTGTTGCCGGGTAAAACCCCCGGGAGATTCAGGGGGGAAAAAAGCAGTGCGGTTTGGGGGAAAAGCGAAGCGATTCGGGCTGAGAGGGAGCCAGGCTCGGGCGAGCAGGCAGGCGGGCGCAGCCTCTAGATGGTGCAGCGATGCAGCCGAGCTGAGCGTGTGTGCGGCGCAGGGCGCTGCGCAACAGGTTGGCGGAGCGCAGCGGGAAGCGACGCTCCCATCCCCGCGCTGCGGCGAGCCCGAAAGCACTTTCCAGCACCCTGCCCACAAATCCGCCCTGCAACCGCCCGCGAAAGCCGCTCGGTGAGGGGCCCTGAGGCTCCGTGGGGTGCCTGAGCCTCGCAGGGCGCTGAGAGCCACCCCAGCGTCTCCCCGTGAGAGCCTCTGGCAGGGCCAGGCTGCAGCTCCTGCCGGCGAGGCAGCTCGGCCTCTCCTCGCAGGAACACGGAGGCATCCAGGGAAGGGACACCCCTGGAACACGCTGTCCCCAAAGCCCCGGGCACTTTTGCTCCTCGGGGCGAGGACCCAGCTGAGGCAGAGCGGCTTGTGGAGGCATCACAAGGGCACCGGGAGCTCTGGGGTGCTTTGGGGAGTCGCAGGTGCTCCCTGCAATAAAGCCGTGATTCACCGAGGTGTGCCGGGAGGGGACAGCCGCTGCTCCGGGAGGTGACGTTTGCAGGCTGCCACCACCCCTGCCGGCCCGGGGGTCCCGGTGTCCCCGCTCCCACGGAGGGACCCTCCCCGCGGCACGGCGGGGTGCAGTGCCCGCCGGGTCCCTGTCCCGGTGCGGCGAAGCTGCGGGGCGGGTAGCGCCGGCTGGAAGAATAAATGAGTGAATTAATTATTAAGAGCACCGAGTAAAAGGGGAGACCCGAGCCACACGTGTGCGGGCGAGGAGCAAGGGGGGTCCCCGGGGTGAGGCGGCATAGGGGGCTGTGAGGACTCCCCTTCCCCTCGGCCACGGGGCTGGGCGCGGTGCGGGGAGCCCGCAGCCCGCCGGCTCTGCNGGAAGGGGCCGTGCCTGCGCTGCGCTTCCCCTGCACATCCTCACACACACCGAGGGACGGAGGCGGGCACGGACCGCGCTGCCCACCGGGGCTGCCTCCAGCTTGAGCCGCCGCTCCGCCGGAGGAGCCGCAGCCCCGGCCGGGGGAGGGGGGCGGTTCCCACGGAACATTTATATATTTTTTTGCCCCCCTTCCCCCTTTTTTTTCCCTTTTTTATTTTTTTAATTCTTTTTTTTTTTAGTGTTGGAAGATGATGTATGGTAAAGCTCATGCAAGTAATTTTAATGATGGCTGTGGAAGACTACATTTGAGTTTTTACTTCCATTCTTACAACNGGGAGACGCCGCGGGACCAGCGCGCAGGGGTTCGGCACGGAGCGCAGCGCCCGCACCATCCAAGTAAGAGCTGCAGCGGGGCCGGGACCCCCGCCCGCGGCGGGGGAGAGCGGCAGGGGGTGGTGCGGGATGCCCCGCTGTGCGGGAGCGCGGGGCCGGGCGGCGGCGGGAGCGGCGCTGGCGAGCATCCCGCTCCCGAGCATCCCGCATCCCTCCGCTCCCCTCCGCGCCGGGCTGCGCGGGGCTCCGCGGGCAGCGGGGCGGGTCCCGCTTGTCCCCGGTCCCGCCCGGCGCTGCCACTTGTTGTGCGGCGCGGAGCGGAGGGCAGGGCGGGCGGCGTGGGCTGGTTGCGGGAGGGCGACTGTTTCGGGGTGCGCGCGTGTTTCTGTGTTTATTTTTCC
The DNA here is from genome assembly GCA_013396735.1 of Grallaria varia. Lineage (NCBI taxonomy): Eukaryota > Metazoa > Chordata > Aves > Passeriformes > Formicariidae > Grallaria > Grallaria varia. Next base: position 210,563 of record VWZG01013200.1, read on the forward strand.
CGTGGGGGCGGTTCTGGGTGTGTGTCCCCCGTCCGGCCCTGGGTGTGTGCGCCCGCGGGCTGCGCCGGTGCGTGGGAGCGAGAGAAGTTGCGGCTGAGCTGGGAGCCGGCTGCGAGCGGGGCTGTGCGTGTTCGTGTGCGTGTGCGAGGGAAGCGCGGCGCGGGGGATCGCCGGGCGCGCACGGCTGTGGCGGTGGCGGCGTATCTGCGTGGGGATGCGTGTGCCAGCGGAGCGCTGGTACGGGAGTGGGATGCGTGTGTGTGTGTGTGCGGGGAGCGGGGCGTGCGGTGGTGCGGGTGAGTGAGTGTGGCAGCGGGCTCTGCGTGCCGGGTGAGTGTGGCAGAGGGATGTGAGTGCGGGTGAGTGAGTGTGGCAGCGGGCTCTGCGTGGCGGGTGAGTGTGGCAGAGGGATGTGAGTGCGGGTGAGTGAGTGTGGCTGCGGGCTCTGCGTGCCGGGTGAGTGTGGCAGAGGGATGTGAGTGCGGGTGAGTGTGTGGCAGCGGGCTCTGCGTGCCGGGTGAGTGTGGCAGAGGGATGTGAGTGCGGGAGAGTGAGTGTGGCAGCGGGCTCTGCGTGCCGGCGCCTCGGAGAATCCCTGTTTCCCCGTGCGCGACGCTGAGCGCGAAGCCGGTGCCGCCAGAGCGGCTCCCGTGGTTTTTCCACGGGTGTCTGCGTGTGCGTATCTGTGTGCCTGTGCGTGCGTTTCCGTGTGTGTGTCTGTGTGTCCATGTGTCCGTGCGTGTGTGGCCGTGTGCTCGGGGCTGGCGGAGGCGCCCCCCGTTCACCCCCGGGGAGCGGCGGAGGGGGATCCCGCTCTGCTCCGTGCCCGCAGCCGGGGCCGGCGGCTGCGGGAGCCTCCGCCGCAGCCCCGCGGGGACCTCGCATCCTCGGCGGCGGCGGCGGCCGGGAGCGGAGCCCGGCCTCCATCCACCCTCCCAGCCGGCGGGACCGGTAGCAGCGGCTCCTCTGGCGAGCTGCGTGGCCGGGGTTCCCCTCTCCCCCCTCTCCGAGGGCCCCCCCATCTCTCCGGGCTGCATCCCTGGAGCAGAGCCGCTCCCGCTGTGCCCAGCTCCCTGCGGCCCTGCCGGGGTGTTTCAGGCCCTCGAAATTTTTGTCTTCCCCCAGGGCTCCCCTCCAGCCGGGTGATGGGTAGGATGGTGGCAGGAGGGGACAGGAGCCCGGAGGGCCCGGGGAGGACCCGCGGGTAGGAGGATGGGGGCTGCCACCCTAGGGAGGCTCTGACAGGTCTCTGCCTCGCTGCCTGCCAGAGTTGGAAAGGATGTGGAGAAGGCGGCAGAAGGAGGGAGGGCCCTGGGCTTTGCCTGCTTTTCATCGCTGCGCAGCTCCTAAAGATGATTTTGGGGTTTCTCCTGGCGGGGTGCTCCGGCTTGGGCCCAGCCTGCAGAATTGCCGAGCAGCCGCAGTGGCGGCCGGAGCTGGAGGAAATCCTGGGACGTGCCACAAAATACCCACGATACAGCCCATCCGTGCCTTCGGCGCAGGGCTGACCATCAGCGGCCGCTTGCTCAGATAACGCGATCCCGCGATCGCGGCGCGGAGCTGATGGAGCCGCGATGAGCTGAGGAGCGTTTGCTGCTTGCGGGGATGTTGCTCCAGCTCCGAGTGTCAGAGCAGAGCTGGGGAGGGGCGGGGGTTGGGGGGGGATTTGTGAGGGGGATTAGTACTTGTGTGCTCAGTGCAGGGTTTGGACGGACTTGTAAGCCGTGGCTCCGAGCCACGCAATCAGCCGTTGGGAGCAATAAGAGGGTGGACTTTGGTGCCCGTTCCCGAAGCGGTGCTGCCTTCCATGGAACGGGGCCAAGAGGCTGTGGGAATCACAGGGAGCACAGGCTTGTTGAAGCAGTTGCTTAAATTCGTGGCGCTTTATAACCTCTTTCTCATTAGGGTTTTGTTTTTTATTTTTTTTCGGTGGGGATGGCTGAGTTCTGTAGGATTTACATGCCACTGTCCTCCGAGAGCTTCCCAGTCATGCATTAAGCAGCATGACTAACGCCTCTCTCATGTGGTTCAGTCTCTCTCACACTCTCCCCGTAGGGAGAATTGTGTGTGCGGAGAAATAGTTGTTTTGGGAGGGGTTTTTATTTTTAAGTGTTCTATGCTCTGCCAGCAGGTTGGAAAAAGGTGCCTGGCACCGAAGAAGAAAGTGTGGGATGGTCCTTAGATCCCATGGGAAAATAGCCTGATGCCTTGGACTGGCCCCTGGGAAGCCTCTGTCTCCTGCACAGACGTGCTTTTCCCCGGCGGTGGAGGCTTCCTCCTCCTCCTCCTCTCCTCCTCCTCCTCCTCCTCCTCCTCCTCCTCCTCCTCCTCCCACCCAGCTCTGGGCTCTCACGTCTGCGCTGTGTCATTCGCACCCCTGGGCGCCGAGCAGGATTCCGAGCCCCACCGAGCCTGGGGCCCCTCGTGCCTGCCGGCGGTCCCGCTCAGGTTCCCAGCCCCTCTCCTCCTCCTCCAGCCTCCCTGCTTTGAAGGGTTCCTTCACCATTCAAGGAATGACGCTTGGGTTCAGGCTCCAGCCCCATTTTTGAAGCAGAAAGTGTGGGTGCTGGGCACCTTTGGGTGACACCCTTCCTCCTCCAGGCTGGCACAAGGCTCCTGGCGTTTTCAGCGCCTGGGCCCTCCCTCCTGGCTCGCTCAGAGCCATGTGAGACATCACACTGCACCGAGACTTTCCCCTTTACCTGCGATCTTTCACCTCACACCAAGGCTTAGTCAGGACGACACTACGTCATCCACGTACGGCAGCCACGGCCCAGCCCAGTGCAAACAGCCTTGTGCAAACAGTCGGTGGTGGGCGCAGGTGCCTCTCCCAGCCAGAGCATCCTCTGGGAGCCCCTTCCCACCAGCTGGGGCTGCCCATCTCCCGTGTCCTCACTGCAGAGCCATCTCCAGAGGGAGTGCAGGGTATGGGTTGATGAAACTTCGTGCAGGTTTGCCCCATGGAGGCAGGTAGGCAGGGCGGGGACTGGTGTGAGGGCACACCCTGGGTATGGGCAGACACCTGTGACCCGTCTGGGGTGTGCGCACAACGGTGCTCCTGTATGGGGTGACATCACAGAAAACGCACCCGCCGGGGGCAGGGACATGCGCACACGTGGCCCCCACACAGGCACACACGTTGCATGGAGCGCACACACGTGTGCTGGGGGCAGGGACACAAACTCACAGCTGTGCACAGTCCCGGGGCAGGCACAGGTGTCCTCCTTGCCGTGTGACACATCTGCACACCCTGCAAGTGCACGTGTGGCATGTTTGCTTTTCTCTGGAGACAGACCCATGCTCTGGGTGAGTGCATACCTCCCTAAATACTCACGTACGTGTGTACACACGTGTGTGTACATATGTTCATTGCCTGTGTTGGTGTGGAGATGTTTTGCGTTTCTGCTCAGCTTCTTGCCTCCTCCATCCTCAGCCTGGTCCAGGCATGGAAGAGGTCTTGCTCTCCTCTTCCCTTCCTCCTGGAGATGTAAATCCCGGGTAGCTGCACACAGCACTGGTGTGGCCAGTTCTGCATGGCCTCAGCCAGGTGGGAATGCCTCTTCTCTTCTCAAAGGACATGGCAGGACAAGGGAGCAGAGTCAAGCTCAGCTTCAGGACCGTAGTTTCATCTCCAGAAACAGACATTTATTGTCACCTGCGGAGGGAGAGCTCCTCTATTCCAAGTCACTTGTCTGTGGGGAAGCAGAGGGGTGGAGGGACCAGGAGTTGCTGGCTTGTGGGAAGTACCAGTGTGGACAGTGCAGGATGCTCCACTTGTTGATGATCTATACAATGCCAGCATAACCAGCAAATGGGCACTTTCTGTGTGGCACCGTGGAGGAGAGATGGTGATGGAGCACTCGCTCATCCCAGACTGGGTGGAGAGTACGGAGAGAGGGAGTGATAGGAGCAGGGAAAGAGAGTTGATGCTGTGGGGCCTTGGGGGATGTTTGCGACTGTCGATTTTTGGGCACCCAACCACTGTGGTTTTGGGTGCTGGTGAGCTGGCCTGCATCCCTTCATGCTCACAGCTCAGCCAAAGCTGTGTGGGTCCACCTGGACCCTGGAGAAGAAAGGTGTGTTCCCAGAATACAGAGCAGGGGACGGAAAAGCTGGTGGCCAAGCACAGCTCCAGGCAGAGGCTGTGGCTTGGCAGAGAAGGGGATGGTCTGTGGGGCTGGTGGTACCTGGCACTGCCTGGCCAGTGTGTGGGTATGGGGTTGCAGTGGTGGGGTGCCTGTGGTGCAACGGGCACAGTGGGTGTCTCTGCAATGCAGGGGGGCAGTGCAGGGCGGGCTTTGGCACAGGGTGGGCACCCAGTGCATGCGTGCCGTGTCCCAGACTGGAGTGGGAGGGAATGGGAAGGAACAGTGTGTCTGCAGTGAGCGAAGGGAATGGTATTGCTGGCGCAGGGTGTGGGGTTGCCTAGTGACTGTGCAGCGAGGGGGGATGCTGTGCCTGCGTTGCAGTGTGCCGGGGCTGTGCAGTGCCGCTGCTCCGGGGGCGCTGGGGGGCTGCCCTGTGGGGTCTGCCTGCCCTGCAGCACAGAGTGGGCAGGGGGTTGCTGTCCCTCTGACTGCCAGGGGCACAGGGTGGGTGGCAGTGCCCTGCATGCAGTGCAGGATTGATGATGCATGGGGCTTCTGCATCCCTGCAGTGCTGAGTGGGTGGTGCCTTCATACCTCGCAGTGTGAGGCTGGCAGTGCAGTGAGGACAGCGCTGCTCTGGCCCTGCCGTGGCAGTGCCCTGTGTCCTGCAGTGAGGGATCGGGGGCAGTCCTGCAGTGCCCCGTGTCCCTGCAGTGATGGAGGGGTGCTGTTCCTGCAGTGCAGGCAGTGTCCTGCATTCCTGCAGTGCTGGATGGGTGGCAGGCCTGTGGTGGCCCATGTCCCTGCAGTGCCAGATGGGTGGCAGCCCTCCATCCCTGCGGTGTCCTGTGTCCCTGCAGTGACGGATGGGTGCTGTTCCTGCAGTGCAGGCAGCGCCCTGATACCTGTAGGGGTGGATGGCAGGTGGCTGTATCCTGACAGTGCCCCTTGGCCCTGCAGCAATGTGCCAGGTGGCACTCCTGCAGTGTCCCATGTCCCTGCAGTGATGGGAGGGGTGGCAGTTCTGCATCCTGGCAGTGCACTGTGTGCCTGGAGTGCTGGGTGGGTGTCAGCCCTGCATCCCTGCAGAGCAGGCAGAGCTCCCTGTTTGGTGCTCCTGTTTCTGCAGCGCTGGCAGCTGCGTGCAGTGCCTGTGTGTCCCTGCTGTGCATGGCAGGCAGTGCCCCTGCACTGGTGGCACACAATGCTCCTGTGTTTGGGTGGTGAGAAGCTGTCTCAGAGCCTGGCTGGCTCCCATCGGGTTGCTGGCAGCAGATTGCCTGCAGTCCACCCTATTAGTGTGCCTAGTTGGGTCTAATTACAGTTTGTGTGGTGACGAAGAGGGTGGACAGTGGCAGGAGTGGCTTCCTGTCCCTTGGAGGAAGCCAGGGCTGAGGTTTCAATGACTGGGTTGCTCACGCCAGCAGGGTGGTGCAGGAGCTTTGCAAGCCGGGACCGGTCCTTTGGGGCACTGGGTGGTGGAGCCTTCCAGGAGCCCACGGCTGGCCCAGCCCCTGCAGCCCCTTCCCTCGGGGGCTGTGTCAGGACCATGTGTAGTCCCACATGGCAGAGCGGGTGCACCCAGAAGGATGTGCCAGGGAAGTGGGCTGGGGCGGAGCAATCCCTAACCTCTGGTGTCTCTGTCTTCTCCAGCTCCCCTGCAGCGCAGGATGAACCCACTGGCATCCTGCCTGGGCCTGTGGCTCCTCTTCCAGCTCCCTGCCCTGGTCTCTGGGACGCGCGTGGTCTACAAAGTGCCGGAGGAACAACCCCCCAACACCCTCATAGGGAGCCTGGCCTCTGACTATGGCTTCCCAGATGTGGGGCACCTCTACAAGCTGGAAGTGGGGGCCCCGTACCTACGTGTGGATGGCAAGACTGGGGACATCTACACCACAGAGACCTCCATCGACCGGGAGAGCTTGCGTGAGTGCCAGCATCTCCTGCCTGGAGAGCCCTGCTTCCTGGAGTTTGAAGTGTCCATCACTGACCTGGTCTTGAGCAGCGGCCCACGCCTGCTCGAGGGGCAGATAGAGGTGCTCGATATCAATGACAACACCCCCAACTTTGCCTCACCCGTTCTCACCCTCTCCATCCCCGAAAACACCAACATTGGGACGCTCTTCCCCATCCCCCTGGCCATGGACCGGGACTCTGGCCCCAACGGCGTCGCCTCCTACGAGCTGACGGCTGGTCCAGAGGCACAGGAGCTCTTTGGGCTGCAGGTGGCCGAGGATCAGGATGAGAAGCAGCCACAGCTGATTGTCATGGGGAACCTGGACCGGGAGCAGTGGGACTCCTACGATCTGACCATCAAGGTGCAGGATGGGGGCAACCCACCACGGGCGAGCAGTGCCCTGCTTCGCATCACCATCCTGGACATGAACGACAACGCACCCAAGTTTGAGAAGGCTCTGTATGAGGCAGAGCTCTCCGAAAACAGCCCCGTGGGGCACTCTGTCCTCCAGGTGAGTGTGGGGGCTTTCTTCTCTTCTCCAGCTCCCCTTTGCTCAGCTTTTTCCCCAGCTGCAGCAGGGACAACTCGGGAAGCATCGACACAGCCGCTCACTGCCCTGGTTCCTCTGGGGAGAAGGGAAGGTTGGACGGGGAGCCCACAGTGTCACCCGGGGCCAGCGGGCAGGCAGGTCCCTGGGATGTCACATCTGCTCTAACAAGGTTGGAGAAGATGTGCAGGAAGGCACAGTTGGAGCAGGGGCTGCAGGACGTGGCTGAGGGGCAGCAGCAGGGCAGGCGGGTGTTCAGGAACAGGGAGCTGGGTTACTGGGAGGGCTGGGACCCAAGGTCCACGGGGAGTCTGGCTTCAGGCCAGACCAGCCTCAATGCTGCCCACAGACAAGACATAGACCCTTTCATAAGTTGCATTCCCGTGGCTGCTCCATGGAGATTCAGGCTCGCACAGGAGATGGGGGGCAGGCAGCATCCCTGCTGCCTCTCTGGGGGGCTGCCCAGGGCTCTGGGGGTGCCTTGCTGTCTGTAAGGAGTAAGGGCTCTGCTCTGTCTCAGGCAGCGGTGCAAACTGGCCCAGGGAGCCCAGGGGGTTGGATCTTGGTGGATTTGGCTTGGAGGGGGCATTGAGATGATAGTAGTCGACATCTGTTTATCTGCAGCTGCCATCTTAATAAGCGGAGCGCGGCCAGCTCTCATCTGCCTGCTAATTCTGATGTGAATTTTTTAAGAATTCATTTTTCACTGTTAAGAGAATGGAAGTTGGAAGCAGATAAGGGAGCTGCATGGCCGGGAGGAGAATGGGCTGAGACGCCGCTGCTGCCATTGCTCAGCTTTTATCTTTCAGGGGGAAAATGACTTCCGCCTGTTTTGTGAGTGGAGGTAAAAGGTGGAATTTACATTTAACAACTTTCGTTCTCCATCCAAATCTGCTGAGCAAGATAACGGCGGAGCAGCAAATGGTGCAGAGAAGAGGCTGCTCAGAGAGCCGATTAGGGAGGCAAATGTTAGACAAACCTCATCTTCTTTAGAAAGCAAATAATAGGCGCAGAGGCAGGTTTATGGGAATGCAGAGCCCCTGATGGGTGGGCAGGGATGGACGGTCCTGTGCAGAGCTTAGGCAGTCCCAGTCCCCCTTAGCTGCATCCCTGGATGCTGGGATGGAGCTGCCGCAGCTCCACACATCGTTGCCTCCTTCCTCATCCTCACCTCAGCCAGGCAGAGGCTCGAGCCCCTCCTCGGGGGCACAGCTGGAGAGGTTCCTCCCCGCTGCTGGCTGGGTCTCAACAGGATGGTTCCTGAGGATTCCCTGCGTGCCAGAGCTGGCCGGGAGGGGAGCACAGCCAACCGGCCCAGCCGGTTTCACTGGAAGAGCAAGGCAAAGCCTCCGTGCCGGAGGGCGGCTCCCAGCTGCTCTGCCGGTCCCAGGCTTTTTGCCCCACAGTCCTTGGCCCCAGAAGAGGAAATCCTGTTTTTCCCGCCCTGGCTGTCCCCAGGGAAGGCCGTGGCGGCTTGCAGAGGGGCTCACTCTGCCAGGCCCTCCCGCTCACCATTTATCCCTCTGTCCCACAGGTGAAAGCCAACGACTCGGACCAGGGCGCCAACGCCGAAATCGACTACTCCTTCCACCAAGCCTCGGACATGGTGCGGCGGCTGCTGCGCCTGGACCGCGCCACGGGGCTCATCACTGTGCAGGGGCCCATCGACCGTGAGGACGTCAGCACCCTCAAGTTCTCCGTCATGGCCAAGGACAAGGGCGCCAACCCCAAGAGCGCCCGCACCCAGGTGGTGGTCACCATCAAGGACATGAACGACAACGCGCCGTCCATAGAGATACGAGGCATAGGGTTGGTCACCCACCAGGATGGCATGGCCAACATCTCGGAGGACGTGCCAGTAGAGACAGCAGTGGCTCTGGTGCAGGTGTCCGACAGAGATGAGGGTGAAAATGCTGTGGTGACCTGCGTGGTGGCTGGTGACGTCCCGTTCCAGCTGCGGCAGGCTAGTGAGACAGGGAGTGACAGCAAGAAAAAGTACTTCCTACAAACCACCACGCCACTGGACTACGAGTCAGTGAAGGAGTACACTATTGAGATTGTGGCCGTGGACTCGGGGAACCCGCCCCTCTCCAGCACCAACTCGTTGAAGGTGCAGGTGATGGACGTGAATGACAACGCACCTGTCTTCAGCCAGAGCTTCACCGAGGTGGCCTTCCCCGAGAACAATGAGCCCGATGACCTGGTGATGGAGGTGAGTGCCACAGATGCTGACAGTGGCTCCAATGCCAAGCTGGTTTATTCCCTGGTGACGGACCCTGCCTCCAAGGGCTCCTTCACCATTGACCCCGACTCTGGGGAGATCCGGGTGAAGGCAGTGCTGGACCGGGAGCAGCGGGAACGCTACGAGTTCCTGGTGGTGGCGGCAGATAAGGGCAGCCCCAGCCTGAAGGGCACAGCGTCTGTGGCCATCAACGTCATGGACAGGAACGACAACGACCCCAAGTTCATGCTGAGTGGCTACAACTTCTCTGTGATGGAGAACATGCCGCCCCTCAGCCCTGTGGGCATGGTGACGGTGATCGATGCTGACAAAGGAGAAAATGCCCGTATCCAGTTGTCGGTGGAGCAAGACAATGGGGATTTTGTCATCCAAAATGGCACTGGCACCATCCTCTCCAGCATCTCTTTTGACCGGGAGCAGCAGAGCACATATACCTTCCGACTCAAGGCAGTGGATGGTGGGGATCCTCCCAGGTCTGCCTACGTGGGGGTGACCATCAACGTCTTGGACGAGAACGATAATGCCCCCTTCATCACTTCACCCTCCAATGCCACCTACAAACACATCCTGCCCCACACCAGCCCTGGCCAGCAGGTGAGCAAGGTCAAGGCAGAGGACATTGACTCTGGTGTCAATGCAGAGCTGATCTACAGCATCACAGGAGGCAACCCCTTCGAGCTCTTCCAGATCTCCCCGCAGAGCGGAGACATCACCCTGGAGAAGGAGATCCTGCGCAAGCACCACGGCCTGCACCGCTTGGTAGTGCGTGTCAACGACAAGGGCAAGCCCTCGCGGCACGGCACGGCGCTGGTGCACTTCTACGTCAACGAGACGCTGGCCAACCGCACGCTGCTGGACACGCTGGTGGGGCACAGCCTGGACACCCCGCTCGACATCGACATCGCCGGGGACCCCGAATATGAGCGCAGCAAGCAGCGAAGCAACATCCTCTTCGGAGTCATTGCCGGCATCGTGGCCGTCACCCTGGTCATCGTGCTGGTTGTCCTGGTGCGCTACTGCCGGCAGCGGGAGGCCAAGAGTGGCTACCAGGCAGGCAAGAAGGAGACCAAGGACCTGTACGCACCCAAGCAGGCCAGCAAGAGTGGTAAGAGCAAGAACAAGGTGAAGAAGAGCAAGTCTCCAAAGCCGCCCAAGCCCACAGAGGATGAGGAGGAGACAGGGCTGCAGAAATCGCTCAAGTTCAACCTCATGAATGACTCTGTCAGCGACAGCCCCCGAATCCACCTGCCCCTCAACTACCCACCGGGCAGCCCAGACCTGGGTCGCCACTACCGCTCCAACTCACCGCTGCCCTCCATCCAGCTGCAGCCTCAGTCACCCTCTGCCTCCAAGAAGCACCAAGTGGTGCAGGACCTGCCGGCCACCAACACCTTTGTTGGCACCGGGGACAACAACTCGACGGGCTCCGAGCAGTACTCGGACTACAGCTACCGCACCAATCCCCAGAAATACACCAACAAGCAGGTAGGAGAGCTCATCCTGAGGCCGGCAGCGGCCCCCCCGCTGCACCGGGGAGCCATCTGGACAGAGGTGTGGGAGTGAGCGTGGACTGGCCCCCAGCCCTGCATGTGTGGCCCAGGGGGCTGGCAGAGGACTACCCCGGAGCCGAGCCACGGAGCCTGGTTGTGGGGCAGGGAGGGGTTGGGGATGGTGGGGGAGAGGCCAAAAGCTGTCGGAGCCCTTGTCAGAGCGCCCGGGGCTGGGTCCTGGTGGCGCTGCCTGGGTGACGGTGATTGAAGGGTGCTGCATGTGTGTGCCTCTGCATGTGGGGCTCTGGGGAGGGAATCCCACCTGCCCACATCCCCTTTGGGGACTGGCTCTAATAGCACCCAGGAGGGCGATGCCCACCCTTCCATCTGTCTCTCTGCTTGGGCTGGCTCGTGGGGAGGAGGGACTGGTCTTGCTCCTGCCACAGCTCTGGGCAGCCAGTTTCCAGCCCTGCCCTGGTCCAGGGAGCAGCAGGGAAGGCACTGGCCTCGCTGTTGCCAGCCTGGCTCTGCCGGTGTGGCTGAACCTTCCACCATCCCTGCGCCAAGGCGCCTCAAAGGGAGTTCAGCGCCCGCTGCGGCTGCCCGGGCAGGTGGGGCCGGGTGGAGGAGCAAAGCTCTGCCTTTTTCCCAGGCTCAGGCTTTGGCTTCCCCCAGGCTCGGGCTGTTTGCCACAGCCGGCGCGGTGAAAGCCGGGCTTCCTTAGCGCCAGCATCGGGCCCAGAGCTGTGGCTCTGCTGGAGCCGCACGGCAGCGGCTGCGGGGACGGAGAGGGATCCCGGCGGCACAGCCATGGGGCAGTCCGTGTGCCAGGGCTGGGTGTCGTGCTCTGGACTGGGGCAGTGGGGCACTGGGGTCTCTGCTGCGGTCGGGTCACTGCTCTTGGTGTAGCCGGGGGGTTCTGCTGCGTGCGGGGCAGGGCGGAGGCAGGTCTGGGCTGCGGATGGGGAAGGGCTGCTCGCTGGTGTGCACTAGAGCTTGGAGCTGTCCTGGGATGTCGTGGGGTGAGCACGGAGCTTGCAGGACCCTTTCTCTTGGGCTGTCTGGCCAGTTAGCTTGCATCACATTTCTGCTTTGGCACCTATCGGGCCTATCCTTAACTAGCTAGGGAGGGAGAGGGGGGATGAGTGCCTGTGGCTTTGCCTTCTTCCTAGGGCCCCATGGGTGAGGAGCACCCACTCCCCCCATGCTGTACCCCCTGTGTCCTTTGGAGACCCCTGCTCCCTTCTTTGTACCCCGGTGAGCGGCAGGCTGGGCTCCTGCCGTGGGGCTGAGCTCAGCTGCCCTGTTGGATTGACTTCAATAAAGTTTTCTATTTTTGACCGGTTGTGCCTTATTTTCCCTGCTGCCCCTGAAGATCTTCTTGCTCCCAGCAACTTCCCGGCCGTATTTTCCATGTCCTTGGCCACTGAAGCACCCAGGCTCCACAGAGCCCAGAACTGGTGCTCACGTGGGCCAGCCATCTCCACAAACCTTCCATCACACCCCAGCATGGCCAGTCCAGAGGCCTCGTGGTGCTGACCCCTCATTCCCAGGTTGACATCTCCCATCTCCAGTCACTGCCTGGCCCTCTAAGGATGCAGCTTCCCCCAGGCCATGGTTCACACCAGATGCATGTACAGACACACACACACACACACACATACATGTGTGGATGTGGAAACAGTCTGAGCCACGGACCAGCCAGCCCAGCTTTCTTCCACCCCACCATCCTCCCTCAAACCTTCTCCTGGTTGAACCCCGCATCCTCTTGAGGCCCACCCATGTCCCAAAGCCAGTGCGTGGAGGAGCAGATCCCTGCCATGCTACCATGACCCAAATCCTGCCGGAGAGGGTGGCAGACGCCCGCTCTCCCCCGCCGCAGTGCTGCAATGAGGGCGCACGCGGTTGCAGGTGGAGCCTTGGCGTGCCGGCAGCGCCGGGGGGAAGCACCCGGATCAAGGTGCTCCCCCACCCCGGGATGCATCGGGAAGGAGAGGTGCTCCCAGGAAAGCTTGCTGGCAGCAGCAGGGTGCTGGAGCCGGGCAGACACGCTCCCCACAAAGCTGGTTCTGCCCCTCCTGGTGGGGTGGATGGGGGTGATGCTGCTGTTGTGGGGTTTGCTCAGGGTCTTGTCTCCACTTGCTGGAGAGAGGATGGATCCTGGTAGGCAGGAGCAGCACAGCACCCCTTCCCCAAGCCCAGGATGGGTCCATCCTACATCCACCTACCACCATCCCAGCATCACATCTCAAAGACCCCCTCCCTGGCCACCCATTGCTGTTTCTCACGGTTCTTCTTTCAAACTGGGGCAAAAATCCCTGTACCCATCACATCAGCTTCACCTCTTCCCCAGGGCCTCCAACTGGCCACACCAGGCTGCCGGGGAAAAGGAGCTCTGGCGCTGGGAGAGATTAGATCATCAGGGGAAACCAGTGGTTCTGGCTTCGGTGGTTTCAGCCCTGTGCCAGCCTTGGCTCTCACAGCCTCCTCGTTTGTTTTGCTAACAGCATAAGGTTTTATCTTGAGCCATCCAGGAAGTGTCTGGGCCTCCTGGGCAGGCAGGGCTGGGACCCGCGGGGAGATGCGATGGCTGCAGAGGAGGAAAGGAGACACCAGCAACCACCTAAATAACTAGTCCCCGCAGGGCTGGGCAGGGCAGTCTAGGGGCTTGGCTCAGCCCTGCCATCTGCGTACCTTTGGGAACTTGCTGAGAGAAGTTTCCCTTCCTTCTTTGTCCTCCGTAGCTCTTTGATGAACCTGGGGTGAGAACACAGACGTGTGGGGAGCGGCTCGCTCTTCTGCCCGTCTCCCAGGCTCCATCCTTTATACCAGGGGCGTTATGCTCCATCCTTTATTCCTGGGGCGGGGGGGGGTTATGCTCCATCCTTTATACTGGGGGGTTATGCTCCATCCTTTATACCTGGGGGGTTATGCTCTGTCCTTTACACGTGGGGGGTTATGCTCCATCCTTTATACCCGGGAGGGGTTATGCTCCATCCTTTATACCAGGGTGGGGGTTATGCTCCATCCTTTATACCTGGGGGGTTATGCTCTGTCCTTTACCAGAGGGATTATACTCCATCCTTTATACCATGGGGGTTATGCTCCATCCTTTATACCATGGGGGTTATGCTCCATCCTTTATACTGGGGGGTTATGGTCCATCCCTTATACCTGGCCGGGGGCGGAGGGGCTATGCTCCATCCTTTATACCAGGGGGATTATGCTCCATCCTTTATGCAGGGAGTTATGCTCCATCCTTGCCCAGCCGCGCAAAGCCAAGCCTGCCCCGGGTCCTTGCAGCCCTCCTCCATCCCCGAGGCCGGCCGGAATGGTGTTAAACTCCAACGAGCTCAGCAGAGGTGCCCATTCTGCCCGCGGGCTCCGGAGCTCGGTGCAGCGTTAATTACTCTCTGCGGGGGGCGATAAGAGGAATATTGTAGCTGTAATGGACGGAAATGAACTTGTCTTGTTTTAGAATTTAGCTCTGAGCCTCCATAAATTGCAGGTTTAGGTGTTGCCAGATGTCTGGGAAAGTCTCCTCCCGTCCTGGGTCAGTGGGTTTTCTCAAGGTCGTTCACGTGGAATGAGCTGATAAATGGATCCCGCGAGGAGCTGCAGATGGAGCTGAGGGTTCAGGGGGGACCTGCCCTGTTTTTCCCCGGTGTCAGCGAGACGCGCTCGGAGCAGTCCCTGTGCACTGCCAATCAGCTCCTGCTCCCGGGATCGATTGGACTCGGGTGGGATTTGGCTCCTCTGTGCAGAGCCCAAACGAGGGAACATTTTGGTGAGGTCCCGGGGGCTGCGGCTCCCTGGCTGTTCTGAGAGGAGTGGCTGGGCTCCTCAGGACACAGCAGCTTGGGAGCATCACTGGGGATCACGAGAGGGCTTGAAGGGCAGGTTGTACACCGTGCTGGCTTCTGGGGCGTTGGTGAGGATGCTGAGAGCCCCGTGGGCAAGGCAGGAATGGGCCTGGGCTCCTGCTAACTCTGTGCTGGGGGACTTTGCTTGATGGCAGGGAGCGGTGCCTATTCGTGGGGTATCTGGGACCTCAAAATGTAGAGCTTCAGCCACGGGAGACGAGCAACCCGGTGGTGTGGGCTGGTCTGTGCAGCCAGAGACAGAGCGGGTGTGTGCCCGCTGTGCTGCAGAGGGAGGTGACAGAGGGGTGCTCACCCATGGAGGGCTGGTGGTCTCTGTCACAGGAGGTGGCACAGACACTCATACAGGCTGTGGGTCAGGGGTAGGTGATGCAGGGGGTACAGCCGGAGTCTCCCCCAGGAGGAGGTGGCACAGGGAGGTGTACAGCCCCTGTCCCCCAAGGAGGTGGCAGTGGGGTGTGTGCAGCCTGTACTGCTGTGAGAGGTGGCAGGGGGGTGCACACAGCCTGGACGTGGCAGGAGGTGACAGTGGGGTGTGTGCAGCCTGTACTGCAGTGAGAGGTGGCAGGGGGGTGCACACAGCTTGGACGTGGCAGGAGGTGACAGTGGGGTGTACGTAGTGTGCAGCCTTGGGCAGGTGACAACTCCTCTGTAAGCAGCACATCTGCAAGGAGGCAATGGCACTTACTGTCCCTGACCCATGAGGAGAGCATCGAATCTCTCCTGCCTGACAGTCCCTGGCCCCACCAGCACTTGGGATCTCGTTCTTTGCTCCCTTGAAGGCTGGCCCAGCCCGTGCTACCTCCTGGGGCTCCCCACATTGGGTTTAGTGACTTGCAGCACTGCCCCGTTTCCCTCTTCCCACTCTGCTGAGGAAGGTGCTGCTTGTTACTCTCTGCCTTCCTCTCTCTTCCCAGTCCTCCAGCCTCTCCCCTGCCAAGCCAACACTGGTCTGTGGTGGACATGGCTTTCCCTAGCTTGGATCTGGGTGTCTTCTTTTTTTCCCCCCTGGCCTCCCCTCTTTTCTTTCACAATTAAATCTGTTGCTCTCCATCCCTCTCTCCTGATCTCTCATGGCTTTCCCTTCTGCACCAATGGCTCCTGACGAGCTGTGTCCTGGCCCTGGTGCAGAGGGATGGTACAGCAGGATGGTACAGGGGGACGGTACAGGGAGATGGTACGGAGAATGGTATAGGGGGATGGTACAGGGGGATGATACAGGAGGATGGTACAGGGATATGGTACAGGGGGATGGTACAGAGGGATGGTACAGGGAGATGGTACAGCAGGATGGTACAGAGGGATGGTAAGGGGGGATGGTACAGGAGGATGGTACATGGGGATGGTACAGAGGGATTGTACAGGGGGATGGTACAGAGAGATGGTACAGCAGGATGGTACAGAGGGATGGTACAGCAGGATGGTACAGGGGGATGGTACAAGGGGATGGTACAGCAGGATGGTACAGGGGGACGGTACAGCAGGATGGTACAGGGGGACGGTACAGCAGGATGGTACAGGGGGATGGTACAGAGGGATGCTGAGCCCTCTGCAGCGCAGGGCTGAGTCCTGGCTGGCTCTGATAGCCGAGTGTGGATCCCCTGTGTGATGAAAGCCCTGGCTGTGTGGGCAGCCTCCTGCTCCAAGCCACACTGATTGATATTCCCAGCACTGCTCTGCCCGCTCGGCCGGGCTCTCAGCTGCAGTGCTGTTCCCTGGAGCAGGGCCCAGCCCTGCAGCTTCTTTAATCCAACACCCAAATCCTGGGGCAAAACCCAGTGCTGTGACAGGGTGTGTCCCCCAAATCCTGGGGCAAAACCCAGTGCTGTGACAGGGTGTGTCCACCAAATCTTGGGGCAAAACCTGGTGCTGTGGCAGGGTGTGTCCCTGGACACTTGGAGGTCCCTGTGTGTCCCTGGGCACTTGGAGGTCCCTGTGTGTCCCTGAGCACTTGGTAGTCCCTCTGTGTCTTTGGACACTTGGTAGTCCCTCTGGCCAGAGAGTATCCAGGAGGCTGTGGATGGGGTGAAGGGAGGAGGGTGGGATGCAGCTGGAGGAGGTGGAGCGTGGGGTGTTCCTGGGTGAGGATAGAGCTGGGATGTTCTGGGATGGGATGGAGAGAAGGTTGGAGTAATGAGAGGGTGTGTGATATAGGGCAGGACAGGGAGGGGTGTTGTGAAGGAGGGCGAGGAGGGCTAAAGGATGCCTGGAGGAGCAAAGGGCACAGAGTGGATCTGTCCCTGGGAACTGTGTCAGCTCGTGGTGGGGAGGGCAGCCCTGGAAGGGTGTGGGGCAGCAGAGAAGAGGTGGATGCTCTGCCCTTGTGTCCCTGAAGCTGGTGTCCACCCAGGAGCCCTGGAATGAATCCCCTCAGGTGGGGCTGTGCAAAGAGAAGGATCTCCCCCTCTTCACAGCTCGTGGGGTGTTGGACACGCAGCCCCTGTGGTGCCCTGGCAAATCTCCCCCCTGGCCAGCCTGTTCTTCTGAACTCTGTCGCTGGAGCTGAGCCCTGTGCCAGGCCCAAAGCACCTTCCTCTGCCTCCCGCCTCATCCTCACACATACCTGGCCATGAAACCCAGGCACGGCCCATCCCCCTGGCAGAGCTGTGCTCCCACCTGCTGCCCTGCAAGCCCATGGATCCAAGCTGCAGTTGCACAACCCCAGCTCTGCTCTTGGGAGAAACTGAGATGGTTGATGCAGATTACCCCAAAAGGGACTTTTCCTGCAATGTCCTGGGTCCTTCAATGCCCCAGCAAGCACCGTCTGCTCTGCTAGGGCTGAGGAAGGGTGAACATGGGTGAGAAAGCATCTTGGTCCCCCTGTTGTCACCTCTGACACCAGCTGCAGTGTCCCTCAGTCCAGCCTGGATGAAACTCAGTCTTGGCCTCACCTCTGGGAGCCTGGGTTACCTGTGACTCAGACTCACTCAGCCTGCCCCTAATAGGCCATTCATTCACCTTCTCTTCTTGTCTTGACCCTTTCAGTACTTCAAGGAGGCTTATAAAAAATATGGAAAGTGACTTTTTACATGGGAAGATACTGATAGGACAAGGAGAAACAATTTTAATTTAAAAAAAGAAATATTTGGGATAGATATTGGGAAGAAATTCTTCCCTGTGAGTGTGGTTCAGATGGTTCACCCCTGGCACAGGTTGCCCAGAGAAGCTGTGGCTGCCCCATCCCTACAGGTGGCCAAGGCCAGGTTGGACGGGGCTTGGAGCAACCTGGTCTGGTGGAAAGTGTCCCTACCCATGGCAGGGGGTTGGAACAAGATGAACTTTAAGTTCCCTTCCAACCCAAACCTGCCTGTGTTTCTATTCTCTCTGACTTTCTGGAGGTCTCAGTCTGCACCCTTGAGGACCTGCTTTCCATATCCCACCAGTAGTAAAGGTTTCTTCTCCCAGCGATGTTCCCTGTGGCTGAGAGCACGTGAGGAAGAGGAGGTCAGAGAGAGGACCAGAAAGAAAACAACTCCCCCGGATCCCTTAAAAACATCTCCTAGTTGTTTTGCATCAATGTCTTGCGTGGTGTAAGCTGTTTACTGCCTCAGCCCTTCAGATGCTCACAGGAAAGAGTGGGCAGGTTTGTGGTGGGAGAGTGGGATGTGACCTGCTGGGAGAGCAGGAGGAACCTCATACACTATCTCATCATCTACATCCATTTTGGCACTCACAGCCGTGCCTTGTGGGTCCTGCCCAGAGATCCCTGAAGATGCCCCTGCCCCGAGAGGTAAACATCCTTCTGAGCATCTCCTTGCTTGCAAAATCCCACCTCTGATCTCCTATCTGCACGTGGCACGGCGCATCTTGGCGGGACTCATCAAAGCTGTTCCAAGCCATCACTCGGGGAGGGCAGCGAATCCACCACCTCCCTCCCTTGGAGCTGCTCCTGCTCCGTGGCAAAGCCATCGGAGCAGAGTGCCCTGATTCAGCTCCTCTGAGACATCTTTAAAGGCCTGAGCAACCTGAAAGCCTGGAGCTATTTTGCTCCCACATGGCCTGGTTTTCAAATCCTCCAAACTCCCCGATGCTCTGGAGCAGCTGCAAAGCTGCGGCCGAGGAGATCCTGACAGATATCTGGCCCTGCTGGGGGGTGGAAACCTCTTGTCTGAGCTCTGGACTGAGATCCTGCTCGAAATGTCTTGCTGAAGTGATGTCTGATGTTCCTCTTACACTAATCTATTAATCTTTCTGCTTCTTCATCAAAAGCACTCGAGCCCCGTAGAAAGCAGAATCAGTGTTTCAGGTGTTTGAAGAGCCCTTCATTATTATTCAGGCTGGGCAAGACCTTTTGGGGTGTTGTGATTCAAGGCTCTGGAAGTGCCTGGAAGAGCTTGAGCTGGTTTTTCTTCCTAAGGATTTCAAGTGGATCACAGTTTATTAGGGGTGTCTCTGGCCAAGAGAAGAGAGCTCAGAAACATGCTCTTGTGTTCAGGAAATGTGTTTTGAGACATGATCTGCAAG
This sequence comes from Grallaria varia, assembly GCA_013396735.1. Taxonomy (NCBI): domain Eukaryota; kingdom Metazoa; phylum Chordata; class Aves; order Passeriformes; family Formicariidae; genus Grallaria; species Grallaria varia. The sequence continues at coordinate 229,232 of VWZG01013200.1, forward strand.
GTTTGACCCAAGGACTTGACAGCTCTCCCAGGATTTGAGGACAGCTTATCCACAGCAGGCACCCTGTGCCAGACCTGGTAATGCCAGAGCAGTGCAGGCAAGAGAAGTGGCCCTAAGAAGCCTCACATTATTACTAGTCCTACCTGTTTGGTGTCTCCAAATGAAGGTTTGACTTACCCAGTATCACTGTTCATCAGGAGGTGCAGGTTGGTCGCAGACCACTGAAGTGAGGGCTCTGCCCAACGGAGCATGTTGGTGCACAGACTTATGAAACAGGCACAATTCCTTCTGCAAACAGGAAAAGCTTCTGCCCTTTGCCAGTGAAAATAGAGGTGGTGAGAGAACAGGTTTGCCCCCAGAGGAAAAATTTCAATTTGAAAGCAAATCAGGAAGAATTAGCAATTTTTTTCCCTATTTCCCGAGTCGATCAATAAATATATTACATATAAATATGGTTTTTTCCTAGTAATTTCTAAAGGCATGATTCTGACTGACCCTTTTGAATTGAGCATCATAATTAGTATTTGGCTTGCATTCTGAAGTGAGAAGTACCTTTGCAAGAGCATCATTTTTTCATTTTTACATGTCAGCAAAGATCTCCCCCCTGCCCCAACCCTGAAACGAGAAACTCGCTTGAATAATGATCTGATTTCAGCAAATTGACAGGTTTTCTGTGCAGAGTCTGCTGTTGAAGCCTTCCTGGTTATCTCTATTTTTTTTAATGGAGTCCTGGGTCTATGGCTTAGGACCCCCTGCTCCCCCCAGAGCTTTCAGTGCTCTCTGTCAGCTCCACTGGGTGCAACTGGGAGCCAGATTAGCTCATTATTTTCCCAGCATTATTTTCCCACTCTGCAGCTGTTGGATTCCTCGAGGGCTTTGTTCAAGTGTTACTCCCAGTCCTGGAACCTTTTTCTCCCTGGGATCTTCAGATGGTTTTAATGTGATTATGAGACCTCCTTCTGTGTCCCGGGCAATTTCCGCTCTACACCAACCATCTACAAAATAGCTCTATTACCGGCTTGATAGTGACAGACATTTCAGGACACCATGGCCAGTCCAATTGAGACGTTATTCCATAACGATTATGACCCCTTTAGATTTTATGAGTCACCCTTCAGATGATTTATTTCCATATTTTCCTTTGCAATCTTCATTTCACCCAAAGAAAAGCCAAATTGCACAGCCTCGATGGGCTCAGAGCTCTGATGGGCTGAGGGGTTAGGCAAGCTCTGTCCCAAGGCTGTCTAAATGGGTTTCTAATTGCGTTAGATCTTGCTATGAGTTAGATAAATTCGATGTGACCAGGCAGGTTGGCACCAGGCTTTGGCGGCTTCTTTGAGCATCATGCAAATTTCAGGAGGCTTCGGGGCACCTATGTGGAGTCAGCCCACATTTTACCCAGATTTATTCATTAAATAGTGCCTCGGGATGTGATGTCCATTTTAGGATGGCTGTTCTGCTATCATTATTTCGGCAGGACTTGAAGATGTCTCTTCTGTCTGCAAGGTCAGCACTCGCTAATTGTCAGCTGTGGCAGCCATGCAAGCAGCCACTTAGAAGGGTGAGCAGTTGATTTTTGGATAATACCTGTTTTTTGGGGGGGCAGATGGAATCACATGGGTTCCTGTGCGTCTTTGCTCTGGTTGCAGATTCCTTCTGTAGTGTTGTTTGTCAGCAGTGAAAGAGCTAAAGAGTTGTTGGGAACAACCCTCACGTCAGACATGAGGATTTTTGGGTAGAGCACAGCCATGAAATCAGACCTCAGGAGCATCAGGTGGACCAGAACTGTCAGCCCCATGGCTGATGTGCAGTGTGACCTCAGTAGCTCTGATGGAGGTGACCCCAGTAAACTGTCAGAATGGTAGATCAGAGAGCTAGGCCTTTAATTCGGGTGGTAGTGCTGTCCAGAATTTTCAGTGTTCTTTTGGAGGCAGCACCTTCAATGGAAAAAATTCTGGGAAGTTTGTTTTGAATGCAGGAGGGATCTTAGAAAGGTGCACAGACCACACCTTTGCCTAGAGCTGGGTCCATCTATCTCTCTTACTCGTCTGTGGTGGCTGATGCTCCTGCCTGGGTGCTCCAGCCCTCCGTTGCCCAGGGCAGGGAGAGTCCCTGGGACCTGTTCCCTTGCTCTGCATGGGATCTTTCCTCAATTCCTTCACGTTGTGTTAAAAGGGAGCAATCCAGCACTGCTAGGAATGCAGTGAGTCTTGGTTCATTTAATGAATTGGTGATAGCCAGTCCTTGTGCCTCTGAACATCTGGAGATGCTGTGGTAGGGCAGAGAGGGACCTCTGGGGCAGACAGGATCCCCAGGCTGCCGAGGGGACCAGGGGGACACGTTGTGGAGATGCACAGTGCTTGGGGAGATGCACAGTCCCCGAGGACAGAGGGTTTCCGTAGATGCCAGGAGGTGACACCAAACCAGGGCAGTGTCTGCCTTTGCTGCTGGTGCACCAACGCCCTCCCTCGTGGTGCTGCTGTGCCAGCAAGCTCTTCACATCCCGCCCAGGTATGGCAGGTGGGGGCAGAAGGAGCGGGAGATGCTCTTGCGGGGGCTTCTTCTCCAAAAATCAGCGCAGTGGCCGGACAACGTGCTGCTGGGATAGCAAGGGAAAGGCTGGGAAGAACTTCCTGTGCTCTGATCCATCCCCACCCTAGAGCAGCAGCAGAAGCACTTGCTGTTGTCAGACGAGCTGTAAAATGGTTGGCTGTTTTACAGCCACGAGCTGAGCTGGTGTCCTGTTTTCTAGAGCTTGAGCGTGTCCCCGGATGGTTTTGGCAATTCAGGTCCAGCTTTCCTCGAGGCTTGCCCTGGTTTCCATGGACATAATATTCCCCACAGCCTCCTGCTCCGAAGGCTGTGGTGCTTTGGGCTGGAGCTGTGCTCCTCTCCAGGCACGACACTGGCAAAGAAAATCATTCCCAGATGCTGCAAAGCCTCCACACAGGACAAGCTGGATCTCTGTAGTTCAGAGCATGGTCCCTGGGCTTATCTGTGGGGATTGGTCTCTTCTCCCAGGCACTCAGCAATAGCACAAGGGGGCACGGGCTTCAGCTCTGCCAGGGGAAATTTAAGTTGGATATTAGAAAAAAATTCTTTACAGGGAGGGTAATCAGGCATTGGAATGGCCTGCCCAGAGAGGGGGTGGATTCACCGTCCCTGGAGGTTTTTAAACTGAGATTGGACGTGGCACTGAGTGCCATGATCTAGTAAATTGACTGAAGTGGACCGAGGGTTGGACTTGATGATCTCAGAGGTCTTTTCCAACCCAATCAATTCTATGATTCTCTGATTCTATGATCTTTTGCTTTTTCTCTCTGTAACAGGGGATGTTGCCTCGCCCCAGGTCGGTTTGTAACAGAGAGGGGGGGTTCATGAATTAATCTGAAGTTGACTAACTCCTGCGCCACAATGGCTCCCTTGTCACTTATTTGTATATTCCGGGCGCTGGGTCTGACATTGCCTTTCCCTCGGAGCCCTGTGAGTTGCTGCATTGTGGAGGCTGTAGGGGAAGCAGACGCCTTTGGCAGCTGGCTGGAAGGCCACTGAGGTTCCCGGCGCGTGGGGAGGCGCAGGAGCCTTTGGATGCTCCCGGATGAGCCCGAGAGCCGCGGGTCCTGCTTCGGGATCCTTTGGGCACGTGCACCACTCTGGCGTTCACCGGCATGGGGTGGCTCATCTCTGCTCCCCTCGGCAGGGAAAGGGTGCTCGGGACGGGAGGATTTTAGGGTTTCCTTTGGGAACAATGGAATTTTGGGGCTGCATCTGCTGCTGCTCCATCGGTGGATGCTGTGAGTTTATGGGGAGCCAGAATGACGCCCCACAGCCCCCTTCACTCCCAGCACTGCTCCCATTTGGGCTGAGTCTGTTTCCCCCGGGTTTGGCAAAGAGGATCAGCTTGTTGAGGGTCCTGATGAGGGTCGGGAATGTTTTGATGAAGGGGAGAGGTGGGAGGGAGCAGAGTGGGACTGGGGAGCGAGGGGGTCCCCTTAGTCCCCACCCAACATCCATGGATGGGAATCCTCACTGAAACACAGAACCATTAAGGTTGAAAAAACTCTCCAAGGTCATCACGTTGTGACCATCCCCACCTTGTCACCCAGCCCAGACCACTGAGTGCCCCATCCAGACATCCCTCCAGGAACTGGGACCCCACCATCTCCCTGGGCAGTCCCTTCCAATGCCTAACCAGCTTTTCCATGAAGAAATTTTTCCAAATATAATTTTTTCCAACCATTCCTCCGTGGTAAAAGGCATCAGCAGAGGCAGGGACTGGCGTTGGGGGGTTTGGGGTGTGTGGCCAGGACCAGGCAGGCTGGGCAAGGCTGTTGGGGACAGCCCAGGAAAATTCCTCATCTAAACAAGTTCCTGCTCCTTCTGACAAGCCCCAGAACTGGAACCGTGGGTGTGACCCCGGCGTCCCTGATGTGGGAATGCTGTGGCAGAGCTGGAAGAGGCAGAGGGAAGGGCAGCAGAGCTGGAAGAGGCAGAGGGAAGGGCAGCAGAGCTGGAAGAGGCAGAGGGAAGGGCAGCAGAGCTGGAAGAGGCAGAGGGAAGGGCAGCAGAGCTGGAAGAGGCAGAGGGAAGGGCGGCAGAGCTGGCCTGACCTGCCTGGTGCCTGCAGGAGGACAACCTGCATGTCCCCGCACACTGCAGAGGGCACAGCTGGGCACGGTGCCCCGTGGAGTTGTGGAACTGGAAAGGGGTAGAGCAAGGAGCAATTTTTTTTTTCTCTCACAACCCTGCAGGTAGGAGAAGTTCAAGGCAAAATGACTAGGCAGCAGGTAGAGAACGAAAGGGCTTTTCCACGGAGCAGAGAGTTCATTGCTGCAGGATGCCATGGAGGCTGGGAGCAGGTACGGACTCAAAAAGGCCAGAGAGCACTTCACAGAGGATGGGGGTCTTTAAATGTAGAGCTGCAAAGGGTTCCTTTTCAAGAAAAAAAAAATAAAATCTAAGCTGTGGCAGCACAGAAACCCACAGGATTTACCAGGGGATGAACATCTTCATCAGAGCTGGTGCTGGAGGCTGCCACCAGTGCCGGTGCTCCCTGGGGAAAGAGTGGGATGGGGGCTTGGTTTGTGCCTCAGGTTCAGAGGCTGACACAGGTCTCCCCCATCAGGAATGTAAGAGCAAGCACTGGGGAGCCCTTGAAAGGAGTTCTTTTCCAGAGCCACAATTTCTCAGCTGAGAAAATAGACAGCTTTGCCCCAAATCCTGTTTCAGCGCAGTGGCAAAGTGGAGGCAGCGGTTAGAAATAGAAAACCAATAAATACTGGGGGAAAAGGGAGGGAGTGGATAGCAATTAGTAGAAATGAGTAGTTATGGAGTGTAGAAAATTAACAAGGAAAGCCAAAGACATTGGGGGAAAATCAATTTTGACAAGGTAAACACAATAAGTACTTTAAAAAATGCGCTGGGAAGAGGTGGGATCCGGTAACTGTTAATTCCAACTGGAGTTTGCAAAATTGCTAATTATGTAGAAAAATGCAAAAATATTCAATGAATAGTTGTAGAAATTTGGACTGAGACATAACAACGTAGGATTGTAGTACCTGCCAATGCGTTGGTAACCAGCAAAGTCATTCAAAATTGTCTTGAAATAGTGATATTTGACATAATTGAATGAAATGATTTGTACCGAAGAGTATTCAGAAGTCTGGAGCAGGATCTGTGTGATCCGGGGGTGTTAATGGAGCTGGGGAGCACAGGCAGGGCCAGCAGGAGTGGGAGGGCACGAGCCAGCTGTGACAGTGATGGGGATGTTGTGTGCAGCCCCGGGGAACAGCTGGATTAATCGCTAAAGCAGGCAACTCGATGATGGAAATAGCATTGACGTCAGTCGCCGCAGCTTGATGGAAAGGGATACTGGGCAGTGTCATTACATGACAGGTCCAGCTCTTAAACCTCTCCTGAGGCATCTGCTCCTGGTCTCTCTGAGGAACAGGATCTGCTGGAGGCGTTCCTGCAAGTCTGGAGCAGCAGAGCTGGTTTGAAGTTTCAGAGCTTGGCTGATCAACTTGGAGATTGATGGATATGCAGAGCTGATAATGTGTTTTGTTGTTGTTATTATTATTATTATTGTTATTATTATTTTGAATAAATACTACTCTCAGGTCAGACATCAGGAAGGATGGAAAAGGTTGTCAAGCCTTGGAAGGGCCTGCCCAGAGAGGTGGTGGAGTGCCCATCCCTGGAGATGTTCAAGGAATGACTGGCCGTGGCACTCAGTGCTCTGGGCTGGTTGACAAGGTGGTGATTGGTTGGACTCCACGATCCTGGAGGTCTTTTCCAACCTTAATTAATTACTCTGTGATTATAAGCAAAGCATTGTGAGATGGATGAGGATCTGGTTTATCCTCAGCTTAGCGAAGAAAAGCTCGTTTGGAGTCCTCGTGGAAGGAGGTTCTCCTGGAGGAGCTCCCCGGCGGCAGCGCCGCGCCCGCTGCCATTCATCGCCGTAATCAACGATCTGGAAGTAAATATAAAATCACCGCTGATAAAACTTGCAGCTGACACGGAGATTGGTGGAGTGGGAGATCATGATGAGGATAGAGCAGTCATGCAGAGCGATCCAGATTGCTTGGTAAACTGGGCCCATTTAAACAAAGTGCATTTTAACACAGCCGAGTGCAAACCTGTGTGTTGAGAAATCGGGAATGCTGGCTTATATCCTGGGAAGCACTGACTTTAAAATGGATTTAAGGGTCACACTGCATGAGTGGCTCAGCGTGAGCACTCGTGGCACTCACACTTAAGGGCTACTACAGTTCTCAGGTGAAAAAACACCCGAGGCAGGAGAAGGAAGGCTCTGCAGGAAGCCCTGGTGAGATGGCAGTGGTGGTCCTGCCAGGATCACCTCCCATGAGGAATGGGGAAAAACTGGAGCAATGAAACACGAGGACCACAAAACTGATTTGCGGCTTTCGCGTTGTGACTTGAGCCTGGTTTGTTTGGCTTCTCAAAAAGAAGACTGAGGCGTGCCTGGATTGCACTGTACAAGCAACTTCTTGTGTAGAGGACGCTGCGTGCTGAAAGGCTCTTTAACCTACCAGAGGAAGGTCAAAGAAAACCCAATTTCTGTAAGTCAGTGCCAGACAAATTGATTCAGTGTCTTTCCGTGACTCCAGAACAAGGCTCTCCAGGTTGGAGAGCTTCACAAGGCACAAGCTGGTAGGGCTGGGCAGAGGGGGGCACTACCCCTGGCAGTGCCACGCTGCCATGTGGGGCTGCACCCGAGTGGGGATGAGTGTGGGTTGTCTTTCCCCTGCAGTGAGAAGAGCCCTTTCAAGGGCTGCCAAGCAGGATGTGACATTTAAAGGAGGTGTTTTTCAGGTAAAAGTGATGCTATTTGGACGGAGACCCCTCAGGGGAGGGATAGTAGCTGTCACCGGCTGGGTTTCGGAGGCTGTTTGTTTGTGTTATTGCAGGCACCCCGAGGAGCCCGCGTGGTTTGGCTCAGGTTTTACAAGCACGGAGTGAAAGCAGGAGCTTGGAGTGAGGGATGAGCGAGGGAGGAAATCAGCTCCAGACAGGCAGGGAGGGCGCAGGAGGAGGCTGTGGGAGAGCAGCACCTGACATGGTGGGCAGTGATGTCTGTGCAGAGGTGGCTTTTGTGGGCTTTGCACAGCTGGACAGCCTTCAGAGCGGGCTGGGAGAGGACTCCAGAGGGTCATCAACACACAGCTCTGCCACGGACAGGACTGCCTTGTCCTCAGCACCTCCAGAGCCGGGTATGAAGACCTTCTGAGAGGGGCTTGCCTGTCTCTTCATGGCAAAGATTGCACCTTCTCTTCTGGCACGGGTTGCCCAGAGAAGCTGTGGCTGCCCCATCTCTGGAAGCGTCCAAGGCCAGGTTGGACGGGGCTTGGAGCAACCTGGGCTAGTGGAAGGTGTCCCTGCACATGGCAGGAGGTGGAATGAGATGTTCCTTAAAGTCCTTTCCAACCCAAACCATTCCAGGATTGCACGTGGGCAAAATTGCTATTGTTTTTTCTTTCCATAGTGATTAACCTCAGTGTTCCCATAGGTGAAGTCCTTTGTCTGCCCGTGGTCCAAAGCAGCAGCTTTTTCTTTGCAGAAGGCTTTTACAAGCTTGAAGAGTGCTGCCTTTGCCCTCCTTATCCTGCTCCTTCCTGAACTAAACTCCTCATGACTTTTTTAATATATTGTCGTGGTTTCTAACAATGGCTTGTTTCTCAAGTGGTGCCCAAAGTGGGCACAGCTCTGCCTCCAGAGCCCTCCTCAAAGCCAGCAGAGCCGAGAGATCCCTGCGTGGCTCAAAGGCAAGGCTCCTGTTTACACATCCCCATAGACATGCACTTTTTTGGTGTGAGATTGACGCCGTTGATGGATCATCAACCCCTGTTCTGCTGCAGCCCCAGTTCCCTCAGCCTGCCCTGCTGCTCGGGTGGTGATTATTTCTCGCCAGTGTGCAGATGTGACAGATATATTCCACATCTGTCATCCGAGCAGTTAATGAAAATACAGGCTAGAGATGGACCCGGGACACAACCCAGAGAATTTAATTTGATCCATCGTCCCAGCTGAAAGGCCTGTCTGCAGTAATTACTTTGTGAATACAACTTTCTAAACGCTCTGCATCTGCCCTGCAGTGAGTTGCACTGTATTACCCAGGCAGAGATGTACAAGCTGCACCTACACTGTTTTCCTGAATTACTTATGAGAATATCATCTAAAATAGCGTCAAAAAAACTTCCTAACGTCGAGATAGAACATTTACTGCTCCTCCTCCATCCACAAGGTCTGCTGTCTTTTCAAAGGGAGAAGTTCAATGGCTTGACATGTTTGTTTGTGACAAACCTACAGTGGCTGTTACTCGTTTCCTTGTTATCTTGTAGGTACTTACAAAGAGTTCTTTTATCTGCTTCAGTATTTTTCCAGGAACTGAAATTAAGCTAACTGTTTTATAATTCTCCAGCTCTTCTTTTTTCTCATCATTAAAGACAGGAGCTATTTTAACTCGCTTCCAGTCTTCTGGAAGCTCCCTGATTCTCTACAAATTCTTCAAGAAAAAAAGTATAGGGGGAAAAAAAAAAAAAAGAAAAGCAAGAAAAGCAGCCCTAACTACTCTGAAGTTACTTAAATCAGGTCTCTAAGCATCTGGGGTGAATTTAATCAGGTCCAACCAACCTTAAAGCAGCGAGCTCATCTAAATGCTCCCCGTGTGTCCCTTCCCTCCGTCTGTCTCAATTCCTTCCCTTCCCTGGTCGGTGCTCGCAGTGTGGGACGCCTGATTGCCACTCATTTGTAGCAAAGACACCAGGAAAAAAGAAAAAAAAAGGTACTGAGCCTCAATGATGTGTTGTCTCCACCACCTTCAGCTCCTTTCTCGGGCTCCTGCCTGCTCTTTTGGGCACTGTGGTGTCTTTTTCTCTCTCCCGGTGTTTGTGTTTCATTCTCCGCACGCATCATCCCGCCCGTGCCCCGTGAACTGGCGCTGCCCTTTCCACTCCTCGGTAATCACGGCAAAGAAGGAGTCCGTGGAAGGATCGGGAGGAGGATAATGATGTGGCTTAGTGGTTGTTTGCGGGGAGCTCCTCCCAAGCAGGAGGCAAAGCTGGGGAGGGAAAGTGGCAAGTGGGGTCTTTGAAATGCTTAATGAGCGGCCAAAAGCAGCGCTGGTGACCCCGGGTGGAGAAGCTCTGAGGATGAGAGATGGGGTCAGGCTGGAGGCTGGCGAGGTGAGGGATGATGTCACCATAGCTCTGTGCTGGGCAGTGATCCCATTAGAGGGGCTCTGGGGTGGGTTTGGCCACGTGGACCTCTGGGTGGGGTCTCTGAGAGCACCAGGGGGACATGCGGAGTGGGGAACGCCAGGTGAAGGGTGGGGGACGGTGCTTCACGATTTGGGGGAATGTTTTGGGACATGGGAAGGGCATCTGCCCGTGGTTGTCTCTGGGTGAAGGAAGAGGCTGGGGCAGGAGCTGTGAAGGAGCTGGTGGGTCGGGGGGAGCACAAGGGACCGTGCTAAGTGCGCTCCCCATGCGTGGTGGTGCCTGTTGGGTGTTCTTGGCTGAGGTGGAGCCCGATGCCATGTCTGACAGGATGGCTGTGGGGGGCCGATGATGGACCCACCAATGTCAGGAGCTCTCTGCCTCCGTTTGTTGGTCAGGTTTGACGACCCACCCTTCTCCTTCATCTGCTCGGTGGGTGATGCAACAGCTTCTCTCTTCTCTCCAGTTACCTCATCGCCGAGTGACGTTCTCTGCAGCCAGCCAGGCTCAGGACCTGCAGGATCCCTCCCAGCACAGCTACTACGACAGCGGGCTGGAGGAATCCGAGACCCCAAGCAGCAAATCATCGTCGGGGCCCCGCATCGGGCCACTCGCCCTGCCCGAGGACCACTACGAGCGCACCACGCCCGACGGCAGCATCGGGGAGATGGAGCACCCTGAGAACGGTAGGTGCCCACCCTCCCGTGGCCGCCCCTGCCCCCGGGACCCTCCGCCCGGGGCTCCTCAGCCCCCCACGCTGCACCTGCCCCGTGCGGGTGGGATGGGATGAGGAGCTCGGCCACGCTCAGGTGTGGTGGGGATGGGAGGATGGAGGAGGGATGAGGCTCAAAGCAAGAGAGCAGCAAGGACGTGGTGGGGAAGGGACTGGAGGTCTGGGGGGCACAGCGGGGCATGGGGGCAGGAAGAGCCGAGGGGGCAGGTGGACTTGGCCAGGAGGCACATGGGTTTGGCCTGATGTAGACAGGGGGTCCTACAGGGTGGTCTGGGATGGCAGCACGGGGGGCACCCAGCCGGCGGGGAGCTTGTGTGCCGCAATCAGGGGGTCCCGCGGGTGCCTGTCCCCGTGGCAGGGCAGGGGGTGGTTGGGGTGTGATGCAGCTCTCCATGCCATGGGAGAGTCCAGAGCCATGGGAGTGTCCCAGGGAGCAGAGGGGAGAGTAGGGTTAATGGCACAGACCCGAGTGAGGAGGTCTGTGGAGTGGAGGCTCAGAGAGCGTGGGGATGACAGTCCCAAGAGCGACGTGTCCCTCCTTCACTGGGCCTTTCAGGTCACCTCCTGCTCGGGTCCACCTTTCCCTGAGAACCCCCCTGGAGATGTCTGTGGTCTCACCGTGGGAGAGCCGGCTTTGCCCTGCCCTGGCACAGCTTCAACCCCAGTTCTGCTCCTTGTGCTGCCACTGTGCTGCCTGCCTGACTGCCCTCAGCAGCCCACTCCCCCAGCTGTCTTCTCTGGCCAGCTTCAGTTGCTTCCTTGAACTTGGCTCTGGCTGTGCACATAACATCTTCTGTCCTGTACCTGCTGCCTTCTGTGCTCATGTACTGAGGGGAGGTTGCTGTGGAGCCAGAAGGTTCAAAGAAACCTCTGGGCGGGAAAAGGAGGAGGTGGCAGAGGGTTCTGCTGGAGTCTCCTCCTTCTGGGAGCATCCTTGACTTTGGGGCAGGTCTGTATCTGGTGTGAAAATGGCTGAGAGGGTGTTCAGCTGGTTTTTAGGGAGCTGCAAATCTGCTGGGTCCCTCTGTTATGGAACACGTGGGGAGATCTAGTGGAATATCTCATCCTTCTTCCCGTATCCGTTCCTGGAGTGACGCTGGAGCTCTCTGTGTTACCACTGAAACCCCGGGATGGTGCCAGGTGTGGCAGGGTTCCCAAATCCATTCGTTGCTCCTGCAATATGAGGCACCGTCCTGTCTAGGAGTGTTGTGCAGATCACTTTCTTCCCAAAAGTACTGGTCAGACAGCTGGGAAGAGCAGTTTGGAGAGGCTCCTGGAGCCCTGGCATAGGATGACAGTACTGGATTTCCCAAGTGTCTTTGACTACCAGCCTGTGCCTGCAAGAGGGGCTTGAAGGGCATATGGGCAAGGAGATTTCCCGTGGCTGTGCTGAAGGATGTAGAGAGGCAGCAGTGGTGATGGACATGGAAGAGGAAAGTTTGAGCCCTGGAAGGTGCCAGGCAACTTGGAGTTGGTGAGGGAGGAGCAGGGCTAAAAGCAGAAAGAGCAGAGAGAGAAGGGAGCACCTGGGAGGTCTGCAGCAGGAGGTGGAGGGCAGGGAGTCCATGGGAGGTTTGGTGTCTGCCCAAGGTGATGAGCAGAGCTGAGGAAGGCTGAGAAACACTGCCCCAAGAGTGGCTCTCACAGGGACAGCGTGCCGGGCCTGGCTCCCTGCCCACAACATCATAAACCCCAGCCTGCCCTATAAACCAGGCAGGTTATATAAACTCTCTTTGCACAAGGCTCCCTGTGTATGTTCCCATCACAAGAGGACAGAAATCAGCCCACACCCACCACCACCAAGTCCACATGTGGCCCAGACCAGGTGCAGAGGTCCCAGGGGATAACCAGAACCCTGTTCTGCTCCCCGTCACCTGGCCTGTGCTGTCCCAGCTCCCTTCACATGGCCATGGGTGGGAAGTCAGGCTCCAGTGCCTCCAGCAGCCGTCCTGACCTGCAGAAAGCAGCTTGAGTGCAGAGGCCATGGCAGGCCAGGGCTCTGGAGAATCCACCAGCATTAGCCCAAGCTGGTCCTGGTGCTCTGCAGATAATCTGGCAACGGCAGTTTGAGGGACCTGAGGAGCAGGGTCAGGGTTGTGACCCGTTAAACAGACTTAAGGGACCCTGGCACTGGGATGGGTGATTTGGAGATTGGGAGGAACTGGTGGAGTTAGACCAGCTCATCAGAGTTGCGTTTCCACGATCTGTCTGCCCAAGGTGTGGCACATCTGACCCCCCACCATGGCTCCCACAAGACCTTTCCATCCCATTTGTCCAGACAAGGGTCATGTCTTGCTTCCTGCAAAGAGTCTCCAGCGATGTGGGACCACCATGACCTTTTGGGGTTTGTCTCACCATGCCCCTGTCTTGGCTTTGTCAGCTGCTCAAGCAGCACCAGCCCCTCAGAGAGGTCAGATCTTGCGTTTTTGTGAGGCTGGGAAGTTTAAGCCATTCTTGACCTTATATTAAACTGCAGAGACGAATTGGATCCCACACACCCTATCTCGCGGCACAAGCACAAGACTGACACGACTGTGCATTTTCTAGGCTTTCATCTAGTTATAAATATCCAACATAACAGGGCTTCCATTGCTTTCTCCAGGAGATTATCCCTGCAGCCGAACCAATCTGATAAGCAAGTATGCAAGGCTATTTATAGCTTTTCAACTGGAAGACAGATCCATGCCTTTTCTTTGTAGATGGTTCTTCACTTGATTAACACACATATCAGTGTCCTCCTTTTTTGGACCCTTTTTGCTGTGCAGACTGCAGTAAAATGCTGTATTGCAGGGGCTGAGCCAGGTCCTTTTCAGGAGGAATTATGATGTTTCTGATGAAGACTTCTCCAGGATCCTGGCGCTCATGTGCCAGCTCCTCAGTCATCCCAGGGGTTTGCCAACCTAGCTGCCCACTGTTTCCTCCCCAACATTTTGCCGTGCTGTTACCCACTTTTGTGGGACACACTGAGCTGGGAACGGAGCTCAGTCTCCCACTTGGCCACCCGTTGCTTTCTCTAGAGACATCTGTTCCCCCCCGTATCACAGATTTGCTTTAGTTGGAAGGAGCCTGGGAGTGATTGTGCTCTGCAGAGGATCTGCCCTGCCATAATGCACACAGAGCTTGGATTATGACAGTGCCAGTCGCTCTCCATTGGCGATGGAGAGAATTTAGGAGGATTACAGGACCAATATGAGCAATTTAGGAAATGTTATGCAAAGGCTGTTTGCCTCTGCTCCTGTGTGGTCCAGACGTGCCCAAGATTATGATATACTGGATGAAGCATTTCTGATCTGTGTTCTTCAGCCCACAGAACAGGGGGCAAACATTTAATCTGTTTTATCCCCGTTATTTAAAGTGGGGACCCCATGCCATTTTTAATGCATTCCATAACAACCCCGCTCTGAATATGTAATTAGTGATCATCTCCTGAGCTTTCGCAGTGCTCTTAGTGCCGTAGTGTCTGTGCTTCACAGATGTTAATGAGTTTATCCTCACAGCTCCCCTTCCAGGGAAGAAACTCCACTGTAGGTGGGGGGAATAAAATAGGAAATTATAATCTGCATTTCAGAGGTGTCTGCAAGCTTTGGGTGACCCCTAGATGAGCTGGTAGCTCCTCCGTCTGCTCTTTTTGGAAGGTGAGAGCCTTCCCAGTGCTCCAGAGCCACGAGGCAGGTCTCCTGCTGCTCTTGGATGGTGAAGCCAAGGCTGTGCCGGCCGCCTCCGGGCAGCTGCTGACGTATGAGGCGTGAGCAGCTCGGCTTTGGGACTTCGTGGCAGAGCTGGTTGTAAAACCTTCTCATCTGGTTCATAGCCGTAGGCTTTTCTGACAAGACCAGCCTTCTCCTCGTGGTCCCCCACCTCCCCTGTACACCTCAGCACAGCTTGAGCAGATGAACTGAGATACCGTTTCCTGGGCTTGACTGCTGGGCTTAATAAAACTGCGTCACTCCAGATTTTTCTTTGTTTCAAGAGAGACTTAGATTGATGCATTGTGAAGCCAGAAGGAGCAGGTTGTCTTAGCCCAGCGTGACAGGGCCATGGAATTCCACCCTGTGATTTCTGAGCAGGGGCACTCCTTTGGGAATGTCCCACTTTGATAGCAAATGGTGACAAGTGTGTGAGAGCCCAGATGAGCTCTTCCAGTGGTACGTTCTCTTTGCCCCCAGTTTCACCAGTCTACACTTAAATTCTGCTTCAGCTGCTCTACCTCCCCTTTCATGATGCTCTACGATACTGGAATTCACCTCTCTTGGTGTGTACTCGTAGATCACATTTAAGCAAGTCAACAATTAAAGTTCTCTTTGACACACTCGAAAACTGAGTCAACTCCCTCACCGCGAGCAGAGCCAAGGCAAGATATTTTGGCAGCTGGGTCTCTCTTCCTCTCCTCCCACCCTTCCTTGCACTCCTTCCAGCCATTGCCATCTGCTCTTGACACCACCACAGACCTGCAGTCCCATTCCTGGGCAGCAGCAACATCTGGCACATCTTGGGTGTATGTGCTGCTTTTTGGCAACCCTTCCAAAGGCAGTCTGGGGAGGATTTTTCCTCCTCCTCCTTGCTACACTTCTCATTATAGTTCAAGTCTTCCACACCTTCGTATCATTTTTTTTTCTCTGCATGACCACCAATTTGCCAACAATGTTCCAGCGGTGTGAATGTGTCCAGATGATGGTCCACAGCCCTCCAGCAGCACTCAGTGACATCCACAGCAGCACCAGGTGCAGAGATAATGTGTCTGCTCGTGTTCGTCTTCCTGGTCTCATGATGCTCATGTGTGTCCATCGCATGCAAACACGGTGGCTTCTGGCTGGCATGGGCTGTGCGTGCTCCCTGCAGTGCCAGAGAGTCATAGATTGGTTTGGAACGGAAGGAACATTAAAGATCATCTAATTCCCCCCCTCGCCATGGGCTTTCCTCTGGACCAGACATCCGATCTGCCACTGAACATTTCCAGGGATGGGGCAGCCACAGCTTCTCTGGGCACCCTGTGCCAGGGCCTGCCCACCCTCCCAGGGAAGAATTCCTTCCCAATATCCCATCTAACCCTGTCCTCTGTCTGTTTGAAGCCGTTCCCCCTTGTCCTATCACTCCATGCCCTTGTCCCAGGTCCCTCTCTAGCTCTCTTGGAACTGCTTTTGGCACCGGAAGGGGCTCTCAGGTCTTCCCAGTTTCTTCCCTTCTCCTGGCTGAGCACCCCCAGCTCTCAGTCCCTTGGGAAGGTGGGTGACTCAGAGGAGGACTCCCAAGCCAACAGTCCCTTCTCCCTGCTCCCAGTGATGATGGATTTGTGGCACTGGGCAGTCACTGCTTCCTGTCTCTGCTTAGTGCCAGTCCAGCCGTGAGGTTCTTTTTAAGGCTCTCGCTGTGATTGTTGCTCAGTTCCCTCCCAGCCAACAGATGTGACAAAAAAATTACATTCTGTCTCCCTCTCTGGCACAGTGGCTTCTCTAGATCTTAAAACCTATTCTTTTTTTTTTCTTTTTTTCTCTTTCTACATTATCTTTAAATGTGCCTTTTGTCTTGCAGAAAGAGTTCCAGGAACATGTTGAGTCTGCAGAGCTTTTTTTCAAATGTACCCTGCAGCAGTTTTGCTTTGTTGCAGAGGGCTGAGAAATGCCTTTGAGTGGGCTCTGTCTGGGATGTGGGATTTGAGCTCCACGCTGTTCCTGGTCAGTGCCAGGGAGCCTGGACATGTTGTCTGGTACACAGACCTCTTCTCTTACTGAAAGATCTCACACCTTGTGGGAGGGTATGGTATGGGGTGGGGTAAAAGCTGCCATGCCTGGAATAAAGCTGGCACTGGGCACCAGGCTGCCCTTACTGGCTGAGGACCAGCAGCTCATACGTCTGGCCAGCTGAGAACATCGGTGTGGCCGGTGCCTGGACTCTTCTCTAGCTGAGACATTGTGGGTTTGGGGTTTTTTAACTGGTCTTCAGCCCTTTCAACACTTGACTTCAGGGCTGAAATTCCTTACTGTCGCTGTTTTATCCTTATTAGCAGTTTGCAGTGCTGCTTGGGTTTAGGGTGTGCACGGTCTTCGTGACCATCTTCTGCCTCTACAATTCATGTCTGGTTTCTCAGGGATCTTCAGCTCTACAGGCATCTGCAGTTCTTCATAAGAAATCGGGAGCTTCTCTACTTTCCACACTTAATGTTGGTTCATCCCCCAAAGACAGCTCCTGATTTGCCTAATCGCTGCTTAAGAGAGTTGTGGGAAAAGATTTTTATCACCAGAGACAACATCCAACGGATTGCAAATGGCCATGGATTACACCATCTTGGTTTCAACACGCCATTTCTGCCTGAGCTGTAATTTCAAACTCGTCCTCCCCCTATTTCTTTATTTTCCATAGTTTCCAGCAGCCATGTCTGGGTAAACTCTTACGAAAGAGCCGTTCAGGTCAGGGCAGTTGTGTCACGTCACGTCAACCAGGTCACCTTTCCTTAATTGTCCCAGGGTAAACAGGGTACAGCTGTTTTTTCCTCTCCAGACTGAGTAACAAGTACATTGCTACCAGCTACAGAGAATGCCTTTAATCCTCTCAAGACCTTCTAAGAAGGATGCTACTTCCTTCGGACATTGTCCAAAATAGCTTTAATAATTTATTTGACAGAGTCTCTCTTGCCTCACAGGATTATGTGGTAGTGCACATATAAGATTGTCCTCAAGTTCTCCAAAGATCCTTCGCAGATCCTGGACATCTTTAGAGGAGTTATTTGAAGAACCTGAATTTCCCTGTTGGATTGCGATTTCTTTTTTCACCCTTTCTGTCCCTGAACTGTTGTTCCATTATGTGGTTATGAAAGATCTGGGCAGTGCAGTCATTCTGAGTCAATGCCCAAGAGACAAAAAGCTCCATATTTCAGTAGGAAGGTGCCTTCTCCTGTAGAATATATGGGTCCCTATGGCTGTGTGTGTGCCTCCTGCATTCAAAATTGGATTTTTGGAGTTTTCTGCTATTCCTTGTGATCCTTTGAGCTCTTCCATTCCCTCTTGCTGTCTGTGGGAAGATGATGGAAGTTAGTGACTGTCATCCCCCTTGTTTTATGCCCTTCACATTCGTCCTGCTCCGAACATACTGGATGGAGGAAATCTGATCATTTTTCTTAATCTTTAATCTTTCTTCCATCTGGAAGCCCTACCCAACGTGATCCTCTCCCTGTGCTGCTGTGAGGGCACATCTCAGGGAGTGACCCTGCTCTAAATTTGCTGATTTCCAGGGCAGGACTGCAGGGACCACAGGCCTGGAGAACACGCCGAAAGCTGCTGACCCAAAACTCAACTCGCTCTTTGCAAACACTCTTTGCTCTCCACTAGGCTTGGTCAGCTCCATGGCAGACTTTGAGCGTTTTCTTAAAGGAATCAGCTGCGAACAGATGGGAGAGTATAATTTTTTCTCTAAGAACTATAAATGAGCTCATGTAGGGAAGATGACTTCTGCTGTCCCAGGGAAGGGAGGATTTCCTAGTCTCCCAGATCAGGGAGACCAAACAGCATCAGGTACCACTTCCAGTCCAAGGCAGGAACACTCTCTACCACCAATTCACCTCGGCAGACCTGGGGAAGGGTTGTAGCTCTCACCTGGCAGGACATGCCCTCCTATTCCCCACTGATATTCAAATGGGGAACTAAGTCCACACAGGACTTGATATTTTACTTTTGCCTGGCAACGGTTGCAAATTCCAATGCAAATGTCCATGCAAACGGTCATGCACAGCTATTCTTATCACTGGACCAAATCTAAACATCCCTTCTTTGGTATAAAGCCTATTTTCCAAAAATACTTTATGTCATACTCAAACTATTCATGACTTCAACGCGAGTTCGTTAAACTGTGTTACAGGAAGAAACTTTCCAAATTAGATCCGCAATGGGAACAAGAGGGTGGGTCCTTCCCTTGTGCCATATTGCTCTGCAGAGAGGACATTTCCTCAGAGTTGGGGGTTGGATGAAGCTCCGTCAGACTCTTCTTTTGTGTGTTCTACCACATTTTAGAATATGCACTTGGACAGGGCTTGAGACCCTGTGTCCTGCCTTTGGCCAGGTGCTCCGTGTGATGTCCACGGGGAAGAGCCAGGAATGGGAATTATGAGCATTTCTGCTGATGAGCCACAGCACCCTCCATGTGTTTTGGTGGCAGAAGTGCCAAAATAGGCAGGTCCCCTCCTCTCTGTCCTGGTTCGCTCATCCCTGTGCCATGTGTCCTGCTGTGCCAACACAGCTGCTTGGCCAGCTGGACTGGGGAGCTGATCAGGCTGAAGTTTTGCCTGGATCCCTTGGTTTTTTGGGGGGGCCATATTAGTCTTCAGGCAGAGCAGTTTTCCTAACCTGACTGCTCCGTGGCTCCACAGAACGCTGAACTTGCAGGAAGCAGGGATTTTGCAGGAGCTGAGGTCGGCGTTCGGGTTTCAAGCACGTCTAAACCAGTAAAAGCGACCAAGTGTAAAAGCAACAGACAACCAGGATCCCTCAGCAGCCCCAGACTATTTGTTGTTTTCAAAGACCTGCTTCCTTAGAAAGCTCCTTTTGAAGTAATTTGACGTGCCATTTCCAGCTCCTGTGTGATCTACCGCAGTTATTTCCCCTTTATCTGCCTCCGAATGCTCCTGAATGTCTCTATAAACCTGCTTGGCAGTGCCTCTGCCCATGTAAGGGGACCTGCATTAGTGGGGGATTTAAACTTAATGCCAGAGAAGCTTACAAAGTCTCCTGTTTGAGCTTCTCGAGGACTTCACACTGCATTTTCTTTCTCACAAAAATAGCATGTGTCTGAGTTTGAAGGATCGGTCAGATCCCTCACATGGAAAATCCCTCTCATCGGCATGAGATGGAGGATAAGGGATTCGTCCCTGTCCCCAGTGAAATCAATGGGAGCTTTGCTATTGAGTCGGGTCAAATGTCAGTCTCAGTTGTTCGCTCTTCCCCAGGATTTTATCCTTTGTGCTCTCACTATTAAAGAATCTCTCTTCCTGTCTCCTTCCCACAAGCTCTCATCCATCCTGATTTGAAGTCACCTCCATTAAGTGGCTGTAACGCTGGCGCTTCGCTTTGCTCGCAGAGAGGACACTCCATAAATCTCACATTAGTCATGGCATGTGGCGAGCGATCCCAGGGATAGGCTGCTTTGGCTCAGAGGTTACCAAACCGTATCAGCCCCTGCGTTTGCCTCTCCTTTCAGAGAGCTGAGCCTCCCCATCAGGAACCAGGGCTCATTTGGGGTGAGCTGATGCAGCCACGCCGTCGGCTCAGGGACAGGCACGGCACAACAGCGGCGTGGAGGGACCGTGTGGTGGGCAGGTCCTTCTTCCCTGGGCAGTGTGGTTGGACCTGGGCTTCCTTTCCAGCACCTCTGTCTGGTCTGAACAGGACAAGAATCGTTCCCCTCTAGAAAAGGGGGAAATTTCTGTGCCTTTTGGCCCGAGGGATTTCCCAGGACAGGTCTCAGGAATGTGCAGTGATAAGTTGTCCAGGTATGTTGTTAGTGGAATGGAGAAGGGGCTGTGCCTTTGTGCTGGGCACAAGGCTTCCCAGATAATCTCTGGGATGCACTTGAGTCTTGTGGAAAAGGAGGGCTGCACCTCCCTGGTGGAAGCACAGGACAGCCCAGGGTCTGACGGATACTTAGTGGGGGCTCCTTCTATTGCTGCATCATTAAAAACAAACAGCCACATCTGGTTCCTGGGCTTGGGGGCCAAGATCAGGGAAGGGTCCCTGCACAGTGCTCACCCCCAAACTCTGCCAGGGATCTTGTTGGGCAGGGAGCTGCTCGGAGCCAGGTGAAAGCAGATAAGCATCAAAAGGAGCCAAACAGGGAGGACAGTGCCTGTGGTGGGTCTTGGTAGATGCTTAGATTTACACTAGTGACCCTTATTCCAGTGTCAGAATGGCACTGCCACGTTAAAATAATTTCACTTTTAAACTATTTTTGGGTAAACTGATAGAAAGGCTGTGAGTCAGGAAAAAATCAGCTCAGATGGCCCACGTGTGAGATGTGTGCCTCCATTGTAGTCTGTATTCTGTACTTAAATATAAGTACACACACACACACACACACACACACACATATATCTATATATGTAAAAGTTATAAAAGGTAGAATGCTTTTATATGGATGGCCATGAACCCTCTGTGCCAGGAGCACTGGGAGAGGCTGGGGAAGGGCTCCAGAGAAGAGCAGGATGCCGGAGGACAGGTCCATAAGAACAGCAATTCTCCATCAGTTGTGTGCCTCTGGCTGATTTAGAACAACCTTATTTTGAAGTGGAGAAACAAGGAGGCAGTGAGAGAAGGGAGGAGAGGGTTAGGATCTGATATTTGTTCAGGGATGTGTCAGAACGGCATGTCGTGTTGTTTTATAGCTGCTGAGGAAAGAGAAGATGGAGTAGGGAATGTAAAATGACAGAGAGTGAGTAGATGTGATATTTGCCTGATGTATTTTGCTGGTAATTAGTGTAATGCCAATTAGACATAAGTAATCTTTTTTTTTTCCTTCTTCAGCTGTATAAATTATTGCTTGAAAATATGCCTACTAAAACCAAGATATTAAACTTTGAGTGATATGGAGATCTCTGTTCCTTGAGGATCTCTAGATGAAATTACCCAGACAACAGGGAACTTGACAAAGGCAAGACTTATTATATCTAGAAAGAAAATGAATAAAAGCAAAAGGAATTGTGTATTCCATGTCTAGCATCTTGCTGCTTATTAACCACACAGGAAGGGTCCCCCACAGAGATGCAGCTACATCAGTGAGAGAAGGCAAATATCTTGCCTTTCCTGCAAACAATGCGGCTTCCAGGCTATTGTTCCCCGTATCAGCTTCCCTCAGCAGCCAGATCCTGAACCCTTCCCGTGTTCAGGCAGTTCCCTGCTGCAGGTAAACCCTGCCACCCACACGCATCCCATTTTTCATCCCCCGAGCCCTGTTTTCTCTCGGCACTAACCCACATCGTAAGGCACAGGACCGGTGTTGCTTTGCCTCTCGCTCCCTCGGGACATAAAGCTCTTTAATGGTGATGAACAGCTTCCTTCAAAGGGTCAATTGCTGATCCTGGACCTCTCAAATCACCGATCCCTTTGAGCTCTCTCCCTCTCCAGGTCTGGGCTGCTCCTTCCAACAGGTCCACGCTGCTTTCCTCAACGCTGCCCACGTATGGCTACAGACTGTGCCGAGGAGCAGAGCTGCTGGTACCCTCGTCTCTCTTTTGGAAAAGAATCACTAAAAATTATGCCCTTGGACTGATTCTGGAAATTTTCATACATCTCTCTTGGACCGAGAAATCAAAATCTCCTCGTGATCATCCTGCTGTCCCCTTGTGCTGTGCTTTGGGGGTGACAGAGCTGGCAGATCCCCTTTGCCAATCTGGGTGCTGATGGATCCCGGTTGTCCCACCCGGATCTCTGGCACTGGGATTAATCCTCACTCGCTCTTTAAGGCGTGTTTTATTCATTTGGTGCCTTTAGGAGAGCCTCTGGCAGGTCTCCCTCGAGTGGTGCAAACTTTATTGCGTCTAACCTCCAGCATCCTGTAAACTGCAGCACCCAGGGCTACCTGGAGGTTGATATTCTCAATTTTTTCCACTTTCCCGCAAGAGCATCTTTCTGCCATCCTAATAACAAACACAGGGCAGAGCAATATTCATCAGGATCTGGGTTTTTTTGGATCTTCCCAAATGTGCCCCATTCCTAAGCCTCCCCCAGATCCCTGTTTTCTCCTTTCACCAGCTGTGCTGGTGTTGATACCCCCTGATTTACAGGAGGAGGGGACTTCTCCCCAGCCCTGGCCATCAGGACAGCAGGTCTGGGTGGGAATCATGCCAGAATCATGGCAAGTGGTCCGATTCAGAGATGTTAACCCCCCGAGCAGATTCCTTGGCATGCATTTTGGCTGCACCGTAGGAGGATCTGACCAGCGCATATGCTGCTTCTGCCACGTGCCAGCCACAGAATCTCTCCCTGTTTTGCTTCCACTGCAGATTTTCAGCCTCTGACTGAGTCTGTGGGCGTTCGAGGCGTCAATAACAAGCGTTTTCAGCTGGGTTTGTGGCACGTCTCCTCACTGCAGAGAAAGGGGCTGGGCAGTTCAGGGGTTCAGGCTCTCCTGCGTGGGCTGTGCTTGATCTTGGAGCCGTCAGCAGTCAGATGGCCTCGTTCGGTGTCAGATCATTCTTCCAAAGTTTCCTGCCTGTATCGCTGGTCTAACGCTCCCCAAACTGCTGTACGTTGGATTTCACGTGTGTTTGGTTCCCTGAGGCTGTGTGACCCCCCTCCCTCAGCAGACACACATTTCCCTCTCGGGGCAGCCCATGAGCATCAGCCCTGGATTTCATGCCCATGCCCTGGGTCCTCCCAAGAGCCACCACAGATGCTGGCAGGGGTCTGGCCTCTTCCTCCTCGGTGTCTGCGCTGTGGCTCAGGCAAAGCAGAACGTTTCTACAGTCAGAACAGACTGTAAAAGAGCCAAAATGGCACGTGAGTGTGCTCGCTTCACTCTTACACAGCCCAGGAAAAGATCCATGGAAAGAAAACAAAACATCCGCATGCAAATCCATACTGTCATTTCCTCTCCCCGTTTCCTTGGGGTTTGGCTTGACTCTCTTCCAAGGGCTCTTCCTTCTGCCTGCTCTGCTCCTCTCCGAGCGGTCTGGCTTTCCTTTGTTTGCAGATCCCCTTGTTGAGGGGAGCCCTTTTCATAAACTTGATGATTTCTTTTGTCGGTTCAACACCTACGTGACTTCAAAGGCCTCGAACAGCTCCGCCGTGTGTCCGCTGCCCCCCCTGCACGAACAATTTCCCCCCATCCATTGTCCTGCCAGGGGAAGATTATTAAATTGTTGATGGAGCTTAACAATGGTTTTGTTCAAAGGCAGACATGCGTGCGCCAGCATTTTTCTCCTTGACACAAGAGCTTTAATACAGGGGAACAATGAAAGGCAGCCACCAAGGAGCAAACACGGAGAGGGCTCGTGAAGCCACCCCAGTGTCCCCAAGTCCCCGTGTGCATGAGCTGGTGCTCCCTGAGGTTCAATCCTTGGCTGTGCACGTGGCTGCGTGGCTGTAGGTGAGGTGACAGAACTGGCCTTGCCAAAAATTAACTAAGAATAGTTGAAATACCTTGTGTTAATGCTTGTGTGAAGGAAATGAGGAGGACTGAGGAGATAGCAGGTGGTGGGAGGTGACCACCCTTTTCATTGAAGCACACAATCATTAAGGTTGGAAAAATCCTCTGAGATCATCAAGTCCAACCATTTCCCCGGCACTGCCACGGCTACCACTAATTAATGTCCTGACCTGCCACATCCACATGGCTTTTAAATCCCTCCAGAGTGACTCCACCACTGCCCTGGGCAGCTGTGCCAGGGCCTGACCACCCTTTCCATGGAGAAATTCCTCCTGATGTCCAACTTGAACCTCCCCTGGTCCAGCCTGAGGCCGTTCCCTCTCCTCCTGTCCCTGTTCCCTGGAGCAGAGCCCGACCCCAACCCGGCTCCCCTCTCCTGTCAGGGAGTTGCAGAGAGTGAGAAGGTCCCCCCTGAGCCTCCTTTTCTCCAGGCTGAGCCCCCCCAGCTCCCTCAGCCTCTCTTCATCTGACTGGTGTTCCCAGTTGCCGGAGCAGGGGAGGGCTGTGCCATGCTGGCATCGGGCTGTTCCAGTGGCTCCATTGCTCTGGCTCGGAGCGTGCCAAGCACACACACACATCTCCCAGCCAGGCTGTGCCTTCGGAGCAGCTCTTGGAACCTGCAAGGAGGATCATTCTATAGACTGTGCAGCCTCAGGCTGCTTGACAGTTTGTATTGTGGAGACTTATTTTCGATTGCTTATCACTTCAGCTGGTTTCCAGCACCGAAGCTTCAATTTTCTATGCTGGGTCTCCCTCAGGTTGATTTCTTTTTCTGTTTTTTTTAAGTTTTAGCAGAGCTGCTCCAGCTGGATTTTTGAGAACAAGACATGCTGCCTCAGCCCTGCTAATAAACTGATTATAAGAATTTCTTTTCAAGACCCATTAGCTTAACCATGCTTTGGAAGAGAGATGTGGAATTTGGCATGGAAACTCTCCGTATCAGCTGGGGGTTGCCTGCCCCAAAATCACTTGAGTCTTTCACTGAATGTGCTCCAGCACCATTCCCTGGGGAGCTTCGCCCACACACTCTTGTGTGGCCTTCAAACCACAATATTTCCTGGGTTTTTTCATCAGGGGAATCATCAGGGGAATGGATTCCCACTGACAGAGAGTAGGTTTGTATTAGATGTTAGGAAAAAATTCTTCCCTGGGAGGGTGGGCAGGCCCTGGCACAGGTTGCCCAGAGAAACTGTGGCTGCCCCATCCCTGGAAGTGTCCAAGGCCAGGTTGGACGGGGCTTGGAGCAACCTGGGCTAGTGGAAGGTGTCCCTGCCCATGGCAGGGGGTGGAACGAGATGATCTTTCAGGTCCCTAATAACCCAAACCATTCTGTGATTCCATGATCCATGTCCACCTTTGGAGACCTGGTGCAAGACTTTGCTGCTGTTGCTTGATGGGGATCCCTCATGGTTCTTGAAGAACATCATCCTTGTTGCTTGATGGCATTCCTCCTGGATGTGTCCATCCCTTCAGGGCTGTGTCCAGTCCTGGATCATGATAGCCAGAGAGACACTGAGGGGCTGGAGTGTGTCCGTGGAAAGGAACGGAGCTGGGAAGGGTCTGGATCCCCAGGAGGGACTGAGGGAGCTGTGGGGGCTCAGCCTGGAGAAAAGGAGGCTCAGGGGGGACCTTCTCACTCTCTGCAACTCCCTGACAGGAGGGGGGAGCCGGGTTGGGGTCGGGCTCTGCTCCAGGGAACAGGGACAGGAGGAGAGGGAATGGCCTCAGGCTGGGCCAGGGGAGGTTCAGATGGGACATCAGGAGGAATTTCTCCATGGAAAGGGTGGTTAAACATCGGAATGGGCTTTCCAGGGAGGTAGTGGAGTCCTCACCCCTGGAGATGTTCAGTGAGTGACTGGACTTGGAACTCAGTGCTCTGGGCTGGGTGACAAGGTGGGCATCGGTCAATGGCTGAACTCAATGATCTTGGAGGACTTTTCCAGCCTAAATGATCCTGTGATCCTGTGTGAGGTCTGCTCTGGGGCAGGTAGGGGGTCCAGAGTCCTGTTCCTGCTGGGAGATGGAGCCAGCCTGTGGTGCCTGCCAGCCAAGAGAGCTTCCTTGGCTAGCTCCCAGGCTGCCATTGTGGAATTCCACCCAGGGCAGGGAGGCCCCCATGTGTCCTCCCCCCACCCAGCACCAGGGCTGGCAGCCTGGGGGTCCCTCACTGCCCTCCCAGTGCCTGGGCTGCCAACACAGCGGGGCTCTTTCTTTGTCTTCTTCTCCCTTTTATTGTCCTTCCTGGGGCATGTTCTCTGCCCTTCTGCTTTTTCCCTGGCGAGCTGGCAGAGGCTGCCTCAAGCTCCAGTGCCCTCCGTGATTAGCTGCTGCCAGGAAGGGAAGCACGACTGCAGCTTTAATTAAATGATAAGGGCAGAGCCCCGGAAGTGGGGAGATAAAGTGCAGCGGTGTCTGCCACCACACTTGCCCAGGCTCTTTCTAATTAGCTTTGAGAAGCTCTGGAGAGGAGGATTAACCCTTGGAGGGAGGCTGGATGGGCTGCAGCAGGTGGAGGGTGCTGTGGCCCTCCCAAGGGATGGGGGGGCTGAAATTTCCCTGGAAATGTGTATGGGACGTGGGCTGGAGGGGACCCTCCGTGTGCTCCCCTGAGCCAGGTATCCCGAGCAGTGGGGTGAGGGCAGGGAGGATCAGACTCCAGCCTTTCACAGGCTCGGGCAGAAGGCAAAGCTCAAGGATTAGCTGCTCAGGTTCCTTCTGTGAGAAGCATTTGCTGCTCTAACACACGCCAGGGCTGGTGGGGTGAGTGACCCCAGCGCCGGGAGCAGGGACAGGAGCGCAGGGCACAACCTGCCATGGGTCAGGTCTCCAGTGCCCTGCAGAACCAGGAGGTGTCTCGGTGATGCTCTGAGCGCTGGGGACTTGGGCAGATGGGGCAAGAGGAGCACCGTATGTCACCAACCCATAATGACACGGACCAGTAGCTCTCCAGGACCTGGTGCCACAAGGGCCACCACCTGTCACTCATCTCGATGCAGCTGGAGAGTCAATTACACTGGAGGGCTGGGCAAGGGCACCTCGGTTGTGGCACTGTGTCACTGGGTCAGCCGGTGGCCAGAGCTCTCAGTGGCGGAGGTGACACTGCTCCTGGTGGCCCTTCAGGCCACCCCCTCCCATCAGCTGGCAGCACACCGGTACCAGGGCATGCCAGGGAGCCTGGGGACAGGCATTCCTGTGTCCCCAGGGAGCCTCTAGCTGGAGACAGGGACAGGTCATCCACACGGAGCCAGGCTGGGACCCCCACCGGGAGGAACCCTGTGCACTGCAGGCATCCATCAGCCAAGGCAAGGTGGGAATGTGGACGGAGCAATTGTGGAGGAATTTGGACATCAGGAATGCGCATACAAGGCATGCATGAGCTGGCAGCCCCTGGGGAGAGCAGGTGGTGCTGCTCCCGGATGGTATTTACATAACCATCATTAGCCCTTGTAAGAGAGACTCAAAAGCCAGCAGAGCCCTGTGCTCCCACCTGTCCCATCTCCACGGGGGAACAAGTCGGGGGCTCCACTGCCCACGACTTCTTGTCCAGGACCTTTGTGTGCTCCTAAAGGTGCCACAGGAGGTGTTGCTCACCTGGGCTGGGTGTTGCAGGAGCAAATAGTGAGGCTGGGGAGATGGTTTGGTTATTGCACAGCTTGGTTTGCAGCACTCCTCAACTTTTCTGGTGGTTGTTTGTGCAATGTCTGTCATCTGTAGGTGTCACGAGAAGTTCTTGCTTGGCCAGAGGACAGAGTTTGGGTATTTGTGGAACCAGGATTTCATTTTGGAGCCGGATTTCTTTGTTGTGTATGTGGGTGAAGAGGATTGCCCAACAACATTCATCACCCAATTTCGGTTTCAGTTGCTGGAAGTTTTAATTGCAAGAACCCAATTTTTCACAGTGGACATGTGCCACGTAGCAAATATTTTGAAAAGTGCCAGGGAAATTTGCCCAGATATTTCACTTCCAAAAGGAGGTGGGAAAGGAAATTGCTAGTTTTTCCTGATTAGGAAAACAACCCCCCTAACCTCCATCCCCTTCCTTAGAGGAGCAATTTTCTGTGATCTCTTGACCCTTTCATTGTACCTTCCCCAATTTCTGCGGCCTCTGGGGCAGAGTCTCACTGACAAAGCACCTTCTTCCTGAAAAGCCTGTTATATTTCCCAGGTGGTTCTGTCCTCTCTGTGGGAGGCACAAAGTGTGGGAGGCACAAAGGGACCCCAAGGAAAGTATTTCCCACCAGAGTGTAACTCTGGTCTGCGTCACAAAGCAGGCTTCCATGAAGCAAATTAAGATGACATGGACAATCCTAATTTTGGCATTTTCTAACCTTTGAACCCTGTAATCCTATTAAGGGGCTTCTTAACGTAATTATTCAGTAGTTTAATGTAGTAATTCTGCTTTTTATAGTCCAGTGGAGGTTGAACCTCCACTGTGCCAAGGTAGAAGATCATGTAAATGGCACCAGAAACGCAAAATCTGTTATAGGAAGGTTGAATTTGTTTTGCTGGGTATCACAGGGATTGCAGTGAAGCCAGAGGGCAGATGGGGATTTTGGGAGCCCTGTGGGCACTACAGTGTGTTCCTGATCCCTTCCTGATCCCTGCAGGAACACAGGCAGTGTCCAGAAACATCCATCTGGGTGCTCTGCCTCCCGTTGCTGTGGCGATGCGGCCGCTGTCACACAGCCGCCTGTGGTGTAGCTGCAGCAGGGAGGTGGTTCCTGAAGCTCCAGCTCCGGCAGGCACGGGTAGAACATGTCCCCTGGGAGCCCCGGCTCAGGCCACCGCTGGGGCAGAGCGGCTCAGCGCTACCTGTGCCGGTGATGCTGCTGGGTGTGCATCTGTCCACATCCATTACGTGCCGGTTCTGCCGGGGTACCCTCGGCAGGAGCTGGGAAGTCGTTCGCCGCGGAGCCGCGGCTCGGGTGTGTGTTGTAATGTACTCCAGAGGCCACGGTTTGATCCGCGTGCGCATCTGGGGGCTGACAGGCCATTAACTTTGGAGCGAGCTGTCTGCGCTGCTGTGTCGCTGCTATTGTTCAGCAAGAGGGGAGAGATGCTCAGTGCTGTAGGGGCTGGGGGAGATGGCTCTGCGTGTTATGTCTCTTGACTTCGGTGCCGAGGAGAGATCCATCTGTGTGCTGGCACCAGCCTGAGGATGTTGCAGTATTTATTGTAAGAGCGGGTGTTGCTTGTTATTGCCCTGAGAGCTGTAGGTGTGGTGTGGAGCTGCAGTCACCACCTTTATGGGCAGTGGCGGGTCGGTCTCCGATACCAGGAGCCATCTGTCTGCGTGCTGTAGTGACGGTGTTAAGTTTGGAAAGCCATCTGTCGGGGTGTTGTAGTGCTAGAATTGGTCCCCAAAGCCGTCTGTCTGGGTGTTGTAGTGCTAGGAATGGTCCTGCAAACCGTCTGCCTGGGTGGTGGGGGGATGATGGTAGCTCCGACTAGGGAAAATAGGGGCTGACGTGGACTGCAGGGAGCTCTCTGCTTGTGCTTTCAGCTCCCAATCTTTCCGTGCTCATTGATCTCCGGAGCATTGCTGTGGGAATGGGCAGCGGTCCAGCAGCCTCCCCCAAGGCCTGGAAAGTGGAATTGGTGTTGTGCTCGTGCTGCTCTGGAGGTGGAGAGCTCCGGGCATGTCCACATGAGAGGTGGGAATCAGGAGACAGGCTGAGGAGCTGTGGGAGGCATCCTGTGTCCAAAGGGTGTCCAACCGTGTCCGGGAAGGGGGGACATCAGGCAAGGGAGGGGATTGTCCCACTCTGCCCTGCGCTGGGGCGGCCTCACCTTGAGTTCTGCAGGCAGTTGTGGGCACCACAATGTCAGAAAGACCTAAAGCTGTTAGAGAGGGACATGAGGATGGTGAAGGGTCTAGAGGAGTCGTACGAGGAGTGGCTGAGGCCACTTGGCTTGTGGAGCTGGAGGGTACTGAGGTCAGATCTCACCAGGATCTGCAGCTCCTCCCAAGGGGCAGCTCCAATTTCTGCCCTGTGTGAGCAGGGACAGCCCCCAGGCAATGGCTGGAGTTGTGTCAGGGCAGGGTCCAGTTGGATCTCAGGAAAAGGTTCTTCCCCCAGAGGGTGGTGGGCACTGCCCAGGCTGCCCAGGGCAGTGGGCACAGCCCCAAGGCTGCCAGAGCTCCAGGAGCGTTTGGATGATCCTCGGGGGCACATGGTAGGATTGTTGGGGTGTCTGTGCAGGGTGAGGAGTTGTATTGAGGGCCCTTGGGGTCCCTTCCAACTCAGGATATTCTATGGTTCCCTGCTGGGATAACACACTGCCTGTGCCCACCTCATGTGGGGACCGTGACAGAGGACCTTGTGTCTGAGCTTTGCAAAGGAGATCATGGCCCCAAAACTACCTACAGCACAGCTCCCCTCTCCCAAAGGCACTGGAAAGGGGAGGATGTGTTGGGAAGGAGCCACTGGGCTCTGTTCACCAAAGGAAGCTGAGCCAGGTGGGGATGGACTGGTTCCAGTGTGGGGGGACTCCTCCAGGCTTCTGGGTCTGGCCTGGAGAGGGGTAAAAAAGGGGATGGGATAATGCAGGACATTCATTCCAGCACTGTTGGGATGCACAGGCATGAAGGATGGGATGGGATGGGATGGGATAGGATAGGATAGGATAGGATAGGATAGGATAGGATAGGATAGGATAGGATAGGATAGGATAGGATAGGATAGGATAGGAATCCTGGTGTAAGGAAATGGGGTGTTGGAACGCTATCCAACCAGCTGTACATTAGGGTGTAGTGAGGAGGGAATAGAGCAGAAGCAGTGGTGCCTGGAGGAAGCAGCTCTGCAGGGGAATGGTATCTGGAGGGAACAGCACTGTAAAACATGGTACCTGGAGGAAATGGCACCATTGGAGCAGCAGTGCCTGGAGGGAAGGCAGCAGCGGGGGGAGGCAACGCCTGGAGGGAGCAGCAGCACAGAACATGGCACCTGGAGGACATGGCACCGTGGGGGACCAACACCTGTAGGCAGCAGCGCCGTGGGGGAACAGAGCATTCCAGGAATGGCACTGTGGGGGGAATGGCACCTGTAGGGAGTAACGCCACGGGAGGGTGGCACCTTCAGCAGGTGCGCCGTGGGGGACAGTCCCTGTGGGGGAGAGCGCTGGAGGGGGCCATACCTGTAGGGAGCAGCGCTGCAGGGGAGTGGCACCTGTAGGGAATGTTGGCACGGGAGAATGGGATCCAGCAGCAGCAACTCCGTGGGCAGTGGGGCTTGTGGGGAGCAGCACTCTGGGAGTGGTGCCTGGAGGGAGCGATGGCACAGAAGAACAGCACCAGCAAGGGGAGTAAGGGAACGGTGTCCACTGTCAGGAGCTGTGCTGT
Organism: Grallaria varia; assembly: GCA_013396735.1. Lineage (NCBI taxonomy): Eukaryota > Metazoa > Chordata > Aves > Passeriformes > Formicariidae > Grallaria > Grallaria varia. The sequence continues at coordinate 260,172 of VWZG01013200.1, forward strand.
GGGAAAGGAGTTGTTGGAGAGAACGGCACCAGGGAGGCTGTTGCCATTCCGTGGGGTGGGAGGACAGTGCTGCTGGGATGTGATGTTGCAGAAGGTCACCACCAAAAGGGATGTTCCAGAGTGGTCTGCAGAGCCCTGAGGGCACTGAGTGGGAGAAGGGGTGTTTCCAGGTGTCCACAGCAGGGCAACGAGGTGGCAAAGCTGCCTCTGCTGGAAACTCTGCATCCTTGCCTGCCTGAAAGACAGACCTTTGAATGGAATGCCTTGGACATTTGAAAGGAACGTCTTGCTCCTCAGTTTGCACATTCTCCATCCCTCTGCCCACAAGGGTAGCAGAGGTACAGGGTTTTGGGCTCTGCTTTTGGGGTAGCTGGTTGAAATTAGTGGCTGATGTTCTCCCTAGGTAGGGAAGGTGAGACTTTCTGATCTAATGCTTTGGGAAACCATCCTGCTTTGCCTCTGAGCTGCTCTGCCCACGCTCATATTCCCCATCTCTCCATGCCACTGAACTTCTCCAGTCCCTCCTAGCATGCTGTGCTTCCCTCCTCCTCTTTCCCGGCTTCTCTGCACCCTCTGCCTTGCTCTGCTCTGTCACAGCCCCACTGTGTCCCCTCCCAGAGCTGTTCCACCACATCCCCTCACGTGCAAGGTGTGGCCTCCTGTGCTGCATCAGTCCTGCTCACCCAGACAATGCTGCTGTCTGACACAAATGGAAGACAAGGAAGAACCAGACCAGGCTGTGGATGGTGCAGATGGTGACATAAAAAGTGTGCTCGGGGCTGGCTCTCAGCCTCTTCTTGAAGCTCTCTGGCTTGGATTGGGTGAGGGAACCTCTGCACGGCCCCTGCAGGAGAGAGCAGTGCCTGTGTTTGTCTCATCCCTGACAGTGCTCCAGTGCACTGCTGAAATCCCCCACGAAGAGCAATAATGTCATTAGAGGAGCCCTTTGGAGTGGCTGCAGCAGGATGTGTTCCTGCCCTGGGTGGAGACAGAGAGAGAGAGGAATAATTAGCAGCAGCACCAATATGTGCCTCTTCCCGGAGGAGAAAGGCTGGCACAGTCTCCTTCACAAAGAGCAGAGGTGTCCTGGATGGCAGGAGGTGGGAACAGCCACTCCAGCATCCAGAGCGGCGCCCCTGCCCCGGAGAGCCTCCCCTCCTCTGGCCAGAGCGAGAGCCCAGGGTGCATCCTGGTGTAAAAACCCCAACCATGCCCCCATTTCGTCTGCAAAAATCAAAGAGATCCCACTTTTCCCAGCCTGGATTCACCCCTAAGCAATGTGCTGAGGAGGGCACTGGGAGCACGAGGGGATGCCAGAGAAATGCTAAGCTGTGGGAAGCAGGGAGCCAGAAGCCCACGAGGACTGTGAATGCCCAACCAGCCACATGGCCCTCCTGGCTGGGAAGTGTAGCCTTTGACATGGAATGAGGATAACACAGGATGGGCCAGCCCTCGGAGCAGGCAAAGCTCAGGGAAACACGGCAGCTGCACGGGCATGGCTTTAATCTGAGTAGTCAGGATGCCGTGATGCTGGAGAGGGCATGGCCATCCTCTTCATCACCTGGGCACCTTGACAGATTTCAAGGGTTCAGAGGTGCAGAACTGCAATTCTGGGGGTGGAGAAGGGATCTGAAATCCAGAGTACCCTTTGTATGGTGAAGTGGGCAGCTCACCACCGTGCAGGGCATCCATAGTCACCACTTTGCAGGCAAAACTTCCATCAACGAAAGATTTCTGCTTGTCTGCAGTGGCACATCAGAGTCTGAACCACCAGCATGTGCTGAGAATTAGGCCACAGGGTCGTGTTTGCCCTAAATCTCAGCTATTCAGGAATTGCACCCTGCCCCGTTCCCGGGCTCTCAAAGCAGAGCGGGTTGTGCTCATGGCACATAATAGTCCCTCCAGCAGCTCTGTTGGCAACATCGCACTGCAAACGAGGGGACAACGCTGGAAAAACACTTTAGTGCCAAAAGCAGACAATGGGAAAAGCAGAATAAAAGACCCTGTACACAGCGTTCCTGCTTGATCCTGCCATTTCTAAGCTGCTGTTGGCACCAGGAAATTGCCAGAGCTTTGTTCACTGCAGAGGTAGATTTTATTTCGGTCCTGCCAGTCCCTTCTGTGGACTCGGCAAAGCACCTACTGCCAGAGGAAGAAGAGATGGCACCCATCCACTCCCTGCCCTGGAAGCCCAAGGAGTTTCTGGAAGAGGAAATGATGTCGAGTAGGAAAGTTGGTGAGAAAGAGATGGCGATATTTCCTCTTGGACTGAAGTGAAAGGCAATGTAACACAACTTTGAATTGGTCAAGATGTTGTGTTTTCCTGAGAGGAGGACCTGATGGATCATCTCAGACTCAGGCTCTGTTCTCTGCTTTGACTCGCACAGAGCAGAGATGAAAACAAAAGCTGCTGTGCCTCTGGTTTTGCGTCTTGTTTTCCAGCTGTAGCTGGGAGAGAACAACAAGGCAGCTCCACGGGAAATGGGACACTTGGTCCGTGGCCAGCCCTGAGGATGACCCCAAAGACATGCATTGGCAAGCTGTGCTCTCGTGCTGCCCCGTGCTGGTGCCTTGTCCCCTGTGATGCTTTGAGCTCCTGCTTTTGTCGCCACGGTGTGAGCATGGCTGTCCCCTGCCCTCGAGGTCGTTGTCCTGTTGGTGGTGTGTGAGCACGTTGGCACGTCCCGCTGGGCTGTATCCGTGTGTCTGTGTGTGTGTTGTGGTGGGATGCACAGCCCCAGTCCCTCTGCACACCTGTGCTTGGGGTGCCCCAAGCCAGGTGGCTTCAAGCTTTGCCTCAGGATCACGAGTGGGGCCAGTGGGCTCCAGGGAGGCTTAGGATAAGGCTGGAGAAATCAGAGATGAGCAGTGGTGGCCAAGCAGCCTCACGGAGGCTGGAGCAGGGCCAGGAGAGGCCAAGGGACTCCTGAAGGCAGCTGGGAGCAGGGGGATGCTCTGGGACTCGGTGCAGTGCGACGGGGAGGGCTGGCAGAGGATGCGGGGTCCAGGAGGATCCTGCAGGGGGGTGTGGCGGTGGGGGCTGTGCACTGATGTGACCCTCTCGTCCTTTTTCTGCCCCTCATTAGAGTCCCCTGAGCGGAGCAGGCTGTGAAGGGGGTCTGCGCTGAGGTATGTCCGTATGGCTTCTGCCAGGATATCGCAGCTTCCGTGGGCGCCAGGGGATGGCACGAGGCGGCTCCCAGCACGGGGGCCAGAGCCTCTGCAGGACCCAGGGGGAAAACCTGGGGTGCCTCAGCCCCCAGAGGAGCTGAGAATTTGGGATGCAGGCCCTGGGGGTTGTTTTAGGGCAAGATGCTCACACAATAGTTTGCTGCTAACTTTGCCCCTTCTTCCATGCCTGTGTCACTTGTGACCCTTGTCAAGCATTCCAAGCATTGTGTGGAGCCTTCTGCAGAGTCTGTCCCTGCATCCCAGGGTTACCTGTGTGTGAAAGCTGTGCCAGGGTGACATGGGGACTCTCTGTGGCTGAGAGTCCCAAACTGGTGGCAGGAGGGAGCATGGTGCTCGGATTTTCTTCTTCCCAGGGCTGAGGGAATACCAGTGGGTTTGTCCTTTTCTTGGGAGGAGGGAATTGTGTGTACCAGTGTGTATCTGGTGGGAAGGGGGTTGCCCTCTATGTCCCAGAGCCCCTTAGCATTTCCCTCTGTCAGTCTTTGTCAGCAAGGCTGTGGAGTGAGCTCCTGGGTGGAGAGGCGGAGAGGACTTTTGGGAACTGCAAGGGACATCTGCAAGTCTGAGCAGTCTCAAGGTCATGAACAGTCCCCTCTTTCACTCCAGCATCAGCACCAGGCTCGATGTGCCCACAGGTGCTTGTGGTAGAAGGCAGTGATGTGTCCCAGGCAGCAGCAGGGCACTGTGTTTTGTCCCAAATTGGGGTAGAAGTCAAGGAATGGCTTCTGTCTGGAATGGCTCTTGGAGGGACACACCTCTGCATGGCAATGCCAAGTTTTGGCTTCTGAAAACTTGTGGTAGGTATTCCCTTTGCCAAGAACACATGGACAAGGCTCAAGAAGATCTTGTAGCGCCTGGGGTACAGGATGGCTGGTATGTGAGGTTACCAGACCATGGGCTGGTGTAACTGGTGGTCCCTGTGCTGTCTGTGCCAGGAGCAGGGAGCTGTTGGTGCCCTCACATACCAGGCTCCCTTGGTAGCAGGTGTTTGGTGCACAGAGAGGCTTGGGCGCATGGTCTCATGGCATGTCCAGCCTCTCTGGGGTGGACATGGGTTTGTCCACATGTGCTTTGCTGTGCTCAGGGATTTCAGGCTCCACAGGAGACCAGAAGATGCCTGAGGACTTCTGGCTGGGCTTGCGACTCCTGCTGATGTGTGCCTGGGGAGGCTGGCAGGTGGCCTGGTATGACTGACGTGAGCAGGGCAGGGCTGCCCAAGGATCCTGCTCAGGAAACACGGTTGTGCCTCAGGGTGCTGAAGAGCCGGGCTGTGTGTGGGGCTGTTCCGTCTCTGCACAGTCAAGCTGTCAGTGGTGCCCAAAGGTGCTGGACCAAGGGAGTTCCTGGAGCCTTGCAGGATCCAGGTGGTGCCCACAGCTGTGGGATCACAGGCCTGGTGGCAGCGTGTCCCCTGCTGTGTAAGTCCAGGCTGTGGAGCACCTCCTGTGCAATCGTTGTCTCCTAGGTGGTGGGCTTGGTGAGCTCTGCCCTGTGTGCTCTGCCTCCCATTTCTCTGCATGTCCATGGGTCCAGCTCCCTGTGTGTCCATGGGTCTGGCTCCGTGGGTATCCATGGGTCCAGCTCCCCAGGTGTCTGTGGGTCCAGCTCCTCGGGTGTCTGTGGGTCTGGCTCCCTGGGTGTCCATGAGTCCAGCTCCCCGGGTGTCTGTGGGTCTGGCTCCCTGGATATCTGTGGGTCTGGCTCCCCAGATGTCCATGGATCTGGTTCCCTGTGTGTCCATGGGTCCATCTCCCTGGGTGTCCATGGGTCTGGCTCCCTGGGTGTCCATGGGTCTGGCTCCCTGGGTGTCTGTGGGTTCAGCTCCCCAGGTGTCCATGGGTCCAGCTCCCTGGGTGTCTGTGGGTCTGGCTCCCCAGGTGTCCATGGATCTGGCTCCCTGAGTGTCCATGAGTCCAGCCCCCTGGGTGTCTGTGGGTCTGGCTCCCCAGGTGTCCATGGGTCTGGCTCCCTGGGTGGCCGTGGGTTCAGCTCCCTAGGTGTCCATGGGTCCAGCTCCCTGGGTGTCTGTGGGTCTAGCTCCCCAGGTGTCCATGGATCTGGCTCCCTGAGTGTCCATGAGTCCAGCCCCCTGGGTGTCTGTGGGTCTGGCTCCCCAGGTGTCCATGGATCTGGCTCCCTGAGTGTCCATGAGTCCAGCCCCCTGGGTGTCTGTGGGTCTGGCTCCCCAGGTGTCCATGGATCTGGCTCCCTGAGTGTCCATGAGTCCAGCCCCCTGGGTGTCTGTGGGTCTGGCTCCCCAGGTGTCCATGGATCTGGCTCCCTGAGTGTCCATGAGTCCAGCCCCCTGGGTGTCTGTGGGTCTGGCTCCCCAGGTGTCCATGGGTCTGGCTCCCTGCATGTCCATGGGTCTGGCTCCCTGGGTGTCTGTGGGTGCAGCTCCCCGGGTGTCCATGGGTCCAGCTCCCCGGGTGTCTGTGGGTCTGGCTCTCTGGATGTCCATGGGTCTGGCTGTCCCCTGTCACAGCTGGAGGGTGCGGGTAGGAGGGAGATCTCCAGTCTCTGCTGCTCATCCCTGTGCTCCCTCCTGGCGTCCCGCGCCGGTGGTACCCGGCTGTGTAACGGTGCTCTCCTTGCTTCTCCGCAGATCTCCGGCCTCTGCCCGATGTAGCCATGACTGGGACCTGTACCCGGGAGTGCACAGAGTTCGGCCACTCCGATACCTGCTGGATGCCCGGCCAGTCCTCCCCCAGCCGCAGGCCCAAGAACGCCCTCAAACTCTCCACTTTTGTGCCTTACCAAGACAGAGGGAGTCAAGAGCAAGTCGGGAATGGCAGCCCCAGACTCTCAGAAGAGCGCAGCACCAAAATGGCCAACCTCCGCCTGCTCCCCACGTACAGTGCCTTCTCCAATAGTAGCCATGAGCCCTGCAAGGACTCTCCCATGGAGGAAATTCCTCTCACCCAGACCTCGGACTTCCAGCCAGCCACCACCCCCTCGTCCCAGACCACCAAGAGGGAGATCTACCTGTGAGGCTGGGGGTGAGGGGCAGGGAGCAGCCGCGCTTTCTGCGGCCGGTGTCCAGAGGAACATTTTAACCTTCGATGCTTTATGGCTCCGGCCGCTTCTGCAGGCGGTGGGCTCTGCGGAGAGCAGGGCAGGGCGAGGCAGGGAGGAGAGGAGCGCCTTTTTTTTTTTACCCCGCTGTTTCCTGGGGCTGGGGGTGGGTGGGAAGGCTGAAAAGCATCCAAAACCCGATTTCCAAGCACTTGCCGGGCGCATGTCTCTGAACTGCTGCGTCGCCGGGGAGGGCTGGGCAGGCTCCTGGTGCGGAGGGCACGGCTGGGGAGAAGGGCTTACGTACCAAAGGTCCACGCAGAGCTGGTGGAGTTCCTGGGGCATAGGACGAGGGGTGTCCCCGCACGCGGGGAGCGAGCTGCCTGTCTCTTTGCTGTAGACTCCTGTAAATACGAATCTTAGGAATGACATTCAAGTCCTGCCTGATCGAAACTTTTTATTGTCCTTGAAACAAAAAAGACGTTTAAACAAACCAACAAAAAAAAAAACAAAACAAAACAAAACAAAACAAAGAAAGAAACAAA
>VWZG01013200.1:278879-309430 GCA_013396735.1 Grallaria varia
ACAGACAGACACACACACACAGACACACACACAGACACACAGACACACACAGACATACACACAGGCACACAGACAGACAGACACACACACACAGACACACACATACACAGAGAGACAGACGCAGATACAAACACACAGACACACAGACAGACAGACAGACAGACACACACACAGATGCACACACAGACACGCAGACACACACATACAGAGACACACACAGAGACACACACACACACGCAGACACACACACACACACATGCACATGCACACACACACACATTCCCCATGTTCCTCCTCACACAGGCGAGAGCCCGAGAGCCCTCCCTGGGAATACCAACAGGGCTGTGTGTGAGCCTGTGCTGTCAGAGCTGCCCTGCGTGGGACCATATGTCTGAAGGGGGGGCTGTACACGTGGCCAGGCACAGAGCATGACCCTGTGTGTCCCCCCAGGCATGGTGCAGGGGGGGCACAGGCTGCCCAGGCTCACACAGCCAGCCACAGTCAGGTGCGTGTGCTGCACACGGCCAGGGGTGGTTATTATTCTTTATTAGTTTTCCTGTCCATCTGACATATCCTTTATCACTCTGTCTCAATCTTTCACTCATCCTCCTTCTCTCCCTCAATCATCCTCGATTAGTTTTTCTGTCTGCCTCACATTCCCGTATTCTTCATCGGGCGCTCCCTCTCCCGCCCTCCCCTCTCCGTCTCCCTCCTGGCTCCTCTCCCCACTGCTGTGAGAGCCCATGAGCATGGAGTGGTCAGGAATCGTGGGGCCATCACGGCTGTTTTACAGGAGCTGGTGGCTGCTCAGCTCCTGCAGCTCTTGCTTCATCCCCACCCCTGCCCTGGGAGCTGCCAGGAGCATCCTGGGGGTGCCAAATGCCTCCAGTCCCCCCACTGGGGTGGGTGATGCTGAATTGGCTGCAGATTAAGCCCACGGCTCAAAGCAGCTCAGGAGCCACTGAGAGGGAGCAGATCCCCTTGGATGCTTGTGCTTTGCCCTGCTTCCCCATCCCTCTGCTCCTCCTCCAGTCCATCCCAGCAGGGAAAGTGCTGTCCTGTGCCTCATCCCAGTTCCTCTTCCAGGCTGTAGTGGAATTCTCTGAATAGGCTGGTGCTGTAGGACGGTCTGTGAGACTGAAGGAACTTGCCAGTTACTAGAAGAGGCCCTGGCTGACAGCCCCAGGCCGATTCACAGCCCTTAATGCCTCTTATTCCAATGTCTGTGCCGCTCCTGCCAGGATGTCTCTGCCTGCAGTCACTGACCACACGTGAGAGATCAGAGCAAGGGCATGGCCATGGGATGGGATGGGACCACATGGCCAGACACCACAGAAATGAACTGCTAGTGGACCTCAGTCTCTGAGGCATGGGCAGAAGGCACCACATGGAAGGATGCTCTGGGAGGCACCTCTGGCTAAAGACAAGGGACGGATGAAGAGATGCCTGCATCCTCCAGCAGAGAAGGCACAAATGTTTTACCTCATCTTCCTCCTTTGGGGGGCCAAAAGTGAAAATCTGCAGTGCTGGAGGACTCAGGTAGGTGAAATGGGGTGGCAGCTGCCGTGCCCCAGAGTCCACAAAGGATCGATCGGCCCAGACCCACGGCAGCCCCTCGTGGAGGTGGGATCTGCTGGGTTGCTGCCCTGCCCTGCCCCTGGAGGGAGGGGGTGCCCGCAGGACAGAGTGCTGGCGGTGACTGGCAGCTCTCTGCATCCTTGTCCCCACTCCCAGCACGGAGAAAATCAGAGCTGGCATTGTGGGAAAGACCCTCAGTGTCACAGCAGCCCCCTCTGTGCCGCGTGGGGGTGGCGATGGGGACTGTCCTGTCCCATCAGCTGGGACAAGCGCAGGAGTTCTGCCACTGGGCTCCCGCGGGGCTGTTTTTGGGAGGGAGCCATCCTCTCTGCTCCGATTTCCCGACACTGTGCTTGCTGGCTGAGAAGCCCAGTCGCTGCCCAGCCCCAGGGGTTGCCTTTCCCAGCATCAGAACAGCCCCTTTCAAGGGCTGGTGGGGCGCCGAGCGAAGGCACGTGGGATGGGAGAGCTCATGAGCAGCCAGCGCAGCGCCAGGACGCCCTGGCAGAAGGGGCGCAGCAAGAGGGGATGGGTCCTGCGCCGCACCCGCTACTGCTGCTGATGGATGTGACAGGCACGGGGGTTGCCAGGAGACAGCATCCTCCTCCTCCTCTTCCTCCTCCTCCTCCTCCTCCTCCTCGCGTCTGCAGCCAACGCGGCTCGGCGCTGGTGAGGTAATGCTCCTCCGGCAGCCTCCTTGCCGGCCTGCCCTGCCTCTCCCTGCCAGCAGCCAGGGGGAAATGAAAAAGCCTTGACAGACAGACCCGTGGAATCGGCATCCCACTCCCTGCCCTCCTACGGGCGCAGCCAGGCAGGCTCGGCGCGCCCCAGCCTCTGTGTCAGCCCCCAAAAGTGCTCCCGCGCCCTCTCGGCATCACCAATCCTGCCCCCCCAAAATGCGAGGGCAGTCACGGACCCCCCCATTCGGGTTTTGTCTGCTACGTGCAAACAGTGCGTGGCAGGTTGAGAGGTTTTCATGGATCCGGGAGGGCAGGGGGAGAGGCCGGGGGCCCCTCACGCACACGGAGGCTCATTGAATAAATATCCGGCTACAAATTATCTGCTGATCTAATAAAAAAGATATTACCTACCTCTACAAACCTAGTTTCAAATTATTCCTTCAGCTCTGCTCGGTAGCCTATTGGGAGATCACTGGCAGGTTAATTTGCTATTGAACGGGTCCCAACTGGAATTAGGCTCCAACCTGCCTCTGCTTTCACTTGACAGTTAATGAAAGTTGCTGTTATTCACTCCTGGCTCTGAACTTCATGCACTGCACCGTGTTTCACAGGTGGGAAAGAGCTGACCAGGACATTTTCCGTTGGATTCTCAAGGTATTCAACACTGGCAAGGCCCAAAAGGTGCTGAGATAGAAAATAAACTGCCATTTGTATGCTTTTACATGAGAACTTGGTGTGTTCCTAACAGAAGTGGCCTTTATCTGGGGACTGTCATTCTGATTATTTTATATCTGTGCAGTGCCCCAGAGGTGTGCATAGAAAATGAAAACAGATAAAGAGCCTGAACGAGGCAGAGCTCTGCCAGAGGCCCTAATAAACCAGCAGGCTGGGCTGATGGGGGGAAGTTGGCATGGGGTGGGGGGGCACGTTAAAGTGATCCATCCTGTGAGCCAGAGCTCCTGCCTGCTCTGCAGCCAGGGACGGGGTCATGGAGAGCAGCAGGACTGGTCTGTGGCACTGGGAGAGGTGCCTGGTGAAGGGCACTGGGTGGAGTGATGGGTCATCTCTGCCCAGAGGACTCCCCAAACCAGCCCTCCCAGCGCCCACTGGGTTGATGTCTCAGTGACGATGAGGACTTGGGTGACCTCCATCCTTGTGGTGTTGGAAGACCTCCATCCCTGTGGCTGGGGACTGTGTGTGCTCTGCTGCATGCAAGGACCACCTTCCCCTGTGCTGGGCTCTCCCACCTCAGCTGCTGCCCAGAGATCTCCAGGAGAGACAGCCAACTGGGAATGGCCTGGAGTTGTGTCAGGGCAGGCTCAGGTTGGATCTCAGAAAAAGGTTGTTCCCCCAGAGGGTGGTTTGGGCATTGCCCAGGCTGCCCAGGGCAGTGGGCACAGCACCAAGGCTGCCAGAGCTCAGGGACCCTTTGGACAACGCTCTGAGGGACAGGGTGGGATTGTTGGGGTGTCTGTGCAAGGCCAGGAGTTGGACTGGATGATCCTTGGGGGTCTTTTCCAGCTCAGGATGTTCTGTGACGCTGTGATTCGGACCCCATGGTGCCAAAGTCAGGGTCTGTAACAACACAGACACAACAGCAAACACAATCTTTGCAGTTTCTTATCCATCTCATTCCACCCTCCTCACCCGACTGTCTTCCTTGTGCAGCCCTGTTATCCTCCCATGCTCTCCTTGCTCCATCACCCTCCCTTCATCCCATACAGTTTTCTGCAAAGCTCCTTGACTGCTGTGGGCCAGCAGCTTCTCTTACTGTCCAGGCACGGTTTGGTTGGGGCTCAGTCCCATCCCCCACCCCTGAAGACCTGTCAGGAATGGCAGGAAGAGCTGAGTCAGCAGCTCTGACATTCCACTTCTCCCTCTGGCACCCCAAGTCCCGTAGGCAATTCCCATCTCCCTCAGTGCTGGCACCCTTCAGGCACTCGGAGACAGTGATCCGGCTCCTGCCTGCATGATTGATCGGCAAAGCTAGACAGATTTAGTTCATTTAATCTGCCTCCTAAATCCCATCCTTCAGTCCCTTCATCATCTCCCTTGTGTCTCTCTATTGTGTCTGTATCTCCTCGGGACAGCAGTGCCTCCAGCTGTGCCCAGGCACTCGGATCCACTCAGGGAATGCTGTGCCAGCACGACTCCGGGCAGCCCTGGTGTGAGTGGCACTGCTGTCCCTGAGGGAGGCCATCCCAGGGTCCCTAAGGATGTTGGGGACACCTGGCACACCTGACACCGTTTGTCTCTGTCCCCTCTGCCTGTAGAAGCCTCTTTGCCAGCTCTGCTCCAAAGCCAAGACCCTCCAATGTGTCCTCAGTGCCCTCATGAGACCCTTCTCATCGCCTGCTCCGTGATGGGGGTTGCAGAAAAGAGCAGGCAAAGCACCAGGACAGGAAAAGGAGGCGTGGGACACTCATGTCTCCATGCTGGTGTCCCTTGTGCTGCAGCATCCCCTCCTTGACACAACCCCCCGTGTGTCCCAGCATCCCCAACCGAGCACCAAGCACTGGAGAGCTCCTTCTGGGCAACCCCAGGGCTCTGCCCAGCGTTCACTGCCTCAGGGCTTTCTCTCTGCAAAATTGGGTCCAAAATCCCTGCTCTGGGCTAAACCCAGTGGTGTTGCTTGTCCTTGTGGTGAAAAATGATGAAAAATTCCATGAATCCTCATGGCAATGAGGAATCATGACTGATCCAGCAAGGCTTGCCTGACCCTGCAGAGACAAAGCAGGCTGGAGAGTGGGATCTGTCCTGTCCCTCGGGGTCAGGGTTTTGGCTTGGGTCACTTGGTTTGTTCAGCTGGAGAAGAGGACGCTGAGGTCAGACCTCCTCGGGCTCTGCAGCTCCTCCCGAGGGGCAGCTCCGATCTCTGCTCTGTGTGAGCAGGGACAGGACCCGAGGGAAAGGCTGGAGATGTGTCAGGACAGGGTCAGGTTGGATGTCAGGAAAAGATTCTTCCCCCAGAGGGACTGCCCAGGCTCCCCAGGGCAGTGGGCACAGCACCAAGGCTGCCAGAGCTCAACGAGCATTTGGACAATGCACTGAGGGACTGGGTGGGATTGTTGGAGTGTCTGTGCAGGGCCAGGAGCTGGACTGGATGATCCTTGTGTGTCCCTTCCAGCTCAGAATATCCTATGATTCTATGATTCTCTCATTCCGGTGCAATAAGACATTTTGTCCAGAGGAGATAGAATTCAGCATTTCCATTCCAGAACCATCCAACAGACGTGCCTACAATTGCTGTTCCTACCTCTATATCTATTAGGACCTTCTGCTCTGGTCACCTCTGTATGTCTGGATTCCCCAACGTATTTCCAGCCCCAGAAGCCCAGTGTGGCTCCATCAGAAGCAGCAGAACCGTAGCACAGAGTCCCACATCTGGCTGGGCTGAAGGAAGGGAGACCCTTCTCCCTGGTTACCTGGACTGTGTTTTGCTCTGACTGCTGGCACAAAACACTGTGTGGGGAGCGGGCAGGAGTGCCAGGGGTAAGCCAGGGAGTAAAACCTGATGCACAGCCCGCAGTGCTCTCTGCCCGCACAGTCCCATGGGATGCTGACACAATCCGGTTATTTTCCAGAAGTCTCCCTCGCTATCGCCTCTATTGTTGGGTTGAAGATGGAGCCGTAAAGTTATCGCTGCTGGAATCACTGTCTTTTCATGAAGGCTGGTGTACTTCCTTTTTCCAAATCCTCTGGTAATTTCCTGCTTCTCTGTAACTTAAACAACTCTATTGTCGGGCTCTGCTTTATTTTATAAGCCCGGTCCCACCCCGGTCCCTGTTCCATGCCCCCAGCCCTGCTCAGCCACACAGGTTCACCCTGCCTTTGCTCAAGAATTACATTGGACAATTTGACAAGCTTTTCTTTGTTTTCTTGTTGTCTGTAGTCCTTCTTTAGTTTTCCTTTTATTTTTTTTATTTTTTTTTCCCTTGGTTAAAGGCAGATTTTAGAAGGCTCTGCAGCGGTTCAGCCATTTGAGAGTCATCATTAATTTAATCTTCTTCCTAATTTATTAATGGCTCCTACTTTCTCTCCAGTACTTGAGACTCCCCTGGTATATTTGTAAAACCCATCTCATTTCCCTTAACCTCTTTGGCAGCATTAGTTCATCCGCCTTTCCTCCCCATCTCCATCAGGTTGAAGTCAGTCACTGTCCCCCTTGTCTCCAGGACATCACATCCCATCCCATCACACCTCCCATCAGTTTTGCTGTCTGCTCTTTGCCTGCTTTTTTTTTTCAGGTGCCTTGTTGGAATCTGCCCTGTTGTTGAGGGCACATGTCAGACACTCCTCATACCACCCCAAAACCACCCCCCTTTCCTCCTGCCCCAGGGAGCGGGGGGTGTGATGCAGGGTTTGTTGCTGGTTTATTGATGACAGCCCAGCAAAGGTGCCTCCCTGCCTGAGTGGTTGAGACAGCTCCAGATTTGACAAAAAATGAGCCCAGGTGGGCAAGAAGGCCAATGACATCTGGTTTGTACCACCACTGGCGTGTCCAGTAGGACCAGGGCAGTGACCGTCCCTTTGTACCTCGGGTACTGGGGTCAGTTTTGGGCCCCTCATGGCAAGAGAGACATTGAGGGGCTGGAGCATGTCCAGGGAAGGGAATGGAGCTGGGGAAGGGGCTGGAGCACCAGGAGGGGCTGAGGGAGCTGGGGGGGCTCAGCCTGGAGAAAAGGAGGCTCAGGAGGGACCTTCTGGCTTTCTGCAACTCCCTGACAGGAGGGAGGAGTCGGGTTGGGGTCGGGCTCTGCTCCAGGGAACAGGGACAGGAGGAGAGGGAACGGCCTCAGGCTGGGCCAGGGGAGGAATCAGGAAGAATTTCTCCCTGGAAAGGGTGGTCAGACATTGGAAGGGGCTGCCCAGGGAGGTTTGGAGTCCCCAGCCCTGGAGATGTTCAAGGAAGGACTGGCCGTGGCACTGAGTGCTCTGGGCTGGGGGACAAGGTGGGCATCGGGCACTGGGTGGACTTGATGGTCTTGGAGGTCTTTTCCAACCTCTGTGATTCTGGGATTCCATGAAATCTGTCCTAATCAACCATACCCTGCAGGCAGGACCCAGAGCTACACCAGCTCACACATGATAAATGGAGGACACAGATAAGCAAACAACACTTAAGGAACAAGAGAAAAGTGCTGAGACCAACCTGCAACAGCAAATACATTGGGGTTGATCCATCAGTGTTTGAAGTTCCCTGAAGGGCACGAGATCCCAGTGGCTGTAAATCCCTCTGAGGTTCTCCAGGGGTGGCTAGAAGGGGATCCCCAAAGCTTCCCATTGCTTGGAACACGGTGCTGGCTTGTAGGACTGGGTCTGGCCAAGTTTATGGCTGGGTAGAAGATGGGTGGCATCTGCCTGGGTGGTTTATCAGAGAATTATGGAATGGTTTGGGTTCAAAGAGACCTTAAGGCTCATCCACCCCCTGCCATGGGCAGGGACACCTTCCCCTATCTCAGGTTGCTCCAAGCCCCATCCAACCTGGCCTTGAACAATTCCAGGGATGGAGCAGCCACAGCTTCTCTGGGCTTCTGCTAAAAACATCTTGGATCAGACTTGGAGGTCTGGGAAGGCGACAGAACCAGGTACTGGGTGTACCCCAACCTCCCAGCTCTGCCCCAGTGCTGCCCACACTGCATGTCCCCTGCCCCTCCTCACACCCCAGCAATACCAGCTGTTCCCATGGCCGGCACTCAGCTGGCTATTCCATGGAGACAACATCCCACGTCAGCCCCCTGAGTCCTCAGAGGCAGCAGGGAAGGAAAGGAGCTGCATTTTCACAGGAAATGCTGAGGATGTGACTTTTTTTTTTCTTTTTCTTTTTCTTCCCCTTCATTTGCAAATGAAACAGTCCCATCAAAGTCTGAATGTTTTCTAGAAATGAAGTTCTGGAAGCACTTCTTTTGGATTAGTCCAAATGTTCAGTGTCAACAAAGCCAAAATACGTCATTGCAATTTGGACTTTTTCAAACAGAAGTAGAAAGAACACTTAGATTAAATTTTGTTCCTAAATGTCGTTTTGAACAAAGAGAGAAATTCTTCAGCCTGGAAATGTTGAAACAGACATTTTGATAGCACTAGGATAGTTAATCCTATTAAAATAAGATGGGAATAGACATATTTTATTCAGGTTTTTTTGATTTGGCCAAGTCACCATAAAAAAATCCCAAATTGTTTGAGAGAGCCATGTGTGCTCCAAGGAATGGAGCTGGAGCTGCTCTTTGCTGGAGGCATTTGGGGCTGTAGCAGTGACTGGGTCGTAGAATTCCAGAATTGCTTGGGTTGAAAGGGACCTTAAAGACCATTTCCCAACCCCCTGCCATGGGCAGGGACACCTTCCACTATCTCAGGTTGCTCCAAGCCCCGTTCAACCTGGCCTTGGACACTTCCAGTGGTGAGACAGCCACAGCTTCTCTGGGTGTCTCCCCTGGGTCAAGGGACAGGAAGCACCTGTGGGGCTCCACCACCTCATCCTGCAGGATGCTATGGCAGGGGCTTCCAGCTCAGCCCACGATGTTTTGGGTGCACCCACAGCATCATCTCATGGGTGACCACATGGGCATCCCACGCTGTGCTGCTGAAGAATCTCTGAAACAATCCAACCTAAAAAACATTCCTTTTTTGGGACAGGCCATGGAATGCTGCTCTGTTGAGCAAGAAATGTTTTGCTCAGAGCACCTTGAACGTGCCAGGTTTTCACCAGCTAAATTCCTTCATGCCCAAAGCCAGGCACTCTGAAAGCCCCGAGTCTCACCCTGGAGCTGCCTCTCTAGGACAACTCCAGCCTTGTAGGACTGATGAACTTCCGTGTCAGTTCATTTCAGAGCACAATCAAGTTAGGAGAGAAAAATGTTATCATGAACTGGAACTGTCAAAGCAAAACTGTGTTCTCAGGTTGCCCGAGATAAGCCAAACAGAGCCTGGCCGGCAGCAGCCGGGGCTCCTTCGCTCCGGTCTTTGCTCAGGGTGCTTTCAGATCTCTCCCTGTGATGCCACTGCCCTTCCCCATGCTGGGAGTTTCCACATGTGGGACAGCCCCTCACATCTGCAGTGCCCATCCCTGCACCAAGGCTGGGTTGGTTGCCACCCACTGGGTCTTCTCTTCAGCCCTCTCTGGAGGCTCAGCCACCCTCCCAAGCACTCCTGGCCCACCAAAAATCCCCATTTCTCATGTCCCTACCTCCAAGCTCCCCAGGTTTTCTATCTGTTGACTAAAACACTACTTAAAATGTCTTGGAGGTTTTTTCACTGAAAATTGCAGAGTTTTTAGCCAGCGTGTTTTGACTGCAGTGATGAGGTTTTCAGTCTAAATTGCTGGCAGCTGTAAAATGCAGACCCTGCCGAAAAGGGAGCCAAGGCTGTGCACCCGCCAGCCCCAGGGATGGCAGGCCAGGAGCATCCTGCATCCCTGCCTGCAGCTGCCTGTATCCCCCTGCCCCGTTCTGCTGATGGACTCAGCCGGGATCCTGGTCAGGAGCCAGACACGAGCCCATCTCCCACGTGAGATGCTGTAATGTCATTACTGGCCATCGACGCACTTGCAAACCTCCTGCCGTGCTTGTGAAGCTGCAGAGACATCACTTCCCATTCCAGGAGCATCCAGCAGACAGGAAAACGGGAGCGGGATGAGCACAGGCACCGTGGGTTCAGGGTGAAGACACACGGCATCTCTTAGGCAGAGGTGGCTCTGGGGGTGTGAGGGCAGTCCCAGAGCCAGGCAGGAATGTGGCTGCAGCATGGAGAGGGGCCAGCACTGGCATGTCAGAGTGTTCATTCATTTTTATTTTTTTTTTTTTTTCAGATGAATAAGAGCAGAAATCAACAGTACTTGGACTGGAATGCCCCGTGGTTGCCTGACAGCACAAGCCAACCTCAGCTACGGTCGCACAAGCACCGAGCAGACAATGAGAAGATCTAATTATAGAGAGGAGAAGAGCAGCCATCTCACCAGGCAAGGAGCTGCATTTCCAGCGGCAGGCTCCGAGTGGAAGGCGGGGGGAACAAAAGAAACAGGAAAATGCTGCTCGGGGCTGACTCACGGTTCACTTGACCCCGAGAAACAAACGTTCCTGTCTGCCGGAGCGAGCACGAGGTGATGACAAGCAGGTGTCACATCAGTCCACCTGGGTGCTGGCAGGTCCCTGCGTCACCAGCAGTGCTTCGCTCCAAGCAGCCCCTTCCCTCCTCGGGCACAGGCAGCCAGACGTCATGTCAGTGCCTCCCAACCCACGAATCAATATTTAACGCTGTGAAAAAACATTCGTCTCTGCAGGATGGGCTCGGAAGACTTGGAAGGACTCGCTCCCAGCTCTCAGGGCAGACCTGCTGCTCCAGCTTCCAGGCACTCCGAGAGCAGGGAATTGCTTACCCACTGAACGGCTGCCCTCGTGTACTCGGGGACACACAGCAAGGAATGAAGCTGAGGTTGTGTGGGATTGACTTCCCAACCAGGCTTCGAAAATCTGAGGATTCCATCAATCTGGTTTCTGGATGCTGTGATAACAGCAGGAATCTGGAGGAATTACAGAGGTGTCGGGAAAGAGCTCTGCACCTGCAGCAGCACCTGCATCACCCCATGGAGACTGGGGGGTGGTGGATGCCAGGGAAGCTGCAGGAGGGAACATGAGTTCTTTGTGACCTCATCACCAGGGACCAGAAACACCCCTCAACCCGCTCCCAAACTCTCCCTAGCAGAAACAGGGTGATGGCATTGCTGAGCTGGGAGCTGGAAGGTCCTAAAGACAGCTTAGAGATTGGGCTAGACTCAGCAGGACCTGGTGCTCCTCTTCCAGCTGATGGGCATCTCCCAGGACCAAACTGGCTTCCCTAGGCTGTCTGGAAAACACTTCTGTGCCAGGTGCCCACTCTGGCAGCTCCCCTGAGCAGGGCCCAGGCAGCCCATGGTGCTTTGCTTTAACCAGAGGCGAGAGTTTGGGTTCTCTCTCTCCTCACAAGTAGGGGAGCTGGGCTGTGTTTTCAGCCTAAAACATGGCAAAAATGTCCTTCAGAGAAAGAGCGAGAGGCCCCGGTGGGAGGAGGTGAAGGAGGACTGCCTTGTGGCTTCTCCCCAAGAGTTCACCCAGAGACAGGAGCATCTTCTGCCCAGGGGAGATAATTATTCCTCTAACGTGCCATGGGGCACCCCATCCCCTGCAGGCTGGTCTTTAGAGACCCAGGCATCCCAAGAGTTGTGAGCACTGGATACCCTCTCCTAGAGAAGTTTCCTCTCCAGCCCTGCCACCTCCAGGCTCATGCCCTGCCCAGGCAGGTGCTGCCCTGCCCTGCAGAAGTGCCGTGTCACCATGGGATGCCTGGCAGTGCCTGTCACCAGCCTGACACAGACACACAGCCCTCCTCCAAGAGCTGACTTCCCCAGGACTCCAGTCAAGGAGCTGCTGCTGCTGCCAGTGCTCAAAGCTGGTCCAAGAGGAGTGATGAAGTGGAAGCAGAAACAGCTGGTGCCAGTGCCGGGCCCCGCTGTGGCGTGTGTGTCCTGCCATCCCCACTGCATTTCCCGAGCTGTCAGGTCGGATGGAGAAGTGACACGTCAGCCTCGTCAGGTCACATCGTGGGGGGAACACGGCGTGGCAGCAGCAGCAGCAGCATGTGCAGCTCTCGCCAGCTGCAGAGCCCCGCGGGCCTTGGGGAGCCCAGAAGAAATGAGACTCGAAGGGAGGAGGCACCTGGAAGGGGGAGGGGGTTCAGTGAGGGTGGTTGACACCCAACCTTCACACCTGCAGGGGCCCACTGGGGCTTTATCACCCACCAGCAGAATCCAAGATACCCCTGCTCCCAGTGAGTGGCCTTGGAGGAGATTTGGCCGCTGCCAACACTGAGACTGGGCCACCATGTCGCACAGTGGCTGGTCTTGTCAGGTTTGGAGCAGGAGCCAAGGGGGTGGCAGGTGACATATTTTCATAGATGTCCTTCTCACCCAGTTCGGTGCCAAACCTCTGGGCAGCAGGCAGGGAAAAGAGCAGTCATGCAGCATCAAAGCAGCTGGCTCAGCTCCAGAATCACAGAATCATTGAAGTTGGAAAAGACCTCCAAGACCGTTGAGTCCAACCTGTGACTTTGTCACCCAGCCCAGAGCTCTGAGTGCCATGGCCAGTCGTTCCTTGGGCATCTCCAGGGATGGGGACTCCACCACCTCCCTGGACAGCCCCTTCCAATGCCTGACCACTCTATCTGTGATGAAAATCATCCTGAATTCATGCAAATCTGGAGCACAGGTTGCAACAGCTCTGAGTGATCACAGGGCTGGAGATCTTGGTGGGTCCCAGACCCCTCCCAGTGTCCACACGAGCTGTTCAACACATGTTGCTGTGATTTTTCCTCTTCCTGCTCTTATCAGGTTATTTCAGGACTCGTGGCTTGTTCAAACCTGTTTTCCTGTGTGCCATATCACTCATCATCTCAAACCATTCTCCTCCATCACCCTCCACAGAGCCCTTGGGGAGAGCAGGTTGCCCTCCGAGCTTTCCGGGTGGGCAGGGGGGCCCAAGCCTAGAGAGATGGGAGGGGGCCATGGTGGGAGACTCTTGGAAGGAGCAAGCCTGGCAAGCCTGATCCTGATGAGGCCTCAGCAATGCCCTGCCTGCAGTGCTGATGGGTTTCTCTCTCCAGGAACTCCTGAGCTTGGCTCACACACTCTTCTTTCACTGCTGAACCAAATTGACAGTTTATGGCCCTTCGGTGACTGACTCCCCCAGCAAGCTCCTTGTGCTTTTCATTTACTTCCAGCTACAGCTGGAGCTCCTGCACCAGTTCCTGAGTACCTGACCTCACATTTGTGCTATTGAATTTCCTTCCAGGTCTCTTACTGCAGTCTTTAAGGTCACCCAATCGCTCTGTTTGATATTCCACTGCTGCCATGCATTGGCTTCCTCCTTTGAATCCTCAGCAGGTTTTATCAGCAGTCTCCTACCTTTTGTGCAAAGATCATTAGTGGAAATATTAAGCAAAATCAGACCCCAAATGGATCTTTGAGGAACTCCATTAGTAGCCTGCCTGCAGCTCAGTGCTTGCTGTTTGAACACTATCCATTGCTGCCTCCCCTCCAGCCATTTCCCATCTTACCCTTGTTCCTTATCATTTCTCCATTAATCCCCATCTTCACCAGTTTAATTAATAATTTCTCATGTGCGTTACATCAAATACTTGACTGAGGTTCAGGGAGATGAGATCTACTGGAATTCTTTTGTCTGGGAAAGCAGATACTTTCTTAAAAAACGCTATCAAGCCAACCTGCCACAGAGTGCCTTTAGTAAATCCATGTGGTATTTAATCCTTCTTTCTATTTACTTCAATGCTTTTAATTACAATTTCCTTTAAAGTCTGTTCTAAAGGCTGGTCTATTGCTCAGGTCAGGTCTCAAGTCATCTTTTCTCCTCTTTCTGGTCATTCAGTTTTTCATCTCAGTGAAAGACTCCTGTGGGCATGAGCACCGACGTGGTGTGGAAGAAGAAGGTTATTGCAAAGAAAATTACAATCAGAGAACTTTCACAGAATCAGAGAATATCCTGAGCTGGATCAGAGTCCTACTCCTGGACACCCCGAAGATCCCACCATGTCCCTGAGGGTGTTGTCCTTGAGCTCTGGCAGCCTTGGGGCCGTGCCCACTGCCCTGGGGAGCCTGGTGAGTGCCCAACAACTGTTTCTGTGCCAGAAGTTTCAGAGGGCACCAGAAGGCTTTGGGTTTCATGGGATCAAGCTTGGGCTGTTGGACAGGATCAGTCCTTGGATGACACCATTCACTTAAGGGTTGGACTTGATGGGGGTCCCTTCCAACTCAGAATATTCTGTGACTCTCTCTGATGCCTCTGTGACACCAGCGGAAGGCTGGAAGGACCCACGTCTCCTCTACATCTGATTTCAAGACCCAGGGTGAAGAAATTGAAACCAAAAAAGAACAGGTGGGCATCCAGGAGGGAGAAAGTGTGGACAGTTGTAAGGACAGCATCCAGGTGGGTCTCAGCCAAGGAATGTCACAAGTCTAACCCAGCCAGAGACCTGCAGAGCTTCGAGAGAAGAGACTGATAGCAGCACACTGAGACAAGGAACCTATGGAAGGAGGAACCAGGGCAACCTGTGCAACGCCTGAGATGGGACTTCATGAAATTACCCTCCTTTCCTGCTGAGATTCCTGGCTTGAACCCCTCTCCAAATCACCCATCCACTGGAAACCTGTGCAGGGATGCACTGTGTCCATGGAATTCTTGTTAAAAGTGGGCAGTGCTGTTCTGCCCCTCTGTGTTGGCGTGTCAGGAGGATGCTGAGCCCTGGCATGCTCCTCTCCCTGTGCACCTGAGGCTGCTGGCCCTGCAGGAGATTTCTCCTGGCTCAGCTCACGTATAAACCATGGGACTACCCCATAATGCTTAACCCAGAAAAAGTAGTGGCTGAAAGACATGTGATAGCTCTCTATAAATATTTTGGGGAGAAAGAGAGGGAGGGAAGGGTAAACATCAGCACAGCAGCTTGCTATTTAAACTATAGGCCAGTGTTGGCACAAGAGCAAATGGGATAAACTATTCATGAATATATTTTGAGTAGAAATTGGAAAAACTGCTGAAGCCATCAGAAGATTGGGGTGGCTGTGGAAAAGCCTCTCGAGAGGAGCAGGGAGGGGTTGGCTCGGAGCCTTTTCACTATTTATGAAAGAGATTTGGAGCCTCTTGGTTATGCAGGTCACGCTGCTCCCAGGGGCAAGGAGGGAGGGTCTCCCACCCAGGGGGTCCACATGGGAAGAGCCACACCATTCCCTATTGTCTCCCCATCCCTCGGCACATCCCAGATACCATCAATGTCTCAGGAGGCTTGTGCTGTGCCTTCCTGTGGGGCTCCAAGCTTTTCTCTGGAGAGGTGGGAAAAGACTTGTGGGGAGCAGCAACCCTGGAATTCCCATGTCCAAACATTGCACTTTCTTTATTCATGTAGCTCTTGATTTCCTTTGCTTAAGAAAAGGGAAATTGTCTTTCCTCTGAGCAACTAGAAATCACTTTCCACTGGGCTCTCTGTTCAATCAGAGCAAACGAAATTATTTTAAACTCCTAAACTCGTTGCAGGGAAAAGGTCCCCTGAAATGCAAGTGGGTGCAGCAGGGAGGGACAGAGGTGACTTAGTGGGAGAGGAGAGGGGCTGGAGCCACCAGCACTGTCACCCAGGAGGGGACAGAAACCAGTGTCCAGGAGCTATTTGGGTTTGATATGAGGCACACTGGGGACAGTGGTGGGTGAGGGGAGGAGAGAACGGGGGTGTCCCACATGGCAAGGCACAGCCTTGGCTCTGAGGTCACTGGAGGTGGCTCTCACACCACCCCTGCGCCCAGACTGAGTGTCCCTACACAAGGACAGGAATGAGGTGGAAGGTCTGGATTCCTTCCCAAACACAAGGTATTTTTTGTCACAGCCATTGGGGGTGCAAAATCGTATCCCTGTGCACTCCTGCCCTAATTTTTTATGGAAAACATGTTCTCACCTGTTGGTAGGTCCCTGTGGTGAACAGGGACACAAATGTCTGAGCAGCAGCTACAAGCCCAGAAGATGTGCTCTAGAATGGAGACCCTTGGAGACCTCCCCTGTCCTCCCCACTCCTGAGCTGTATCTGCCCCTATTCCTCCATCTCCCTCACCCTTCTCCATGCACTCTCATGCTCTGTTTTCCTGGGAAGCTGGCACAGTTGGGATAGGTCTTGTCTGAGCTTGCTCCTAACCTTCAGCTGATGGATCCACGGAGAGGTTCCACTGATCCAGCTCCCAGCAGCTTGACTCTGACATTGGCAGGTCCTCTCCCATCTCCCAAGCCCTCTATCCTGAATTTACAGAAGTGCCTGTGAACCAGAGACACACTCAAAGACTGTGTTTGTATTTATGGGTTGGGTTTTATTCAGCGACATATGTTTAGCAGCAGATGCTTCCTATGGGAATGTGACCAAAGAAGGGGCGCCTTTGCCTGACCCTCTTTCCACACTGTGCAGACCCAAGGGGAAAATGGAGAGCAAACATTTGTTTTCAGAGGTTCAGGAAGCTGCATTTCCACCCTCACAGCCCCTTCCCCCTGCCCTCTGTGATTGCACAGCTCTGTGCTCACCAGCCCCGGTGCATAAACAACTGTGTCCTCCTGCCAGCCTGGATGTGTCCCGGAGCAAACCTCGGATGCAGATTATATACAAATGAGGTGTAGCCTTGGAATTTTTGGTCAGTTCCCAAAGCAGACCGAAGTGCTGATAATGCTGCACATCTTTGAACTGGGGATGAGAGGGAATGAGAGTCAGAGTTGTTCCTGGAGCTTCCCCGGAGCCTGAATTTTGGACACCAATTCCTCATATGTGCTCTCCAGACAGCGAAAATTTGCCAGATCTTCCTAATGAAAGCCTGAAAATAGCTTTTAACTGGGCCAGATCCTGGGTCCTGAAGTCTGGGATTGCAGGGAGCTCCAAAGCAGAGGCTGCTCATGGGGAGCAGCTCCTCCCTTCTCCAGGAGAGTATCCCCATCTGTCAACTGGTGTCCCACTCCCCATGTGGATCCTCTCCCATTTCTCCTCCTTCCTACCATGTGAAAATAGGGAAAGTGGAGACAGAGATTCCCAGAATCATTCGGGCTGGAAAAGACCTTCCAGATTATCGAGTCCAGCCTGTGCCTGATGCCCACTTTGTCCCCCCGCCCAGTGCACTGAGTGCCATGTCCTTGGATACTTCCAGGGGTGGGGACTCCACCACCTCCCTGGGCAGCCCCTTCCAATGTCGAATCACCCTTTCTGTGAAGAAATTCCTCTTGATGTCCAACCTGAACTCCCCCAGGACCGACTTGAGGCTGTTTCCTCTTGTCCTGGTGCTTGTTTTCTGGGAGAAGAGGCTGAACTTACCCTGATACAGCCTGCAAACATACCAGTACACACCAGTATGAGCGACTGCAGGGGCAGGACAGGGATGGAAAATTCAGCCTCTGTGTCCCGATCCCAGCCACTCTCCTTGTCTCTTCTGGAGTTGGTCCTGATGACTTGGTTTTCCCTGGAGTTCTCAGCCATGTTCTGGGGCTAAACCACGCGCTCCGGGCTAAAGACACGGAACTGCTCAGCATCCCGGTGTGTGGAACACGTCAAAGCACATGTAACCTGCTGGATCATCGGCCCAGCGTGGCATTTCCCTGCCAGCGACGCCTCCCACGCCTCGCTGGCTCCAGGAGCAAACCTGCTGCAAGGGGAAAAGGCATTCTCAGACTCTGCCTGTGCTGCAGTGGCAGCAGCTCCAGGGCAGGGCCTCCAGCAGGAGCTGCAGCCAGGAGAAATGCTGAGTGGGCCCTTAGTGCCAAGAACATCTCTTCCCGCGGTGAAAGGAGCCCGGCTTTTGTCACTTCCCATTTCTCAGCTCTCAAAAACTGGGCGTTCAGCTTGAAGTCTCCAGCCTTCTCCTGCTGACCCCTTCGTGCTCCCTTCTTGCCACCTCCAAGTAGGAACCAGCTGAACCAGCAGGTCAGCGGGTCTTGTACCCCCTCCTGTGCACAGCCCTGACTCTTGGGGATGTTGGCAGCGGGTACAACTGCCCAGTGTGTAGACAAGGGCCAGGAATTGGGTTTTTAAAGCTAAAAGTGCTCTTCTGTGGAGCTCCTTGGCGTAAGATGACAAAGCTGAAGCGTGTCAGCTGTGCTGTGACAGCTCCTCATGCAGGTAAACCCTGCAGGCATCAGGAGAGCTCTGGGAGGGGGGACAGTGGGATCACACAAAGCCCTTCTTGTAGCAGCAATCCATGGGCAGAGCTGTGCTCAGAATCCTGGGATCATCAAGGCTGGAAAAGACCTCTAAGATCATTGTGTCCAACCTTTGACCCAACACTGCCAGGTCCACCACTAAACCAAGTCCCCACCCACCATGTGCATGAGTTTTTTGAACACTCCTGGAGATGGCGAGTCCTCCACTTCCTCTGTGGTCTGGGTGGGTTTTCTTGCTTGGTTTGGGTTTCCCTGCTTGGTTTGGGTTTCCCATGGTGGAGACGGAGTTTTGCTGGTGTAGTGTGGGGATTTTTTGTGTCCCAGAAAGGCTCTCCTCCTGTTCAAAACCCCCCGTGGGGATATTACAGAACTGGGAGCTTAACTGTGTTGTCAGCCTCAGTCAAGTGGTTCTTCTGCCTGCTCAGATAACCTTTTCCGTGTCCCTTATTCTCTCTGGTTCTCACTAATGAGTTATGACCAACCAAATCCAACATTGCAGACTGATATTGCAGCTACTAACTGTCTGTCCAAAGGGCACCTTTTCCATAAAGTTTCTGGGGAAAATGGTTGGATATGTGGGCATGGGGAGGAAAGGAGTCTCCTCCTCAACAAGCCCTGGCTCCTTGAACCACAGACCCAGCACCCTGAGTCGTAGGAAGGATCCCATGTCAGCATTCAGCTCCCAGGGGAGAGGACAGATTTCTCAGCTCAGGTCCTGGAGACAGATTTCGTAAAGAAAACTCCTCTGGGATGCCTGTCAAAGCTTATCTGTGACATCCAAGTCCCCCGGCTCCCGAAGAGCAGCTGAGGAGCCTTGCAGCCCAATGGCTGGAAATAGAATCTTGCCAGGAGACAACAGCCTTGCCTTTGAGGGGCAGAGCAAAGGGCTCCTCTGGCCCTGTGACACTACCTGGTCCTCCCTTCCAGGAGATCCAGAGGTTTTTTGCTCCTTCTCTTGGGGCAGATAACGCTGGAACTCACGGTCCACATAAAGAATTGCAAGATACAGTCACTCCAAGCCCAGGGAGGAGTTCCTGCAATCCTTGCTTCAGGTCTTGTGGTTGTAATTAGCACAAATGTACTTCCATGAGCTATTTTAGATAGAGTCTCCTCATGACAATCTGTCAAATTCTGAACACAAAGTCCTCCAAGTCACTCAAGCTGATGGCAACACAGAAACCCTGTATCTGTAGAGCTGTTTGTGATTCAGAGCTGAGGTTTCAAGGTGCTCCAGCTTGCTTTTCTCTGCTCCCTCCCATCAGTCCAGAACTTCAATCCCACAGCCACCTTTGCCCATTGCGCTCCCTGCAGCTCCCACCTGCCTCCCCAGCCACAAAACCTGCTTTTCCTGGGGCGGTCCAACATCTCAGGAGTGACACACCTGTCTTTTCTTACTTGAGTGCACTCATCCTATCGATCCAAACTCTTGACTATTGTCTATCAGTGGCTGAAGAAATGTTTGTGTTGGAGGTGGGTGCTCCTCTGAGCAGAGCCAGCTCTGGGATGACAGGACAGAGCTGTCTGGGGGGATGAGCATTGCAGGTCACGGGCAGTGAAGGGCACTGTGAGGGGCTGGGAGCGCTCAACACAGGTTGGTGTTTTTCTGCCAACTGACCTCAGACTCTTGCTCTGCTTTCCAGAGCCTCCAAAGCCACCAGAAACTCCCCAGGCCAAGCAATTTGCTCGTCTTCCTGCAGAAGCTGACAAGCCCAGGTCCAAAAGACATCCAGAAAGACACATGCACTTGAAGGGATGCAAAAAGGTGCCTTTCTGCCTCAGTTCCTCAGTAATTTGGAGGAGAAATTGCTTCACCTTTCCTTCAAACCTGTTCATTGCTTTATATCACAGTTTGAAACCCAGCGTGTCCAACAGACCTCCCCCCCCCCAGCCCCGTCGCTTCCCTTGGGCAGGACAGCAAAGGCAGTGCCCACCCTGACAGGGTGGAGCCATCTCTGGATGTTCTGTGGACACCACACGTCCTGGGGACCACCATGTCCTGCTGGGCCCTGCTCTGGTTCTGGCAGAGGAGCCCCATGCCAGCAGTGGGACATGGACTGAGGAGATCCCTTGGCTTGGACTCAGCCCTGTGCAGATGGAAATTAGATCATGCAGGTGTGCAGTGGGACCTGCACTGTGAAGGGTTTGGATAAACTTATGGATAGGGCTGAAAACAAACTGCCACGGGGGATTTTAGTATCCAAGGAGGTATTTTGGAAAGTCCAGCAGGGACCATCCCACCATGCTCAGGCTGGGGGCTTCCCATGCTCCCTCAAACCTGCTGGATGCACTCGGAGATTACACGTGAGGGATGCTCCAGCACACAGGTCTGTGTGTTCCCCAGCTCTCACTCCAACACACCCATCCCTGCCTGGGGCAGAGCATCCCTGAAACCCTCCAGATGTCCTGCTCTTGCAAATCCCTGCTAGAGGAGTCCATCCCGCACCCTGAGAAATGGCTTTCCTTTTCATTTGCAAAATGCTGACAAGCTCCTCTTTGTCCATTTGGAGGGTTTTGTTTGGTTGGTTGGTTGGTTTTTTTGGGGTTTTTTTGTTTGTTTTTGTTTGGTGTTTTGGTGGTGGTGGTGGTGATGGTTTTGGGGTTGTTTTTTTTTTGTTTCTTTTTTTTTCACTTTGGGCTTTTCTTTCAGTCCTCATGAAACTGAAATAGTTTGTGACCAGACAGGCACCTGGACCTGCTCTGAGCTGACAAACACAGCAGCAGCTAATGCTGCCGCTGCAGCTCTTGGCTCCAGCCTGACCCTGCTGCCCACGTGTGTCCCCGCTCCGTGTCACCAGTGCTGGCGTGCCTGGAGGTGGGTCAGCCTGCTCGTGGCAAGGGTGCTCACCCGCCAACCTGCCCCCACATTGAATTAAATGAAATTTGGGGCAGTTCCTTGTTGTCTCCCATCTCACCATCCCCTTCTGCAGCATTGCAGGGGCTGTTGTACCTCAGGCTCTGCCTCAGCACTGTCCTGCCAGAGCATCCCTGTGCTCTGCATCCCAGCCCTTGGCATCTCTCCCATCTGCTCTCATCCTTGTTGCCCACACACCACTTCCCAGGCCCCTGGTCTGTGCTGTGACCAGGCTGCCAATGCTGCTGTTCAGCTGCCCAGATCCATGGGCAGACCATGGGGCCATGCCCACATTACCAGGCTCTGCTCTAGTTCCCTGAGTAGGGCAATGCTTGGCCACGACGCTTGTGACACTCTGGCCTGACTCACTTTGAATTAATTACATTCATTTCACAGTGCCAGGATTTCACTGAACCCTTTTCCTTATTTTTCACATGATTGCCAATCTCTTTTGTTGCGCTGGCCGAGTCTGACAATTTCTCTAACTGTCCAAAAGGGCCATTAATCAAATGAGCAGCCCCTGCTCCGGGCTGTCCATGAGCACATTGCTGTGCACAGCCCCGTGGATGGCAGCGTGGCCCTTGCGTGGCTGGGCTCAGGCTCTCCAGCACATCCCACAGCCCCACCATGGACCTGCTCTTCTCTGCTGGCCCTGGCTGCTGTCCTGGCTGCTGATCTCACGGTGTGAGCCCGGGCTTCTTGCTGGCACCTGCCTGTGCCACCACAGAGCTCCTCAGCATCTCAGCTAATGCAGGTGGGGGTCCTGCTGAACCCCCTTGAGGGACCTCCTGTGAGTCCCAGTCCATGCAGACCATCACCTGTCCCAGCCACCGCTTGGGGATCTGTGCCAGCTCTGGATGAATCAGTCCAGGGGAACTTCTGCACCAGTGTCAGGGCTTGGCTGCTTAGATTAAAATCAACCTGCTTCATCCACCTGCCCGACTCATCCCCTGCCTGCTTCAGCCCCCACTTGCTTCATCCCCTGCCTGCTGCATCCTCTGCTGCACCCCCTGCCTGCTGCATCCAGTGCCTGCTTCATCCCCTGCTGCATCCTCTGCTGCATCCTCTGGCTGCTTCATCCCCTGGCTGCTGCATCCCCTGCATCATCCCCTGCCTCTGTATCTCCCTGCCTGCTGCATCCTCTGCTGCATCCTCTGGCTGCTTCATCCCCTGGCTGCTGCATCCCCTGCATCATCCCCTGCCTCTGTATCTCCCTGCCTGCTGCATCCCCTGCATCATCCCCTGCCTCTGTATCTCCCTGCCTGCTCCTGCTCGGTTCATCTTCCCTTCTGGTTCATCTCCTGCCATGTCCATTTGAACTGCAACACGGACCTGAGCCAGTAGCACATGGAGGAGGGGAACAGCAGTGGGAAGAGGAGGGAGTGCCCTGGAACGGAGTGGGAACAGCCTGTGCTCCCGTGGGATGCAGAGAGGGCAGAGAGGGCAGGGGTTGTCATGCCTTATCCAGCCTCAGCAAACGGGCTGTGCTGGATGGCTGCCTGTGCTTTGCCAGCCGTCAGGTTTGGGCACAAGGCAGATCTCGGGGCCCCTCGGCTCTTAGCAGGTGCCAGGGAGGCCAGGGCATGTTGGCTTCTCTCTGTTTTCATGAAGCCTCCTGGTTCCAGTGAGACATGTTGGGGGGCAGTTCCTCACCCCCCTGTGCCAGCCGTGGTTGCACTTGAAACTCTGCCTGAACATCTGAGCCCTCAGCAGAGCTTCTGCTTCCAGGCAATTGGCTTTGACCCCTTGTAGCTGTAGGGCATCGCTCTGTGTCTCCTAGAAAGCCTCTAGACAGAGCCTGAACTCATTCCAGCCTTCCCAGATTTTTTCTTTTTTTTTTTTTTAATGTGCCTCAGTTATTTGCTTTCCTCTCCATTTAGGAATAAGAGCTCCCAGCTTCCTTGGACACGGTGTTTGCACAGCACCTTTTTGTGTCACTGGGCCTCCTTGCAAAATTCTTCAGAGAAGATGAAACCAGACCCAGGGTCAGTCTAAACCCAGCCAGAGGTGGGATCTTCGCCGGAGTTAATCACCTCCTGCAGCAGGTCAGGGGTGTGTGCCACAGGATATCAGACCCATCTTGCCTGGAAGTTTTTCTCTGCAGTGAGTGCAAATGAGACAGGAATGAGTGGCCCAGCTGGCAAGAAGAGCACTGCAGTCATCTAAAGCCAAGTGAGAAGGTCTCTAAAGCCAAGTGAGAAGGTCTCTGCCCAGGTGTCTGAGCACACCCCTTCTGCACACTCACATCTCGTGCGCATCCAGGCAAGGCAGGAGCTTTTTCCAGGAACCATGGAAAGATATCCACACCTTCAGAGGGGGATTCAGTGGCAGAGGATTGATTTTGCTGCAGGGCTCTGAGCTAAGAGATGTCCCACTCTCACCATTCCCATCCCATATGTCCCTTATTCCAGAGGCTTTGCCTGCCTTCCCAAGGCTAAATGTTTTCTCACTTGCTAGGGAAGATCTGAAAGACTTTTTCTGGTTTTCAACTCAGCTGTGGGGCAAAGCTTTGGCTATAGGGAAAAGGGCAACAGTGACCTTGCATATGACATGGATAATTAAGGAAATGAGGCCTGGAGAAGTACAAGGAGAATGACCTGAGAGTGTAAATATGGGCACCAGCAAGGGAAAGAGCATGAACCTGAGAAAGGAGGTGGGCATGACTGTGAATTCATGTCCTATGGCTGTGGCTCACCATGGGCATCCTTCTCCACTTACACCCTCTTTGGTCAGGGACCCAACTGACCATGCCAGAGTGCAGAAAAAGTGACATCATACCTGCTCTGGATCTGTCTTTGTGTTGGAGGTTGGGCAAAGCCACCACAGGCAAGTCTCTGAGTGCTGCTGATCACAGGTGAAGCTCACAGGTTTGCTTTCTTCCAGGTAAGCTGTAAGGAAGAGTGAGAGGTTGTTTTTTTGTCCTGTCACCTGGAAGCAAATAGGCTGGGAAGAGGCCAGGACCAGGATAATGGAGGTGCTGCACTTGAGGGACTTGGCCCGCAAGGAGCTGGAAAGGAATTTCCCCTCTGCCCCCCAGCTCAGGTGACACCCCACCTGCAGAGCTGCCTCCAGCCCTGGCGCCAGCACAGCAAGGACATGGAGCTGCTGCAGAGTCCAGAGGAGGCACCAGGATGGGCAGAGGGATGGAGCAGCTCTGCTGGGAGGGAGGGCTGGGAGAGCTGGGAATGTTCAGCCTGGAGAAGGGAAGCTTTGGGGTGACCCAATTGTGGCCCTTCCAGTGCCTGAAGGAGTCAACAGGAAAGATGAAGTGAGAATATTTCCAAGGGCATGGAGTGACAGGACAAGGGGGAATGGCTTCAAATTGACAATCAGGTTTAGATGGAATATTAGGAAGAAATTTTTCTCTGTGAGGATGGGCCCTGGCATAGGCTGCCCAGAGAAGCTGTGGCTGCCCCATCCCTGGAAGTGTCCAAGGCCAGGTTGGTCGGGGCTTGGAGCAACCTGGGCTGGTGGAAGGTGCCCCTGCCCGTGGCAGGGAATTGGAATGAGATGATCTTTAAATTCCCTTCCAACCCAAACCATTCTGTGATTTTATGACTGGGATCACTTTTTCTGGGGCAGAGATGCTGAGTGGGAACGTGGTGCAGGTACCTGTTCATCACAGGTGTCATGCCATGAACAGCCTTTCCCCTGTTTGCCTTTTCTCAGAGGGAGAAGGAAAGTGCCCAGCCATTAAACCAGAAGGCAGCCTAATTAAAGCAGATAAAAGGAAACAGTTTCATATGTACAGCAAAAGCTTAGCTGGAGGGACTTGTGGCCACAAGGCATGCCTAAGGATGTGGATTTAGCAGGGATCAGGAGAGGGTTAGATCTGTAAATGGGTTAGATGAGGTCCCTGGTGGCCACCCTTGGACAGGATCACGCATTTGGCTTAACCAGGAGACAATCTTGCATTCTTTGGGCCATAAACCTACCACTTGCTCATGCCTGGGAATAGGGCAGAAGTTTGTCTGGACTCTGGAGATGAGGTCAGACAACAACCCAAAATGATGCCGCTCTGATGGTACCAGTTGAGACTGGGAAACAAACCAGACAGTCACGAAGCAAAGCAGCAAAGCTGAAGTGCCCCACCACAGACAGGACCTGGCCACTGCTTCCCTGCATCCACTGGATGCCACATCCTTGCTGTGGGATCCCGGGGGCTGCCAGCTCCCTCTTGCCAGGGAAAACGGGTTGTTGGCTGAGATGTGGGGAGGAGAGAGCAGGAATCTGCTTCTGACTGCGGAAACCAGGAGGGAACAAGGAACAGGAGATGGTTTCTGAGCAGGACTTGGCTGCCCCAGGCAGAGGGACCCTGGGCAGGGTGGGAAAAGCCTGGGGGGTGCAGGGGGACCTGGCCCTTTGTTGGGGGCACAGGGTGGTTTGGGTAGCAGATTGCAGCCGTGGATCCAAACCTCAAAGAGAGGGAACCCCAAGAGTCAAACGGGGGTGGAGACACCCCTGGCACAGAAGTCAGGCTGCACAACTTGTGCCTTGTAGCTGCTGGCATGGCATCCATTTGGCCTGATATCCCCAGGAGGAGCGCTGACATCTCCTCCTGGGCATCTGGGACCCTGGAAAAGCTTCCAGATCCCCCAGCAGAGCACAGTCACCAACCACAGCCCCAGCCCCACAGCCCCTCAGGGGGGTGCCCGGCCATCCCTCCAGCCTGGGCAGAGTCAGAGGGCACCGTCAGCCCCAGCCCGGGCAAAGCTCCACACAGAAAGAGCCACAACAGTGACAAATCCATAAAAACCCCTTTCCAAACACAAACAGACAGAACATTATATGACAGAGCTTTAAAGAACAGAGAAAGGCACTCTAATAACTCTTGGTGGGAGCCACGACCCCGGCGATGAAAGCGTCAGGCTGGCTGTTGGAATTGCGGGGATTTTCAAAGAGACTCCAAGTGTGGCAGGGACCCACAGGCATTCCAGGAAGGGGGGAGATGGGAATGATGAGGTTTGGGCTGCTTTGGCACGCCAGCCTCTCGGCACGGATAAAGGATCTCTTTCTAATCAGCAGTGCTGGGACCCAGCAGAGCACACGCAGAGCGGGGGTTCCCAGGGTACATTATGAACACTGAATTCACACACCAAACAGCAACCAAAAGGAAGGGAAAAAAACCCCAGTTCATAATTAAACTGCGACTGAAGAGAGAAAGAGCCTCGGCGCTGGGTGAGCTGGGGAGTGCTGGAGTCAGGCAGCTGGAAAAGAGGGAATGAGGGGGCGGGGGGAGCAATTGTGGTAAAAACCTGGAAAATTCATTTTGAGCAAACTCATTAGAAGGATTGCAGCCCTGTCCTCAGAGGGGCAGAGGAAGAGCTATTGTGCAGAGCTATTGTGCTGCTCAGGAAGGACCCGGGGCTGCAATGGCACCAGACTCTGGGAGGCCGTGGCAGGGCTCCAGGGCTCTCTGTGCTGGGAGAGCTAAGCCCTCTCAGGCCAGCAGCTCCAAGGAGCAGGTGGATTAGGACTTTCCTTGGCTGCAGAGCAACCAACCACACGTGGAGGATTTGTCCCGGGAGCCCCTGCGCTGGCCAGTGCCCAGCCCTCCCGTTGGCAGCACAGAGGATGCCCCTTTGCCACCCTCCTTGGAGCTGCCCACCAGTGTGGGTGTGTGGTTTTCATCCAGCAGCTTTTCCACCACCCCACGGGCACAGAGGCTGTGGCAGAGGGAAAGAACAGAGCAGGAGACCCCAACAGAAGGCAGCTGTTCCAGTGTAACCTGCAGGAACCAGGGCTTTGCCCCAAAATCAAGCTAATGCTTGTTTTTCTCCTTTTTCTCACAGCAAAGCTCTGAGCCGTGAGGGTTGGCAGCTCCCCACACTGCTCTGAGCTGCCTGCTCCAGCAGGATGGGGGAAGTGGAGGTTCATCATCCCAGACCCTTGGTACTCTTGTTTGAGTGTGGTTTGCACCCCAAACCACTGCAGCCTGGTTGCCCTTCCCACTTGGGGCTGCAAGGTTAATTTTATTTTCTTTTTCTTTTTTTTTTTTTGAAATTTTTTCTTATTTTTTGGTGAGGTGTCCATTAGCTATGTCTGGTTTTGATGTGCACAAGAGTATTCAGAAAGGCTATTTGTGCCAGACCAGGTCCCCTCATGAGCACCAATGTCTTGAGGGCTCTCCTGGCCCACCTGAGGGATGCTGAACACCCAGGGTCGCACCTAAGGAGCCAAATCTCCTCGCACATGCTGGCAGGAGGGACAGGACATTCGATCCCTATCTCTAGAAGCTGCTAATGGGGTGGGGACCTTCCACTTTACCTGCCAGCAGTGACCTGTACACACAAAAAAAACCCCACACCAGGCACTTTCCGTGCCCTGAGCAGTGAAACGAAACCCAAGGAACTGCTCCCGTGGCTCTGCCTTCCCAGAGTCCCAAACAACCTGCAGGTGAGGAGCACAGCTGGCACTGCAGCGTGGTCTGCCCTGAGTTATTCCAGTGTGTTTTACAAGGGGAATAAACCAGAGAATGGGGGTGTTTTGACCGGCCTGATGGTCTCTGCCGTGAGGTTTCTCACTGGGGGCAACTCGAAACGTGCTTTATGCCACCACGTGTGCCAACTCCTCCGTGCAGCATCACGAGGGGGAGATCTCATGGAGGCAGCTGGGCTGGGACTACGTGGGACTGTCGTTGAGGTTCAGTGCAAAACTTTATTGCCAGGAGAAGCTGCTGTTGCTCTGACAACGGCGCGGTCCCTGGGCGAGGAGGGTGTGAGCTCAGCCCGAGCTGCACCACCGTGTTACCAGCACCACCGGCTCTCCTGTGGGTCTGAAGGCACATCATGTGCTCTTCCCTGTCCCAGCAGATGAGAAAATCTCTGTCCTTGTGGATACCTGATTTTTGGAGCGAGCCACACATCAGGGGTATTGAAAAGCTCCAGTTCCTGAAGCAAAGCTCGTTTTCCAGGATGGTCCAGCTGTCAGTTTAGCCCCACAGTGGTGTGTCAGGCAGAAGGGACCGTGTCGAGGTGCACCTCAACCTGGAGCAGGTCTTTGAGGACTCATCCTCCCACCCAGGGTCCCTTGCTGGAGAAAGAGAAAAGAAATATAAAGGTCTCAGCAGGTGGGACAGTTACCAGGTTATGTTGAGCTTCTTGACAACCAATATCCCCACGTTCTTCTCCTCAGGGCTGATCTCATTCCTTTCTCTGCCCAGTCTGGATTTGCAGCCCTGAAAGTCAAATGGATCCTGGGCTGGTGGCCAGCAGGACAGGGGGGGATTCTGCCCCTCTGCCCCCCAGCTCAGGTGAGAACCCACCTGCAGAGCTGCCTCCAGCCCTGGTCATGGGTCTGACAAGGTCAGTGTGACAAGGTCACCAATGTGACCTTGCCATGTCCAGCACAGCAAGGACATGGAGCTGCTGGAGAGTCCAGAGGAGGTTAAGAAGATGCTCTGAAATCTGCAGATGTTCTGGAGAGAGCCTGGGAGTGCTGGGGGTGTTCAGCCTGGAGAAAAGAAGGCTCTGGGGAGACCTTACAATCCCTTCCAGTGCCTTAAGGGGATCCCAGACAACTGGAGAGGGACTTTGGACAAGGGCCTGGAGGGACAGGACAAGGGGGAATGGCTTCCCACTGCCAGAGGGCAGGGTTAGATGGGATACTGGGGAGTCATCACACCCTGTGAGAGTGGGCAGGCCCTGGCACAGGTTGAGCAGAGCAGCTGTGGCTGCCCCATCCCTGGAAGTGTCCAAGGCCAGGTTGGATGAGGCTTGGAGCAACCTGGGTTAGTGGAAGGTGTCCCTGCCCGTGGCAGGGGGTTAAAACTGGATGGTCTTTAAGTTCCCTTCAACCCAAATCATTCTGTGATTTCTATGATTTCCATTCAGTTTTTCTTCCCTGCAGATCTTGATGCTTCCTCAGCAGAAGCACGGCCTTACACAGAAAGATGGGGCAGCAAATCCCAGCCTGCTTGCTTTCAGCCACATTAGGAATGGCTAAAGGGATTAATCCTTTCCGGAGCGAGGATGCACCGCTGGGAATGTCATTAAGAACGTGCTCATCTGCCCTCAGCGCTGAAGTGGTCACTGTACATGTGGGGGACAGGAGGCAGGAGGGCCTGATGGCAACTGCCTGGGTTACAATAATGTCATTTTCTTCTCCCAGGGGACAGGAGGCAGCTCGGATGACAAATGTGTCAGCTCTTAGTCAGAGCAGTGCTGGATCTGTAACATGTGAGTGTGTGACACAGCACGGCAGGTTTTTGGTATCCCAAGGGTCTGGGCTGTGGGACCCCCTTGGAAACCTCAGCTCTGAACCAACTGTGAGCTGACAACATCTAAACGTTTAAAAAAGTGGCGACGTGCACGTGGCAGAAGGTTCTGCCCGGGCCAGAGAGAAAGGGAAACATGATGGCAAGATCAAGGAAGAGAATAACAAAACATCCTGGACTTGGGCACAAAGTTTGGGGATAATAAAAAACTTGATCCAGGATGAAAGGACTCCTCTGACTGAATTTCAGCACAGACCTGGCTCCAACGGAGAGCTGCCCAGTCCTGCTGAGTGCCCAATTCCCTTGTCCTCAGGTAGGTTGGGCAAACCATCCCCTGCTCCTCTCTGCTGACTGGGGAAGTCGAGTGTGACCAGCAGAGCTCTAGCCCAGCATTATACAGGAAAAGCAGGATGAGATCCCATCTTACCTCGGAACTGGCAGGGAGAAAGGGGGATAGAGGAGCAATACGTGGGCTGCCTGCACTCCTTGCCACCCACCCTGTCTGCCAGCCGGGGGCCGCAGTTCCTGCAAACCCCCTGGAGCCACAGGCTGGACACTGGGCTCCTGCTGCCTCTGCTCCAGGAAACACCTGAGCACCACCTTGACCCAAACCCGGCCTGTCTGCCTGGCATGGCAGTTCCCAGAAGGTTTCTTGGTCCTTTCAGCACCATCCACGCTGCTTGACATCCAAATATCCATGGAGACAAGACAACACCTTCGCCAAGCTGCCCTGTGCAGAAGGCAGTGCCCTCCATGCTCTGGCAGCAGCGAGTGGCACATTTCTGACCTCCGGGCTCAATTACTGCAGCTCATTATATCTGGGAATGGAGCCAAGCAGGCTGAGAAAGCTTCCACTGGTGCAAACTGCAGCAGCCTGCGCGCTCAGATGCCCAGGGGCTGTGATCCATCAGCCTGCAGCTCCTGCTTCTTCACCCCCATTCCCAACAAACGCAGCATCCCTGCCAGACTCCAGCCCAGGACCTGAAGCGTCTCACACTTGCTGAGACCAGCTCTATCCCAGCAGGATTCCCAGCTGGCACGGCTGGAGCTGAAAGGAGAGAGTACGGCAGTACAGACAGCCCTTCCCAGGCAAGAGGCACGACATCCATCTCTCCTGGTGAACTGTGATCTCTCTCGCTTGGTCTGGAGGACTTTCCCCTGGAGATGTGGCTCTCGGGTCTCAGCCTGGGGTCAGGCTCCCTGGCAGGAGAAGAGGAAGGCCCCAAGGGCAGAGGAGATGACAGAGAAGGGCAGCGTGTTCCTGCCAAGCCATGAATCCTCCCAACCAGAGCAGTCAATTCCCTGCTCCTGCGTCTCTGTTGACTTGGGAGAGCAGGACCCAGCACGAGCACCCCTGGGCTGCCCTCCGGGATGGGGATAGTCCAACCTGGCATTTGCACGTGACACTCCCATGGAGGTTGGCAAGAGGATGTGGGTGCTTCCCTTAGAGCTTCACAAGCCTGGATGACTCTGTGCCTTCAGCCTCACCTTCCTTCTGCCTCCTGCCTTGGTCTCTT
>VWZG01013200.1:328782-414501 GCA_013396735.1 Grallaria varia
TGCACTTTTTTTCTTTTTTTTTTTTTTTTTTTTACCCCAGAACAATGCAGAGAGAAGGTCCATCCATCTAGAGATGGCCCAAGGGTTTGTGTTGCTGCCTTTGTGCTCTCTGAGCACTGAAGCCCTGATAGGACATCCTGGGGTTGTCCCTTCCCTCAAGCAAATCGTCTTTGAACTAAACAGGATTTTTCCGGGGGGGGGGGGGGAGGAGGAAGGGAAGGGTTAAAATGCCAGGAAATGGAAACTGCCACAGCCCTGGGGTGCGGTGGTTAATTGCCCTGTAGATCTCTACATCTATTCCGAATTTACAGATATACCACTTCTGGCTCTGGACCTGGTTTTGCTTTAGTTCCTAGACCAATAATTAGAGTTTCATTCTCCAGAAAGCATTTGCAGACTATACAAGTTACCCTTTCACCTCCATCTTTTTAAGCTGATCATCCTGGAAGCACTCGAGGCCAGGCTGGACAGGGCTTGGAACAACACGGAACAGTGGAAGGTGTTCCTGCCGAGGGCAGAGGGGGTTGGAATGAGATGGTCTTAAAAGTCCCATCCAACCCAAACCATCCTGGGATTCTCTGATCCAAACTAATAATTTACCTGCATGCACTGAATCCACACTCACTGTGTTGGGGGAAGCTGTGCTAAGCAGCAAGGGGTGGGTTGGGGCAGTTTGGCAGCAACGGGAGAGGGGCTGTTCATGTTTTGATGGCAGTGAATGGACAGGATGGTGGCAGGATGTCCATCAGCGGTGCCAAGGACACGTGTGGGGCTCCACAGGCGTCCTGGCAGCAAGGCTGGCTGGACAAGGAGGTTCCATCCCAAAGGTGAGGGTCTTGCAGCGCTGCCGTTTGACCCAGCCCTGAGTTTTGCCTTTACAAAGCAGCAGACGTGACAGGGAGAGCGTGGGCTCCGTTCCCAGAGCATTTTGTAAGGGCAGATGGCTCGGAGGCAGGAGGCACAAGTGTCAGCACACGCTCAGTGGCGGGATGGATGGGGGGAGGCAAAGCTGGAGGAGGTTTCGGGGCAGGGAAGAGCTCCTGTTGCATCTGCCACTGGAATTCCCTCCTGCCCTTCTCCACACCCTGCAGTGCTGACCTTTTCCTGCTCTTAGACTTGTCAACATAACCCGTTAACCGAACTAGGAATGATTTCCTGCTGATCTATGAAAGGTTCTTGGGAATGTCAATTTTTTCCTCTTGTTCATTGCTATTTTCCACCCAGCAATTAACAGACTTTCAGTGAGTCCTTCCATTTAGCAGGAGCCGTGTGCTGCTGCTTCACCTGCCAGGGCCAATTTGACCTGGATTATGTTTGAATACACGATCATATTTCTGTCAAATTTGCAACAGCAAACAACAAGCCATTTACTCAAAATTCACCCTGGTTACACACTGGCTGTGAAAGGGCAGGCAAGATGGGATGTGGCAGGAAGTTTGCTGGGGAAAAGCAAATTTCACCGCGTGCTTTGAGCTGCTAAACCATCAGAGAGGGTTTGTACTGGAGTTGTGCTGGATCAGGGCTCTGGAGCAGCCCTGCCCTTGGCCCTCAGTCAGGTGCTGACATCAGAGGTGGCATCGCCCAACCTTTTCTGATGTCATCAGCCTGTCAGAGGGTGAGCAGACACACAGAGGTGTAAACCTCAGGTAAGAGTGGGATGGACGGATGGATGGATGGATGGATGGATGGATGGATGGATGGATGGATGGATGCAACCTTCTCGACGCTGTTAGACTGCAATATATGCACCACCAAAAGGTCTTTTCCATGCACCAGGTGTGATGAAATCACAGTATTTCGGCTT
Organism: Grallaria varia; assembly: GCA_013396735.1. Taxonomy (NCBI): domain Eukaryota; kingdom Metazoa; phylum Chordata; class Aves; order Passeriformes; family Formicariidae; genus Grallaria; species Grallaria varia. The sequence continues at coordinate 330,587 of VWZG01013200.1, forward strand.
TGCTGTAGAGCCTGGGCATGAGCAAAATCATCCAACAGATGTCAGAATTAGGAAAAGGCCCTTAGGCCAAAAAGAACCAACCCAACTTTCCTACTGAGGGATCTCCAAACCGAGGTTCAGGATGTCCACTTTCCCAACAACTCTGCTTTAGCGCAGCTCCAGGACAGCAAATTCTTGGAGAAACATCCTTCATTACCTGAGAGACCCCAAACACTTTCTGAAAGCTCTGGCTTCCTGCAGACATCTCAGGAATTCAAACCGTGTTTGAAATTCCCGGTGTGTATCTCACCTCCCCACACATCTTCACACATCACACGCTCTGCTTGGTCTGACTCCCTCAAAAACTACTGCCAGGCCATCCCTGGAGGGATAACGAGGTCCAAGTCCTCCACCTCCACCCTCTCAACATCTGCACATTCTGCGCTGATGCAGCCCCAACTATCCTCCCTCTCTGACACTCCCTGGTGTCTGTCTCTCACCTTCCCCCACTTTTGGGGGGAAAACAGGAAACCAGCTCTGATGGAGCGTGGCTGGAGCAGGAGATGCTCCAGAGAAGGGAGGAACCCTCTCATTGCTACAGGCAGTTCCTGGGAGGGAGGTAATTTAGGGCAGAGCACTGTAAGTACCCACTGGTGCTGTGGAAATCCTGCCAGCCTGGGCAGTGCTGGGACTGGGACCCCAAAAAAGCACTTTGAGCAGAGACCTAAAGGGTGGAGCCAATCCCCTGGGACAGAGAAGGACCAAGCCCACCCTCCGGCTACAGGGATGGCAATAGGACCCTCAGGGTTCCCAGAGTTTTCCAAAGCCCAGGGGCAGTGAGACAGCAGGTGAGGGACCTGATGCACAGCCTGGCTGTTGGGAAGAACAGGGAGCAAATGCTCAGCCAGGCTGGAAACAGGGACAAGACATCCAAGGGGTACTGTGGAGGGTGTGTGGAAACCACTGGAAGCTGCTACACCAAGAAGTAGCCCAGGAGAAAGCATGAAGTCCCTGGACAGTGGGCAGTATAAAGATTCTTTACAACCTCTTTGATTTTTATTCTCACTCCAAGAAAACAGAATTCTCACCATTTTTCAGAGTTCTCTTGTGTTTTGCTAAAAGCTGGCTCTTAAACACTCAAGCCACCTCCCCCTCAAATGTCTGGCCAGCTCAGAGTCCTGCCTGCTCTACCCACAGTGTGCAAACACAGCATGTTGGGGCACACATCCCAGCCTGGGACATTCCCTGGCACGGGTCAGGCCTTAGGGATTCTCTTTCCAGACAGGTCCATCAGCTGGCAATGATCCATCATTCCTTCCTGCTTTCTAATTCTTCCTCTGATGGATGCAGCCAGCCCTTCTCCAAACCTGACATTTATAGCACCAGTTTTCTCTGGGTATAAATATAACCTGAATGCGTTGGAGTAGCAGGAAAATCGTTTAAATGTTCCCTTTGACAGCGAGTTTGAAGATTGCTGACACTAAAACCACTTACTTATATTGTTCTGTATCATCCTGCACTCAGCCTTCAATCATCCTCATTACAGGTGTGCCAGGCACGCTGCACAGGGATGAGTGAATGAGCTCACCCTCTCCCGCCTGATGCCCAGCCCATGACACCTCCTGCCAGCCCAGAGACCCTCATATTCCCACTGGAATGCTGGGCAGAGCCAGCAGGATGAGCATCCTGTGCCTGAGCCACTGCCCACACCTGCCAGAGGGTGAGCAGGCACACAGAGGTGTAAACCTCAGGTAAGAGTGGGAGGGATGGATGGATGGATGGATGGATGGATGGATGGATGGATGGATGGATGGATGGATGGATGGATGGATGGATGGATGGATGGATGGATGATGGATGGATGGATGGATGGATGGATGGATGGATGGATGGATGGATGGACAAGAGGGAGGTGCACACAGACACAGAGTACATGTCTGCACACCTTTGGTCTCATGGTGCAAACTGGGAGCACAGCAGCTCTGGCTGGTTTGGGTGCCCAAAACCCTCAGCTATGTCTGGCCTCCTTTCTCGTGGATGGAAAGCTGGGTATGAGCCAACAGTGTGAGCTCACAGCCCAGAAACCCGCCCTGTCCTGGGCTGGATCCAAAGAGGAGGGGGCAGCAGGGGAGGGGGAATTCTGACTCTCCACTCTGCCCTTGTGAGTCCCCACCTGCAGAGCTGCCTCCAGCTCTGGGGACCCAACATAAGGATGTGGAGCTGCTGGAGCAGGTCCAGAGGAGTCCATGGAGATGCCCCAAGGGCTGGAGCTCCTCTGCTCTGGAGCCAGGCTGGGAGAGCTGGGGGGGTTCACCTGGGAAAGAGAAGGCTCCAGGGAGACCTGAGAGCTCCTTCCAGTGCCTAAAGGGGCTCCAGGAGAGCTGGAGAGGGACCTCGGACAAGGGCCTGGATAGGACAAGGGGTAATGGCTTCCCAGTGACAGAGGGCAAGGTTGGATGGGATGTTTGAAATAAATTCTTGGCTGCGAGGGTGGGCAGGCCCTGGCACAGGCTGGGCAGAGAAGCTGTGGCTGCTCCATCCCTGGCAGTGTCCAAGGCCAGGTTGGACGGGGCTTGGAGCAACCTGGACTGGTGGAATGTGTCCCTGACCATGGCAGGGGGTGGGACTGGATGAGCTTTAAGTTCACTCCCAACCCAGTTCAGTCTGTGTTTCTATGACTCCATTATTCGGGTGACAGCACAAATGACATCTGTATGTGACAGAAACATCCAATTTGGATTCAACATTCATAACACAGAGATCGAGGATTTACAACTTCTGGGGTGGTTCAGCACCCTCTGACCTGCTTCTGACATCAGACTGAGTATCCACCTTGTGGTCTTGCAGGAGCACTGGAGGGTCCCACATGCACAAATAAGACCTGGTCTCGTTTCTCCCCAACACTTGTGGCTGCAGGTGATTGTGGCACATGATGAGCAACACCACAGGCAGCAGGGAGGGTGATGCTCCCTCCAGGACCTGGGCACCCTGAGGAGGCCACATGGACATGGACCTTTGCAGATCCATCATGGGATGCGAGTCACCAGCGGCATTTCCCACAAGACACCTTTCCCTTGCCATGGTGGAAACGAAAACAGAGCAACTCCTTCCACTGGGATATTAAAACAGCCCTCAGGCAACTGGTCTGTAGGAGGAGGTTCCTTCCCTACTGGCTCTCCCAGAGCCTGTCACTGCATGAGGTGGGGGCTGCAGGAGGAGCAGGAGGAGCAGGGAAGAGGCACCATGGCAGGGAGTAACACACTGCGCTGACACACCGGCTCCCGCAGACAGGAGCCGGTGATGAGACAAGTACAGTGCTTTAGAAGCTGGGGAGAGAGATGAGCCCTCAGGTACTGTGTGTTCTTGTGACTGAGACAAAAGCCAACCGCAGCGTGATATGTGACGGGAATCTGAAGATCTGAAGAAAGATGAGGATAAATGTATTTCCTGCCCATCCACAATGGCTTTCTGGACCAAAGGAATGGGAATGCCGATTTCCCAGCGCTTGTGAAGGGGCAACGACTGAAGGGTCTCAACCAGAGCTGCTCAGAGGTCACAGGATCACAGAATAGGCTGGGTTGGAAAGGACCCACCAGGGTCATCCAGTCCAACTCCTGGCCCTGCACAGGCCCAGCCCCAGGAGTCCCCCCCTGTGCCCCAGAGGATCATCCAAAGGCTCCCTGAGCTCTGGCAGCCTTGGGGCTGTGCCCACTGCCCTGGGCAGCCTGGGCAGTGCCCCACCCCCCTCTGGGGGAAGAGCCTTGTCCTGAGATCCAACCTGAGCCTGCCCTGACACAACTCCAGCCATTGCCTGGGGGCTGTCCCTGGTCTCCCCAGAGCAGAGATCAGTGCCTGCCCCTCCTCTGCCCACCACAAGAAAGTTGTAGACTGCAATGAGGTGAGAAAGGCAAGAGCAAAACCACTGCAGGAGAAGCAGCTCTAAGTGATAGAGTTATTAAAGGAAGAGTTTGTGTTGCAAAGGACTGCCAAGCACCTGGTGACACAGAAAAGGGATGAGCATTTCGTGGAAAGTTTGCAGCCAACTGCTCAGCAATTAAGCCTCCTTAGGAGCAGACAGATCAAGCTGGGCTCTGCTTTCAGATGTTTTTATGCTCGAGGTGCCCTGGAGAAATGTGTTTTCCCCTTCTGAGTCCCAAGACAATGGAAATGGATGTAGTTTTGCACTGGCACAAGGCTCAGGAAGCTCCACCAGCAGCCACCTGCATGCAGGGGCTGGCGAGGTGATGTCCTTGAGCTGCTGGAGCTGCAGCACCGTCGGGCGCTGGTTCCCAAGGAGGAGATCACTCAACATGTGCCCTTGTCTTTGGTGATGCCAGGTGATGTTCTCTCCTGTAAACATAAGGAAAGATGACATATGCTTTGCTTTCTGCTTGGCTGCCTCCAAAGCTCTCTGTGGTTAATCCTCTGCCGAGGTGACACACTGCGCACTATGGGCTGGAATCAGAGGTGACATTAGTGGTGGTGTAAGTGACACATTGGTGAGCTGGGGTAAGTGAGTGGGAAGTGGTGTAAAACAGTGCTGCTGAAACACCAGTGGGCAGGGAGGGGCAGGGAGCAGGACACACGACCACCTGGAGAAGGGGAGGAGAAAAGGCAGCTCACACAGAGCCTCTGGCTTGAAAAATGAGCACCAAGATCCAGCACTGGATCTCTGCTGGAGTGTGAAATAAGGGGATGACAATGTGCACTTCAGGTCCCATCCTTGGGGAGGTTGGTCAGGGGAAATTCTTGCTCCCCAGCATTTAAAGTGGCAAGCTGAGATCAGTGAATCATAGAATCATAGGATAACAGACTGGTTTGGATTGGAAGGGAACTTAAAAACCATCTAGTTACAGCCCCCTGTCATGGGCAAGGACACCTTCCACCAGCCCAGGTTGCTCCAAGGCTCATCCAACCCGGCCTGGGACACTTCCAGGGATGGGGCAGCCACAGCTTCTCTGGCCACCTGGTGCCAGGGCCTGCCCACCCTCCCAGGGAACAATTTCCCCCCAATATCCCATCTAATCCTGCCCTGTGTCAGTTTGAAACAGTTCCCCTTGCCCCCATCCTGGCACTCCACACCCTTGCAAATAGTCTCTCTCCTCCTGCAGGAGAAATCCATGGGGAGCTCTCACACTGCAGCCTCCACAAGGGAGGAGTGGGGAAGGCTGTCCCAGTGATTCCCTGGTGCCAGCATCCCCATCCCTGCCCCTCCTTACACCCGACTGCCCCACAGCAGTGCCCAGAAAGTGTCCCCTCAGCGAGGTCGTGGTGGTGGTGCCAGCCAGCCCCGCCGAGGGCTCCCTTATTGACCTCGGCTTCAGCGGTTTCTCCTTACGCACAATCTTTCAGACAAATCTGTCATCTTGGTTTAAAACCGGCCAGACTTGGTGCTGTGGTTTTCTTGAACTAAAAAAAACCCTTGTAGGCTACATAACCTTACGGAGGAGACTTCAGAGAGCCCCTCGTTAGCATTCCTGGGCTATTCTGCATGAAAGCAGCGCTCTCTCTAATAACACTGGGGTTACTCCTGTCTACCCACACTGCTGCTGGGCATTCCCTTCCACAGCATCTCCCTTTCTCTAAGGCAGCTCCTGGCAAACGCCGCTGTAACCCACAGCCTGCTCTCCCCATGCATAATTCCCCATCTACAACCAGAAAAATTCCCATCTTCTCTTAACGCGGAGACGTTTTCTTTACTCAAGCTTCGTGCACGTTGTCAGGGTACCCCCTCCAAATCCTCCTACTGCACAGAGCGGTGGCACCACGCAGGGTAAATCCAGATATTGCTGATTCTTCTCCATGGGAGGCAGAGCTGTGCCCCCTCCACCAGCACGCTCTGCACCAGCCTGGACATTATTTTGCTCGCATTACTTCAAGGAGCTCTGCAGAACAGGGCCTGTAAAAGCATTTCTTTCTGCCAAGCTCAAGGAGGGCTCTGCCACCTCCAGAGAATGTCTCCTCAGCACCTGTGGGGCTGCTGCTGCCTCTGCCCTCAGGCTGGCCCAGCTCTGCTCAGAGGAGAGGGAGTAACTTGGTAGTAACTAACGTAGGGTGCGAGGGTGCAAGAAGGAGAATATGGGAACATCTTGGGTCACCTGGATGCTTCCAGGTGTCTGTCTGGGGTTCTAGGGTGATTTTTTTACCTCTATCATTCCTAGGATATTTGGGAAGCTGCACAACACTGCCCTTGTGGTTCCCAGGGAGATGTGCTCCATTTAATCTTGGGGTACAGAGGAAAGCCAGTGCAGTGGCTGAGTGGAGACATCCATGAATCCAGGACTCTCTGTGGAGCAGAGGCTCCCAGCCTTCCATGTGGGGCAGTCATAGAACCACGAAACAGTTTGGGTTGGGAGGAACCTTAAAAGTCATCTCGTTCCAGCCCCTGCCATGGGCAGGGACACCTTCCACTAGCCCCGGTTGCTCCAAGCCCTGTCCTTCTCCTGATTTGCTCTGCCATGGGGTGGTCCCACTGTCTGCAGGTGTCTCACTTTGATCCCTCTCAAACCCTGCAGGCCCCACACCTGGCCCAGCAGAGCCACTCCAAGGGACACGATCCAGGTGAAGGGTCCAGGTGGCTTTAACTGCACCTGGCCCAAAAGAATACCAGTTCCTCAGAGCCAGGGAGTTTCTTGGCCCCATTCAGAGGTGCAGGAGTGAGCACCAGACCCTCCAGCTGACGTTGCCATCAGGCACTTTGCAGCACAACCTCCGTCCTCGGTGCCTTCTGGGCACCAGCTGCACCCAAATCTCGGCTGCCATATGGCAGTGATGGTGCTGAGCGGAGCATTCCGGAGCCTCCAGCGCCAGGACATGGCTGTGTCCTTGCTGCTGGGACATCCCAGGACCAAGCTCTGCATAAGCATGTTTTCCTGTGGTGCAGGACACCAGAAGCCACCAGCTCAGGGACAGAAGTTCATCCAGCTTCCCTTTCCCCTGGGACCATCACGTCACCTCTGCTCTGTGCCTGGGCTCAGGCTCCTCTCTGATGCAGTGGGAGATAAAAGCCACGTGAGACCCTGACAAGGGCTTTGAGGCATCCAAAGAGGGGGGCATGGAGTTTTATTGCTCGATTAATAATTTAACAAGACAAAATGAAATTCACGGCACTGAGAATTTGAGAGATTCTCACAGAGCTTTGCCCACTTTTCACCCAACAAGCATCTGCTCCCATCACAGAGCTGTCAGATATTTTTGGGGTTCCCCACCTCATTCCTCCCAGCCCCCTCATTTCCAGTTTGCCTCCCCCTCTCTCCAGGGCAGACCAGAGGGTTTTTCCCACAGCCGGCCAAGCCACGTGCATTTCCCAGCCTCCAGCTTTGGGAGGAGCTGGATGTTGCAGCTCCCGAGGAGTGATATCCTGGCCAAGCAGACTTGGCACTGAGAAGGGGACAATTCACAGCCAAGACAACTTACCTGCATTGAATTAATGCAACCCAGCAGCAGTCCCTTTCCCAGCCCGCTGACAGCGTGTGCGTGTACGGCTCGATGCGCGCCCGCGAACACGAGCCACGCGCAGGAGATTGGCACAACTCTCTGATAACAAATTGTGCAGAGAACAGCAAGAAAAGGGAAAAAATCCTGACTTTGATGTGCACTATCTTCGATCTCTAGAGCAGCACGAACGCCAGAATGGCCCTCGCCAGCCCCGTGCTCCGCGCAGATGAGGATGGATATTGCAAACCTGGAGAAAATTGGTCGTGCTGGAAACGTGTGCAAGGTGCATATTGGGGGGAAACTGGGGGGACTTGCTCTCATCGTCTCATCTGATTCACTGGCTGAGAGAAGGTTCGGGTGCCACTGCAGATGTGTGCTGCAAATTTGGCTTGAACAAGAGGCAGAGTAAATAGCAAAGGGTCCCAACTCATTCTGGTAAAGGAAGGAAACTCATTTAGAAAGGAGAAATGGGAATATTAGTTGCTGGCTAATTGTTGGTTATCAGTGTTAGGGTATGGAGCCCATTGCTGCAGATCACAGAATAGAATCATAGAATCACTTTAAATTCTTAAAGCCCATCTCATTCCACCAGCCCAGGTTGCTCCAAGCCCCATGCAACTTGGCCTGGGACACTTCCAGGGATGGGGCAGCCACAGCTCCTGTGGCAGATCTGACCCACAGACTCAGGCCAAAGGGTTACAAAATTCAGCTTCCAGCAGTGTCAGCTCATTTCTTTCCTGGATCGAGGTTTATCATACGAGAAATTTGGTTTATTAATCCCAGTTCTTTTAAGAGGGGGCAGTTTGGGAGCTCATTGCTCCAGTGCTAGAAAGGCAGTACCAATTTCCATCTGGGATTTCACAGTCCCTTCACCCCCATTTGGTGTCATATCAATATTCTCCTTAAATGGCACTGGGGTTTATTTTCCTTATGTTACAAACAGCAGCTAAATTCCCGCTCAGCCTCTCTGAAATATTGCTGTGAAAATCAAGGATATGAGCTGACTTATCAGGAGAGAAGAGCACCAGAAGGACTAATGCCTGGCTCAGGGGCTGCACAGCCACGGAGTAACAGTATTTCTCCTGCAAGGCAGGAGCCTGGGGCAGAGGTGGACTTTGGGAGACTCTGGGCATTACCAGGAAACTAATTCCACCCAAGCAAAGGAAAGGCTGTTTTCCCAAGAGAAAACTGCAGACTTTTCCAGCCCTGGACAAGCCGCCACTCTGAGGAAGAGGCTCTACAGGGATTCTGGGTCCTCACTGCAGCCAACCTGTATCCATGCTGTTTTCCTTTTGGCAGCCTGTGCACTCAGTTCCTTTGGTCTGATGACAATTTTTATTGTCTCATGCAATATAAAGGTGGGGAAGTTTTGAGGATTGAGCACAGTAAACCCCCTTTTTAGGGCACATTCCTACCAGGATGCTCTTGATGTTCCTCTGTTGTGCTTGTTGTAGCTGGAGGAGGTCACAGCAGCAGATTTTGTTGTAGGTTTGTGTGCTTGTGTGCAGGCACATAATGCAACCGAGATTTGAGAATAGTGTCACACAGAGCAGGAGCAGGATATATTATTCATCATCAAGGTAGCACTAACAAGATGAGAACATGTAGTTGTTAAGTGTTGGGAAGGGGAATTAAAAAAGAAAGGCCATTCCTGTGAGAACTCCTCTGGAACTGTGTCCTGCAAATCCCTTTTATGCTGAAGCTGCCACACAGCTGCATGTCAGTATTAAAATGAAGTCAAAGCAGGATTTTAGGGAGTCTTTTTTTTTTTTGGGGTGGGGGCGGTGTTGGCCCTCCCTTATCCCCATGGGAAGATCCAGCTTGTGATCACCATGCAGGGTGCAGGAGGAGGAGGAACCACCCTTAGAACTCAATCCTGACCAAGGGACATTCCTCCAGCCCCAGGGATCCCTGTGACACTGCCCGGGGGCTGTCCTTGCTCCAGCAGCAGGAGCCCTGGGTGTTCCTCTTTCCATGTCCCAAAGGCAGGTGAATCACAGCCCATGTGCCTCACAGACTATCCGTGACTCCTGCGCCTCTGTGTCCCCATTGCATGACTGCAGACAACGACTGAAGCATCTTGTATTACCTAATTCAGCCAAACTGCAGCATGTCACTGAGTCATTTGCTGGAGTCAGATCAGATGACACTGTTGAACCAGCTGCCAGGTCACTGCTCTGTTTTTTCTGAACCTGAGGTTTCCAGCTGGCTATCCCAACATCCAGGGACCTCCGTGTCCATGGGGTCAGCCCCGCGTGACAAGAACAACACTGCAGGGACATCTATCCCAGGACTGTCAAGGCCAATGGTAACACAACAGTCAACAAGACACATGCCCTCAGGCAGAGCTCAAATATTAAATTCCCCAGTGGAGCGGAGTTCCCAGCTTTAATAATTATCCTTAGCCAGTTCAGCAAAGGCCCTTGAAATCTTCTGATGGAAAGTGCATAATTTAAGTGCAAGGTACTTGTATTGTTGTTAGTGGTTAGTGGTTAGATCTGTGCCAGGTCTGCTCTCCTTTAACATCTTCATTTGATCTGAAAGAGGGAGGGTAAAGAGCATGTTAATTAAATTTGCAGAGGATATGAAATGGGAAGGTGCTGCAAATCCTGGTGAGGACAAAGAGCTAAAAGATAATGCACTGGGAAAGAAGGGTCAGGCATAGGAAGGAAATAGCCAAATGAAATTCATTCTGAACAAATGCAAAGTAATCCAGCTGGGGAAATATAATTTAACACCATGGAGACTGGGAGAGAGACATTTGGAAAGCAGCAATACTGAGAGGCCTGAGGGACAGCAAATTACACTGGGATTTGTGATACGTTGTGGTGGCTGCAGAGCAGGAGCTGGGAACAGACAGCTCAGGCTTTTCTGACCAAGAAGGAGGGCAGGTTTTCTGTTCTTGTGCTTAGGGTGCCATTAAGTGCCACACTACCTTTGTATGACAAGTGTCTGGGGGCTAAAAGATCCCATCACTTCAGTAAAACCAGGGATATTGGAGTCTGAGGCAGCCCAAGAAGAGTTTAGGGCCACCGCAGCATACGGGGTCTGGGAGAACACCCAGAGTCCCCTTCCCTGCATACCCACAACTCCAGTCCCACACCTGGATCAGGCTGTGGAGCTGGGAGACACCAGGGACAAGAATCAGCTCTGCGCTGGGGAGGTCTGTAGAGACAGGTGGGCTGAACACTGGGCTGCCATCCCACCCTCGGGAGCACAGAGCCCAGGGCTGCTCCTCAGCCATGTAGCAGTGCCCTGGAATCCCACACTGCCACCGTCTCTCACCCTGCAGCCACCACAGCAACACTCTGGCATCACCTGCCAGGGAATTCTGCCGTCAACACCTCCAGGTTACCTGTCACCTCCCTCTCCATCACCTCCTACATCGGTGTCACCGTGGCACTGCTGTCCCTGGCACCGCCTGTGCCACCATCCCAGCACCAGCACCTGCACCTGCACCAGCACCAGCACCAGCACCAGCACCTCACAGCACTGGCAATATCTTAACTTGGGGCCAGGCGCTCCCAAAGGCATCACCTGCGATGGGATTATGGCCCGGCGCTGTCCCCACAGCGGTGTGGCGTCCCCGAGGGCTGGTCCCTGTCCCTCAGGGACATCAGCAGCGTGGGCCACATCTTTGGACATCGTGTGAATGTCACATATCAGAGGTGGACACTCCTCCTGCATCCCGGTGTGTCCTTGGTCCTGCAGGACCCCGCGCACTCCCGTCACACCCAGACAGCCGTGCCGAGCCAACAACTCCATTTGAGACACGCAGCAAGTTTCCAAGAAATCATGTTGCCTTCAAAGCCAGCTTGGCAGGAATATTTTGGTGCAGCTGCCTGGCCCTGTGTCCCACCCCGCAGTTTTGGGAACGGGCATTGCAGGGGCAGCCTGGGCAGAGTTCTGGGGCTCGTGGGATGCTCCCCCATCATCATCATCATGGCTCGGCTTCACGAACGAAGATTTGGGAAGGGTTCTCCCCACGCTTGCTGCAAGTGCGCTGATGGCTAAAAAGGTCAATGCGAGATAGGCAAGTCCAGTTGCAAAAGGCACAGCAGAAAGTCTCCATAGGTGGTATTGGCAAGGCACAGAGCTGGCACCATGTTCTATAAGGCTGCCCACCTCATGGAGACGAACTTCACTGAGAGCAGCAATGTCGATGTTGAGTCATGACAGTTCGTGGGCAATCAGAGCAGAACGACGCTCAGGACGTCCACTATTGGCAGTATCAAGCATGGTTCTGATGTTCCAACATGTGAGTGTTAGTTTGAACACACCTTTGGAGGCAGGTGCATGCCTTTGATTCTTTGTCTTGGTTCAACGGCAACAGAAGATGCCCGTTGGCCGCGGCTCGCCAACCCGGTGAAGGGTGGAGATGAGCTTTGGTTAGGCCACCTTTTCCAGGCCCCTCTCCGTGTGGAGCAAGCAGTGCTCCCCTTGGAAAAGGCTGCTTGGCCATTCAGGATGCTGCCAAACTAGACTGTCATCTCCGGGTCAGTCCTGAGCGACCAGCATCTGAACCACCTTCTCCACAGACACCCCCTTGTCGCGGGGGAGAAGTTTGATGCTCCCCCATACACTGCGATGCTCCACGCGCTCCCTGAGCCCGGCTTTCCCTTTGCCATCCCTGCCCGTGCCGGGGTCGCTGCTCCCGCCCTGCACAGCGGGATGCGGGAGCGCAGAGCCCCGGGGAGATGCCCGGCCCCCGCCTTCGCTCCCCTGCGCACCAGAGCGCCCGGGGCAGCGCACGGGCTGTCACTCGCGCTCTGCAGACGAGTCCCCTTGCCAAAGTCGCAGCTTGGCAGCTCGGCCCGTCTCCATCCCCGTCTCCATCCCCATCCCCATCCCCCTGCTGCCGTTCCTCCCCCTCGGCCGGGCGCGCTCAGCGCAGTGCCCCCCGTGCCCCGCTGGCTGCCAGCCCTGCCCGTGCCAGGAGGGGCACGGCGGCAGCACATCCACACTCGGCGGGGCTGGGGGGGCACCGAGCGGGGCAGCCAATGCACCCTTCATTAGCCTCACTCCGCCTGTCCTAATTGCCTGCTGAGGCTGAAACAATTGTGTTAGAGGCTGCTCTGCCTAATTATTATTGTTCTTTTAAAAATAACGGGGGAAGGAGAGGAGGGGGGGAAAGCGGAGAGGGGAAGGGAAGAAGGAAAGGGCGAGCGGGAGGGCAGGGGAAAGGGGAAGGCAGGAGGAGATCCAGCAGCTTGCAGACGAAGTGACTTGTTTAATGACAGTGAGCTCGGAGGCTGGTAGGGAATAAACAGGTCTGGAATTGGCTGGCCCCCACCCCGCCTCCCGCCTGCCCCTCGCCGCCTTCCGCGCCCACTGTGTTTATTTCCGAGTGATCAGAGGGAGAATAAAAGCCCATCTCGTGTAATAGAGGGAGAGGATTTAATCTCCGTGCCTGGGACTTCAGCAAACTGCAAACATCGATCCGAGCCGGTGGGGAAAGAAAAGAAATTTACAGACCAATAAAAGTATATTAAAAAAACTTCCCCTGCCCTCTGGGCGGCGTGGGGGCGATGCCGGAGGGATGCCGGGGCTGCAGCCGGGGAAGGAGCCCACGCGTGGGGCATGGGGGGACCCGGGGCATGGTTGGGGTCCCGGGGAGGGGGATTGATTCCAGGCTCGGGGGGGCACCGAACGGCCCCGGGAGCCCCCCGAGCCTGCCTGGGGGTGCTGCGGGGCTGAGAAGCGGAGGGTCTGGCAGCCAGTCTGACACTTAAGGAATTAGCTCTGCATCATTTGGAGTTTTCTGCTCTACTAATTTTCAGCCGGCTCCTCATTTTGCGGCTTTTTTCCCCCCGCATTTTAAAGGGGCAGCATCCCGGATTGCCGGGACCTCCTGGCACCTGAGGGGCAGGGCTTGCTCCTGTTGCTTTGCCAACTCACATCCTCTCTCGGCAAAAAAGGGCATATTTTTCCCTCTTCTCCAGCAGGGTCTTCCCTTCCACGGGCTGTGCGTTGTGCTTCCTTCCCTTGCTGGCATTTGCACAGCCCTGGGACTTTCCCGCTGGGCAGCACCTCACCTGTGGTGGCATCTCAGCGCCCAAAACCTCCTGGGGAGACTCCAGGCTCCAGGCTCAGCAAACAAATCCACCCAGCCCCGACTCTGCCCTTTGGTGTTTGCTCCTGGCTCACACTCGAGGTCTCATCTGCACTGGCCTGGCAGTGGATGAACACAGAATTTCAGTCATCTGTTATCTGACAGTGCCCTTTAGACTTCTGTGGGGAGAGGAGGAGGGAATGTTCCGTCAGAGGTTTGCATTCAGCACACCCTGCTCGCTGTGCTGGGCAGAGGAGGGGGAAACACCGTCCTGGCATGGCAGAGGGCAAAGCAGGGGGCATTTGCACCTATTGCCCAGCCAGTTGCAGAGGGTGCAGCAGTGGTTCGGAGATGAGAACATCCCAAATCCCTGCTGCCCAGCAGCAGGATGTCTCTGCTTTCAGGACACGGCTGGTGGGGCGGCATCCAGTCACCTCTGGTACCAGCTACAGCTGCCACAAACCCATCAGTCCTGGCTTCAGCCGCCCGTGCTGGCTCCAGCCCTTATTCTGATTTAATGCTCGGTGAAGTGAAGGGACCATTCCGAGCTCTGCTGGAGATGATGTCCCAGCCCACTGTGGGGACAGAGGCACGCTCGTGGCAGTGCAGATGACAGAGCCCAGGGACTGGCAGGAGCCTGCCTGGCAGCGGGAAGAGGCTCCACGCCAGGCAGATGGACCCAGAGGCTGTGTGACCTTTCCAGCTTTGCTTTTCCACCACGAGAGCACGATGAGGACACAGCATTCCAACAACCCTATCGCTTTCCTCCCCTACCCAGCAGAGCCCAGCACTGATCATCCCATTAACAGTTACCAGCCAAGCTAACAAAGGAAATCGATTAAATTGAAAAACAAAAACAAAAAAAAGAATCCCAACCAGAATCCAGGGCTGGGCGCTGTTGTTATCCCACGTGAGGAGAAGTACCAGAGATTCCCCCCAGTTGGCTCCGGGCTTTGCAGCACTCCATTAATTGGGCATTGAGAGCCTCCAGGCACTGCTGTCATGGGCTGGCTGACAAATAATCCCACCTCAACCCATCTTCCTGGACACCCCAGGCTCTTCTAAACTGCAGTCTGGGGGCCCTGACCATTATCAAAAAAATCCCATCACCAGCACTGAGCCCTTCTAGTGTGGCTACAGGTGGTACTGGACCATCCCACCCTTCCACTGTGCTGGCAGGTCCCCTTCACTCCAGCCCTGATGTCCATTTCAGGCCAGAAAGTAACTCCGTGCATCCCCAAAACAGTGGCCTTTTACGGCTGAGCCCCAAAGCTGACTGCCTGCTGACCCTTCCCTCTTGCAGGAGCACCTGCGGGCTTGCAGGGATGCTGTAGGATCCTGTTTGGATCTGAGCCCACCAATCCATGTCCTGGGCATCACCCTCACCTTGTGCCCACCTTCATCCCCAAAGGTACCTTCCAATCCCTCCTGCCCCATCACTGGTGCCCCTGTGCCTCTGACGCGCTCAGGCCTTACCAGGCGCCCAAACCCTCCCCTGCTCTGACCAGGTGAAGCCCCCCTTGCACATGAACAGGGGACACGAGCTGTGACAGACAACACAAGCACTTCCCTCATACCTACCCAGGCCCCCACAGCACAGAAACACCTCTGTCCATGCACACACCCCACGACCTCCCTCATCATCCCCTCCAGCCCTGCTCGCCCCCGATGCTGTGACAACCTTCCCCTTAAGTCGTTCCTTCCCTGCTGCCAAGTGAGGTTGCTTTGCAAAACCCCCTCGCCCAGTCAGTTCAGCAGGAGCCACTACGAATATTCCCAGTAGAATTTCCTTGGTGTGGAGCTGTAATTCCAGTCAGACCCCCCCACTCACAGAGTTGTTTTGTAGCACAGGCTGGACTGTCTGTGGGCTCTGGTGCCATCCCTGCAGTGCCATCCCTCCACAGGAGACTGTCACCAGGGCTGACATCTGCCCCACAGGAGACTGTCACCAGGGCTGACATCTGCCCCACAGGAGAGGGAACAGGATTCCCCCCAAGGGGAGATACAGGGCTCCCTTTCAGTGGAGCAAATGCTCTTTTACTGCCCACTTAAGGCATGTTTCCAAGCCATTGTCCCTTCTGTCTGAATGCTCTGGTCATAGCCAGGGGCGGCAGCTCCCACTCCTGCCAGAGCAGCAGGCAGCTGGCTCCAGGCTTTCCCAACACCTCCGTGTGTGGGCATGGAGAGCTGCTGGTCCTCCTTCCCCTCCTGACACCTGCTTTGGCAGTGCCCTGTGGAGCTGGACTATGAATCACCCTCGTTCTGCTGTGCTTGGATCTCAAATATGACCGGAGAGCTCATCCCGTGCCTCCTCACCCAGTGGTGGGAGCCGGCAGTGTCTGGATGAGGGGAGCCAGAGTGTCCCATCAGGAGTGGCTGGGAAGGCAGCTCTGCTGGGCATGGCATTGCTGAGGGTGCCTTGGGACACACCATGCCTTGCTCTGCCCTCGTGGTGCTCCTGAGACACGGCTTCTGGGATCAAACTCTGCTTCTCGACCCAACCTGGAGCCTGGGGTGCTCCACTGGAAAGATATGGAGGTGCTGGAGTACGCCCAGAGGAGGCCATGGAGGTGCTCCACAGGAAAGATATGGAGGTGCTGGAGTACGCCCAGAGGAGGCCATGGAGGTGCTCCACAGGAAAGATATGGAGGTGCTGGAGTACGCCCAGAGGAGGCCATGGAGGTGCTCCACAGGAAAGATATGGAGGTGCTGGAGTACGCCCAGAGGAGGCCATGGAGGTGCTCCACAGGAAAGATATGGAGGTGCTGGAGTGAGTCCAGAGGAGGCCATGGAGATGCTCCAAGGGCTGGAGCCCCTCTGCTCTGGAGCCAGGCTGGGGGAGTTGGGTGTGTTCACCTTGAGAAGAGGAGGATCCAGAGAGACCTGAGAGCCCCTTCCAGAGCCCAGAGGGACTTCAGGACAACTTGAGAGGGACTTTGGACAAGGGCACAGCATGACAGGACAAGGGGGAATGGCTTCCCACTGCTGGATGGCAGGGATAGATGGGATATTGGGAAGAAATTCTTCTCTGGGAGGGGGGGCAGGCCTTGGCACAGGTTGCCCAGAGAAGCTGTGGCTGCCCCATCCCTGGAAGTGTCCAAGGCCAGGTTGGATGGGGCTTGGAGCAACCTGGGCTGGTGGAAGGTATCCCTCCCCATGGCAGGGGGTGGAACAAGATGAGCTTTAATGTCCCTTCCAGCCCAAACCATTCTGTGACTTCTGTGATTTCTATGATCTCTCCCTGGGCACGGGTCCCTCCTGGCAGCCAGACACGAGCCAGGGGTGAACAACCTGGGCTCTGCTCTGACTATCCCAACAAGGGAACTGAGTGATTCACCCCAGAGCAGAGTCCAGTTGGAACTAGGACATCTCCAGAGTGTCTGGTGACAGATCTGGGGTGACAGGGAGGAAGCACTGGGTGGGTGCCGAGGGGGCTGTAGGAACACCAGGGATAGGGGAAATGAGGGGAACGTCATCCCCAGCCAGAAGAATAGATATTATCTTGTATGGAGACTAAATAATAAGAGCTCTGGCCTTGAACAGAGATAACTGAAGAGGGATGTGATTAGAGTTTTGCAAAGCCATGACTAGCACAGGGAAAGTGATTACTGAGTGATTATTCACGACTTCTCATTATGTACGAACAAAATGAAATTATCCTGCAACTCATTTAAGGCAAACAAAAGGAAGAAGCTTCCCCTATGGTGCATTATCACATTGAGGAGCTCATTGCCATCAGATGAGCTCAGAAACCCACGGAGAGACCCACAGCTATCAAACATCAGCACGGGAAACCTGGGATGGGCAGAGGAGGGACCACTCCAGTTTCTCACCCACTCCTGGGTGCTGCCTGGGCAGAGGAACTTCTACCCCAAGTCTATCAAGCTGTCCCTGTGCTCACTGATGTGATTATCCCTGCACGAGTGGGTCAGGAGGGATGCAAGAGAAACCCAGTGGAGTGGGACGTGGCCAGGAGCAGCTCTTGAGATCACTCAAGTGACAGTAATCAAGATGTTAAGTGACAAACGCCTGACTGTGCAACTCAGCAGCCAGAGTGTGGAGGGTCAGCGGGCGTGGGAGCCGCTGCTTGGCAGAGGACAGTGGGCTGACACTCACACCTACCTTGGGGACACGGGGATGGAGCAGCTTCCAGCAGGTGGAAGGAATAGGGATGGTGAGAGGGTGGGCAGAAAGTGCTCTGCTTTCAGGTGCTCGCGCTGGTGCCACTTGAATTAAAAAATCTGGGGATACAACTTTCTTGTGGTGGGCAGAGGAGGGGCAGGCACTGATCTCTGCTCTGGGGGGAGCAGGGACAGCCCCCAGGCAATGGCTGGAGTTGTGTCAGGGCAGGCTCAGGTTGGATCTCAGGACAAGGCTCTTCCCCCAGAGGGTGGTGGGGCACTGCCCAGGCTGCCCAGGGCAGTGGGCACAGCCCCAAGGCTGCCAGAGCTCAGGGAGCCTTTGGATGGTCCTCTGGGGCACAGGGGGGGACTCTCGGGGATGGACCTGTGCAGGACTGGATGATCCCTGTGGGTCCCTTCCAACTCAGCATGTTCTGTGATCCTGTGGTTCTGTGACAGGTAGACAGAACAGGCTGGAAAACTGGGCATTTGGGAGCCACAGGTTTAAAGGAGGAGCAGTAAGGGGTGTCAAAGTTAAGTGACATAGGAGATGGACACATGGTGGAAATGAAGGGTTTGAGAAGGGAGTGAGGAACCCAAGGAGACAGAAGCAGCTGGAGGCAGAGGTGCCATGAGCAGCATCAGCTGAAGAGCTGGGAAAACGGGGGCTGCAGACAAAGGGGGTCTCTCGGCCCCCATGTCCCAACAGTGGGTGTTAAGGAATATCTGCAGCCTGGTTTCCAGGAACGCGGGCACGGGCTCAGCTTTGCAGCCAAGCTGTGGGAGCAGCACTGCAGGCTGAGGATGCGACACGAGGAGGGCTCTGCAGTGTGAAAAACGAGCATTGAGCTTCGCAAGGAAAAAGCGGAATCTGCGAGCCCTTCTCCCACCCACGACACTTGTGTTGTGGAGCCGTAATCGAGGGATGGACTGACCCAAAAAGAAGTGAAAATGGGTCAGAAGATTGCTTGGGTTTGAAGCCAGGCTGGAGCGTGTTGGGTGCCTGGTGTCCTTTGGGATGGACTCATCATCACCTGCACAGGTGGCTCTGACAGCAGCCTCTCCAGCTTCTGCTTTGGCGTGGTCTACACACAACTGGATTGCTCTGGCTCCAGAAACAGCAGAGGTAGATCTTTAAATTTCTGCAGATTCATCTAAAGGTTTAGCATATTTTAAATTATTTTGCCTTTTCAATTAAAAAAACCCCAAAATTTAATGTTTTTGATGTTATGAGCTGCACAGGAAATCTAGTGCTGACCAGCTTCCTAAATTTCTTTAACCTAGTTGATATTCCAAGGATTCAATCCAGCTTATTTCACTCAGGATTTGAAGTGACCGTTGGCTTTTAACTGTATTTGAAACATTTTAATGGATTGATGATTGATTGATTGATTGAGGTAAATCTTTCAACAAGCTGGGTGCCCTAATTGATGCTCACCTTGCCAGGGTGCCCAATGTCCACTGGAGGAGGAAATTCCCAATGTTCCCAAGGCCCTTTGGGACAGTTCAGCCCACTGGGCTCCACTGTTGGTGTTCCATGGGGGGATCACACATGAGGGTGATGGGTCCGACAGACCACCCAAGAGATCAAAGCTATACATCAACCATCTCAAAGAAATGAGTTCATGGAGAAACACAGAATTTGTCCTCCAAGAGCTGACATCAGAGAG
The DNA here is from genome assembly GCA_013396735.1 of Grallaria varia. Classification (NCBI taxonomy): domain Eukaryota; kingdom Metazoa; phylum Chordata; class Aves; order Passeriformes; family Formicariidae; genus Grallaria; species Grallaria varia. Next base: position 349,846 of record VWZG01013200.1, read on the forward strand.
ATTTAGTTCACTTCAGAAAGTGATGCTTTAGCAAAGTGACATTACAGATATTTAGATGCTTTCACGAACTGAAAGGCTTCCCAGCTCACTTCACTGCCCAGCTCCGCGGCCGCAGCAGCAGCAGCAGCAGCAAACAGCTCTGATAGGGTTACAAATTGAAATCTGTGTGTTGGGGACTGGTTTTCCTAAATGTAGGGTGATCGCAGAGAGGGGAACTGATTAATTTGTAATGGGAGAGCGGCGAGATGGGAGCGCAGGATGGAGGGAGCCCAGGGAGCCGCCGGTGTTGGGATGCTGTCGGCTGCTTATCTGACGTTCTATCAGGTGCCTCTGCAGTCCAGCAGCTTCTGAGGTACCAGAGGGGCTTTCAAGGGCTAAGTCTCCAACAATATTATGGAGTACACAAATGAGAAGGACACTTGATACAATAATAGGTAAAAGGGGAAGGATATTGTAAAATAAATACGTAGCATCTTCAGGTAAGTGGAGCGTGTTCAGCTCAGCAGAAATCCAGGCAATTAGCCCACCATGGAGGTGGTGGCTGAGGTGGATCCATTAGCAATTACACATGAGGAGCCGTGCAGGACACTGGGTTTCAAGGACCTGCAAGGACAAACACCAGGGTTTCACCTTGCAGCAGACCCAGTGGTTGAACACACGCACCAGCACATCTCAGTCCAGCTCCCAGCGGCGCAGAAATCATTGAAACAATTAATAGACCTTGTGCCTGGCAGCACCCACTGGAGATGATAAACATTGCTCAACGGGAAGACTTCAGCAATCAATATCCAAACGAACCTCATTTGTTTCTCATTTGAAAATAAGCTTACTAGGTGACAGAAATCCTCCAAACAGTGAGGAATAACAAAAGATTGCTTTCATCTCGGAGGAGCCCTTAGCAACTGGCACAGGAGGGGTGGGGTAAGGCATGGCAGATCTCTCCGCTGAGGCTCTGCAACAGCTGTAGGGAAAAAAAAAGGATGCTACAGCTGCACTATGGGAACTTCAGGCACCAGGAGGGAATCACAGAACCATGGAATGGTCTGGGGTGGAAGGAAATTTAAAGCTCATCTTGTTCCACCCTCAGGGACACCTCCCACCAGATTAGGTTGCTCCAAGCCGGATCCAACCTGGCCTTGAACTCTTCCAGGGGTGGGGCAGCCACAGCTTCTCTGGGCAACCTGTGCCAGGGCCTCACCACCCTCACAGGGAAGAATTTTTTCCAACCCTGCCCTCTGGCCATGCCGCGGTGGCTGATCCTGCTCAGATAAGTGGTACCTTGCCCTAAAACCAGCACAGTCACAGATTTAGCAGCTCTGAGGTTGGATGTCCTCATTGCCACCCACTGCCCACTCCAGGATCCGTATCCTCCTGGGGATATTCTCTTGTCATTCCAAACCTGTCCAAGCCCTGGTGCTTAGCTTGCAAAATTTGACAACAGTATTACAGATGCAAATAAATTTGGCAGGATTTATAGGTTTTAGTGTCCGTGTATGCTCGAAGGGAATTCATGTTTGAACACGGTTCCTGCAGAGGTAGGACAGGGCCCGAGGAAGATTTCTAACACACTTCCCTGCAACACCCTCTCAGTGAAAAAGAGGAGGTGTCGGCACAAACCAAGATCTCCCCAAGCATGGAATGCTCTGGAACAGCACCCTCAGCAGATTGCAATGGGTGACAGAATGGAGGTGGAACCAGATGATCTTTAAGGTCTCTTGCGACCCAAACCATTCTATGAAGTATCTGGCAAAGTAAATCCTCGCTTCCTTCCAATGATGGAGAATCACCTGCGGCTCACAGGGCACCAGCATTCCCTGCCTTGGGTTCTCCAAAGTGCAGGTACACCATCCCACAGATGGACAGAACTCCCAGCAGCCCTTCACTCGCTGACCACTCCCTCCCCCACCAGACCCTTTGGCATCATGGAGTGTCCCCTGTGTTCCCCAAAGGAACAATCTTCTCCTGCATGGAACGACAAAGCCCCTGAAGATGTGTGAGGCTGATAGAGGTTTTCAAGTCTGTCTCCCAGCAGTGGGAGTAACTCAGCAACTGGGGAGCCCAAAGGGATAAAAGGCTGTTAGGGAAAACAGTGATTGGAATAGCCAAAAAAACTTACCCATTTCAGCTGCCTAAGGGTCTGTTTCCACCCTGGAATTCACACATGTCCTAAAAAATCTCTTGAAAAGAGACACATACACAGTCTGTAAGAGTTTTTCGGTGTGAGAACTGGGGAGCTCTGCTCCCCGTGATCTATGACCAACCTCCCCAAGGAGCTGGGAGTCAACTGGTGCTCAGTCCCTACCTGGGAAGTGCCAGCAGCTCAGGGATGCTCCACGGTTCAGTGCTTGTGGAGACATCCATAACAGTATCACTGCAATTATCCTGTTGTTTAGGTGTCCCTGAGGAATGGAGAGAACCTCATTATCTGGCAGACTGAGGATTTGGATGTGCAGGGGATGTCAAGGAGGATTTTGAATGCGGAGTCCCATCAACAGAGAGCTGCCCATCCATCCACTGATCCTTCCAGCTCCCACTGCCCCTCACAAAGGCAGCAGCAACAAATCAGTCGGAGCCGATGGAAGGAGAGGAGAGGAGAAAGCTCTGGAGGGGTTAACGTGCTCTCAAGCATGGTTCAGTGAAATTGTCAAAAAATCCCTTCTGACAAATTGCCTGAGAAGAGAGAGAAAAATATAAAGAGCCAAGTGCATGGTAATGATTTCTGAAAAGTTCCCCAGCACCAAAATGGCAGGATACCATTAGCAAAGCAAATTGTATTTTGCGCGCATAATTCAGGCGGTCGCGCTTCGCGTTATTAATGGGACACCCCTCCAAGGCATCCGCGAAACGCTGCGGGGGACGCGGGGCAGGGACGGGCTCTGCCCCAGGGGCCATCCCTGCGCTTCCCTGCGAGGCGCGGGGTGGGAAACGCCGCGGGGTTCGCTGGGCACGGCAGGGCTGTGCGTGCCAAGCCCCGCTCCAGCCCAAAGCGCATCAGTGTCCCCCCTGCCCCAGCGGCGGGTCGGAGCCACTGCGGCTCCCACCGCTCCTCAGCCAAAGCGGGGCGCTCGCAGGACAGCGCCTTCCCAAATCTCATTTCCCCCCATTCTTTTTGATGCCCTCTCTGCCGGGGAGCCCGGCGGTGGCTCTCTGCATGTACGTGCAAAGCTCCGCTCCAGCCCAAAGCGCATCAGTGTCCCCCCTACCCCAGCGCCTTCCCAAATCTTCCCCCCCACCCCTCTCTTTTTGGTGCCCACGCTGCCGGGGGACCCTGGGGCGGCTCTTTGTATGTGCATGCAAATCTCCACTCCAGCCCAAAGCGCATCAGTGTCCCCCCTACCCCAGCGCCTTCCCAAATCTCATTTCCACCCCTCCCACACCTCTTTTTGATGCCCACGCTGCCGGGGAGCCCGGCGGTTTTTTTTTGCATGTGCCGGGTGCCTCCCGAGCCGGCCGAGCCCTCCGTTGCCGTGCCCCACCCCGGCTTCCGAAGCTCCTTCTCCCCGAGCGCTCGCGGGTGACTCAGCGCCCCGCCGAGCGGCTCCCCCAGACACGGCGACTCCGGTCCCGCTCGGAGCCCCGGCTCTGACACATTCCCGGCGCGTCCAACACCTCGGGAAAAGCGGCGTTCAGATGAGGCTGGGGCGGGCGGGGCAGAGTTGGTTTTTAGAACCCGCATTAAAATACCGCCCGGCTAAGCCGGGTTTGCGCGTGGGGCTCTGCGGGTGCCCCGCTGGGAGCTGCTGGTTGAACGCGCGATGGAGGCGCTTTTGCAGCGGGTGTTTGATGGGAACCGAGGGGCTCCCGCAGGTCCCCGGGCAGGGCCGGGCCGCGGCCACCGGCGCTGCTCTGCCCGGCTTTCCAAGGTGCGGATCCTGCTTTTGTGAGGATATAAAGGGAAACATCCATGGCGCCGCAGCTCCGGGCACCTCTGTGGCAGGGCTGTCGGCTCGCAGGAGGCACAGCCCAATGGAACCCTCCAGGCTGTGGGTCACAGAGGGGCCCTGCTCCTCCCAGAGCCCATTTGTGGGGTCGTTTCTATCACTACGCGTGTGTTTTCCTCCCCTTCTGTTAAATAGTTTGTGCCATAAAACTGCCTCGTACAGAGTAAGTCAATCTTACATTAGTAATAGATGAGAAAACAGTCCCAACAGCACAACGGGATCCATTTTGGGGCTGTTTCTCCTCCTGCTCTCCCCGTCCCGACGCTGGCACCCCGACACAGCAGGGCAGCAGCGCCCGGCACGGAGGTGTCGGGCCAGGACGCCAGCCCGGAGGGCAAGGAGGATCCTGGGCAGCGGGAGGGGCCAGCCTGGAGTTTGGTCATGGAAAGGCTCTGTAATTCATTACCTGTGCCCCAGGACAGGCAGGATTGTAATAAACACCTTCTTTGAGTCCTGTAGATAGAAGTTACATGAAAATTACCTACTTTAAAAGAACATTAGCATTTCAAAGTCAAACATTAGGAGACAGTGGAGCTCGATGACTGTGCACTGGCAGGGTTGTGCTTTGCCTCTTCATACACTGTGATGCTTTTCATCTCACCTTTGTGTGTTGTTCCCGACTGGATGGGCCACAGGGTTGGGTACGGGACCTCCCAAACCACTCCCCAGGCTTCCACTGTTGCATCAAGAAGAAATGACTACCAGCAGGTCGTCGTGCTCCTTACTACTTGGGCTCAAAGGAGCAGTGGAACAGGCTCCTCCAGCGGGTCCTGCAGCAGCAGAGGTCGAGCCAAGGTTGTATTCCTGGGGCTGGGTGATTAAAAAAGCGTAGCTGTGCCCTGGTGTAAATCCGTGCAGTGCTCGCATCCCCAGTGGTCTGTGCAGTGCCGGTGCTCTGATCTCCACAGCACTTGGAGCAGCAGGAACACTGCAGAGGACAAGGGTGGAAGTGACTGGGGACATGAAACGGCCTTTGCAGAGAGGAAGCTGAGCAGATGTCTAAAAGTGAGCCAGATGATGACCTAGGAATGGGATTTACTCGTTAAGTAGTGAGGAAGAACTAGGGACATCCAATGGAATGATGGAATAGTGGGGCAAACCATGCAACCCCCTTTTCCCCAACCTGCAGAATGTGACATTGGGGGTCAGAGGACTTTGAGGTCCTCCACAGGTGAACCCAGAGGGTGGTTCCCTAAATTACCAACAGCAGATCCGTGGGGGAATGGAACACAAAGAACCCGATGCAATCTCTGGCTTGAGAAGCCTTTGAACAGAAGCTTGTTTGTCGCTGCTGGAGGCCATAACCAGGGGAGCCCCAACTGTTGGCTTGCCCTGATGACAAGCCCTTCCTCAGCACGTCCCAGCCCCAGCCGTGTCCGAGCCAAGGGGCAGGATGCTCCCTGTGCTGCACAGCTGTTCCCACGAGCAGACACCCGGGGAGAGATGGAGGCACAGATAGGACAGTGATCCAAGCCCGGTGAGGGCGCGGTGTCTTGGATAGCAGGAAACAATGGAGAAATATCTTTGATCAGCACAGCCAGAAGCTGGGGAATAAATCTCCAAGACTCTGAGGGAACGTAGAGCCTTCCAGACTCTGGTCCTGCTAAGATGACCAGCAAACTCTGGTGGTTGATAAGACCCAGTAATGCAAAATTAGACCAGGTTAAGGGAGCTGGGTTGGCTCCAGACTACCACTAGGTGTGCGTTTGCCTTCCCTAATGTTAAACAGTTTGTGCTATAAACCTGCCTCGTACAGATTAAGTCAATCTTACATTAGTAATAGAAGAGAAAATAGTCCCAACAGCACAATGGGATCCATAAGGCTCTGAACCTCATTTTGTGTGGGGATGCCATTGGCAGGTCACCCAAACTTCCTCTGCAACCGAGCGTCTAAATTGAGGCAAGGAAAGTGAGAGTTATCTCCTGACAGGCTAATTACTTCGTGTTTTCCAAGATAATACTGGGAGTGTTTGAATATGGCTATTTTTCCTGCTCGCCTGCTGCAGCTATGAAGATTGTGTTACTGTCATATGTGAGTTCTTATCGCTTATCTGTGTTCTTTTATCTTTGCCACTCATTTAAATGTGCTTAAGGATCTGTGCAGAGGCTTGTCTCTGCTCCAGGGAACCTGGTTCCTCTGCACAACTCACAGGAGTATTCTTGGCTCTGGGCCCAGGGTGGGTCTCAGCAGTCTCTCCGAGATGCCATGACTCCAGCATGAACTTGGAATGTGCTCCGAGACCTTCAGCAACTTTCTTTATCGAACAGGCAATAGTCTCAATCCTTCCCTCTGGGATTCTTCCTGAGCCATTTGCTCTCTGGGCTCTGGCAGTTCAGGTTTGCACCAAGGCAGGCACTTGGCCCTCCTGGATCTGGGCATGGCACATGGTTTTGGAGTTCTGGTGGTCCTGGCACCTGGAAAATTATGATTTTGGAGGAGGCTGGGGCTCAATCCGAGGTATTTGTGGGGCCAAGGTGCCAGAGTATCGTTTGCAACAGCAGGAGAGTGAAATTCAGCACTGCATGGAAGCAGTGAGGGCAGTGGGGGGCTGGTATAGAGGTTCCAAGCCCACCTGGAGCCCCTCAGAGAGGCTGCAGCTCCAAAGCTGGGTCCAGCCCCGCTCCCTGCCCACTCACACATCCCTCTCCCCCCTCAGTCCACCCCCATGCGCAACAAAACACTCTGGTTGCAAACAACCCCTTTACTCTGCAGCTTGTCTTTTGTCTCCTCCTGAGGACTGGGTTCGGTTCTGCCCGGGGGTCCAGAGGGGAGGTCCAAGCCGGCAGTGCCGTGGGGTTAAACCCCCTTCCCATGAGGAATGAAGGACCCACACACCGTGACAGGCTGTGCTCCCCCCGGAGAGAGCCGGGATGTGACTGCCACATCCCCGTGCTCTGGGGGGGCTCCCCAAGCGCGGGGGGCCGGCTCCCTGTGTCAGGTCAGATCTCTCCATGGGGAGCCAGGAGGCAGCTCTGGATGCAGGGGATCATTACCCACGCCGTAACACTGACACACAGACCGTGGGCAGGCAGGTTTCCCTGCGCTCTCCGTGCCTGTGCGCTGGGGCTGGGGGCTACAGCCCCCACAGGCAACAGATCTGAGGACACTTTGGCTGGGAAGAAGGATGTTTCATCCCTCCTTCAAATTAAAAAAATATCCTGTGCATCCATCTAGTCAGCCACGGGAGGCATTTTACAGCCGCCATAACAGATTTAGAGCTGGGAACCAGAAGATAAAATAATTTACTAATTGGAAGTGGCACCAAACATTTTGCCTCTTGCCCCTTCTGTGATCTCGGGGGCAAGTGGCTGGCAGCTCGCCAGGAGACGGAGCAAAGGGACAGTGGGGACCGGAGAGGTGGCCGGGGTGCAACTCCAGGAGACCCACCCTATTGTTTTCCCAGCACCCTGTCACCTTTAATTATGGCCAGAGATGCCCATCAAAGGCAGAGCTGGGTGCAAGGCTGAGGAGGAGTGACAGGGCTGGTGCAGAGGAATTTCACACAGCAGCCCAGGCATTTTCTAGCTCACTGACTCGTTTTCCCTGTGTTTTTTTTTCCAATGGCTCTGCACTTGGCAGCCCTCAGCAGGCTGGCACATGGGGACAGTGAGGCCTCCTCCACTGCCAGAAGAAGCCAAAAGTCTTCATTCACTCATTTAGTCATTCATTCACTCCACAACATACATTTATTTACGAAGGATGTTCTGACGTGAGTTCAGCCAGGGCAAGCAGAGGAGCAGCCACCCGGCACCGCCAGTTGTTGTCACACCAGCTGGTGGCACAGCCACCAGACCCCTGCTCTGAGGAGGGGACTCTAAACCAACATGGCAAGTGCCAGGCACCTGAGGCGTGCAATCTTTAGCTGGGGCTGCCTTTCTGCATCTGTACAACATCTGGCAGAGCAGCACAGCTGCACTGTCCCCACTGCCATGTCCGTGCATCCCCATGCAGGTGGCTGCCCAGCATCTGTCCCCCTCTCCTGCTGCTCAGTGAGTGCATGGATCCCTCTGACCTCCAGCTTTTTGGTGAGGACCTGCACAACCCTCATCATTTTAAACATGTATCCTTGTTGCCTCGAGGCTGTTGCTCTTTAAGTCCAGGGGTCTGCCTGGAAAAATTGGCTGTGCCCCATTTTCAAGACATTTCAGGATATCTGCTCCAAAGGTGGAGCCCCACAACTCACCCATGGTCCCCTGTGGGATCCTCAGCAGCCCAGGGAAAGGCAGGACGGGCATGAGCAGGAGATGAAGGAAATGGTGGGTAGAGCAAGGGGAGGATGTGCCAGCAGAGCTGCAGCCTGATGGGACATGCTGTGGGACATGGGGACAACCCCTCCCATTGCCTGCAGGAGCCAAGGTGGGGACACCTCTCAGAGATGTAGAGCAGGAGCACAGCCCAGCATCTCAGAAGCATCCAAGAAATAGGACAAGAGGAATGGGCAGAAACTGATGCCCAGCAAGTTCCAGCTGGACAGGAGGGAGAACTTCTTTGCTGTGCAGTGACCCAGCACTGAGCAGAGAGCAGAGAGGGGGTGCAGTCTCCTCCCTGGGGATATTCCAAAACCTTCTGGACACAATCCTGTGCCCTGTGCTCTGGGATGGCCCTGCTGGAGCAGGGAGATGGGACCAGATGAACCACTGTGGTCCCTTCCAGCCTGATCCATCCTGTGATTCTGGAATTCTGTGGTTTCCCAGTCTCTGTTTAGACACAGCAAAGAGACTAATTGCTTGGGTGGCTCTGAGACATTTCTAGTGCAGCAAAAGGAGCAGAGACTCAACATTCCTTTTTGTAGGGATGAGAATTCCTCCCAGAAGGCTCACCCACGGCGTGGCCCTACCTGGCATTTGTCTGGTTCACGTCAAGCCTGTAGCGTGTTAATCAAAAGTCAGTCCATCATCTGCTCCCACTCCCACGCCTTTGTGGCCAGCCAGTGCTCCCCGAGCCACGCCACTCTCGCATGGATAAATACTTGTCTTAAGTTGCCATCTAGGGGAGCAGCAAAAGCCAGTTTGCTGCGAGGTAGGTGCCGAAACGGAGCGCAGCAAAAGCCTCGGGGTGCTTTGCGCTTAGAGAGAAACTGCTACCGCAGAAACAGCGACGAAGAAGGAAAATAAGAGACTTAAAACGCCCGAAATGCAGCACGGCAGCGTAATTACAAACACACGCCTTTGTTTTGAAAGCCTGAGAAGGGCAGAGGGAGGCGCGTGTGTGCGAACTCTTACGGGGCTGGTCTGGTGGTGAGAGGAGGATGCTCCGTGCGGGGAATTTCCCCCAGGAGAGGACCAGATTTAGGGTCTAACGCTGGGAAATACTTGGATGCCGGAGCAGAGAAGGCTCTGAAGCGCCTCCTGGGCTGTGGCCCTCGCCTTCCAGGCTGGCCGGCGTTGCTGCAGGGAGCGGCTCGGGGCTGGTGGGGCAGGACACGCTCCCATTTACGGGGACGGGTTTGCCCGACCCCCCTCCCAGCGCGTTCAGCTCAGTCAGGGCGGGTTAACACAGGCTTTTATACCCAGTCGTTTTGTTGTGTTAAAAAGGGGAAGATAAAGAAAGAGATGGGATCAATGCGAGCTCTCCGGTGGGGCTAAATCCAGGTTAAATCCGGCGTGGAAACAAATTCCGTGGGTCTCGGAGAGCAGAGGGGGGGGGGGAAACACGAGGAAGAAGAGAGAGGCAGCAGCGTGGGGGTGGATGGGGCACATCCCTGGAGCCGCGGCTGCCCCGGGAGCCCAGGCCCTTTTCCAGGACTCCCATGCCCGCAGCAGCCTCTGGAGCGGAGCTGCCTCGCTGGAAAACTGCTCCCAGCTCCTCAGACAAAAGGTTCCCTCTATCTGCATTTATAAAGCGCTTATCACAGTGGTGTCTCGCCGCTCCCAGCCCTTTCCTACAGAAGGGCAGAGTGTTTCTATTGTTGTTATACAAATAGCTTCCCCTGCCAGTTCCCTTTCCTTCCAGGCTACTGAGTGGAGCTTGGCTCGGCTCCCTCTGGACTAATTTGATGAGAGATAATTATCTTGTTAATATCATCTTATTTTCTTAAGTCCCAGCCTCTCTTTTATTAATTCTGTCAGTTGCTGGTTGTGTTGCTCTTAGGTCCGTGTCTTTTCAAAACACTATAACAGGCACTTATGGGAGAAAGTCGAAAAAAGAACAACTTAACTTAGAGAATGTAAATATTGACATTTTTTTCACAATGGAGATTTTTAATCTGTTCCTCCTCGCAGAGCTGGCCGCCGTGGGAACCGCTTGGACACTGCCTGCCTCTGGGTGGGATGCAGCTGCAGTGGGAGATGCTCGGGAGCTGGTACCCGCTCAGGAAGGACAGAAGAGGAGCAGGGACAGCAATTCCGCCTGCAGCGACCCGGGAGGTGCCTCGGGACATGCAAAACAAGGTACACCCTCGGCACAGGTCCCTTCTGTGCCACATCTTTGTGCTGAATCAGCTCAAGGCAGCAGGGAAGGGCCAGAAAAGAGCGTGGAGACGGGTTGGTTTGCAGGGTAGGGCTCAGCCTCAGCCTTTCAAACTGCTGCCTGCGAGCACGGGGATGGCACTGATGTGGCAGCCTCTGCACATGGCAGCTGATGCCAAGTCAGGGGATGCCTGTGCAGGGACACGGTCCAGTTGAGGGACACAGTCCAATTCAGGGACCGTCCCCCTCCCCAAGGTGCCCACAAAACACTTCCAGGTCTTCCAGAGCTCCTTATCCGTTGCAAGAACGTTTACGGCTCTTCTTAACGTTAACAGTGCAATTGTATTATGCCGTATAATCGTAGGACATGACTCCTTATGGAGCCACAGGCTGGAACTGCAGCGGATGCCCCAGAGCGCCTCCCTCTGTGCCCTTGTCCTGCACTTCCCAGCAGGGCTGCCAGGGAGGATCTGCCCTGGCATCACACCCTGCCGTCACCTCCCTGCATCCCTCGCCACCAAGGGAACGGTTTGTGGGGCTCTTGATGCCCTGGGCAGGCCCTAAAGAAGACCCAAAGGTTGTCCTGCTGTCTGGATCCACTGCTCCGGGGCATTGTCAGGGATAAGGAGCTTTTTGGATTTGTTGGGGGAAAAGAGACATTATAGCATCAACAACAGGGGGGTGGAGGTATTTCCCTCTCGGGGCAACTCGAATAAGAATTGGAGAAAGGCCTCATTTTGTATGAGAAATGCAATCTTTCTCCCAGCACCACTTCAGGTATGTAAAGACTTCTTTTTTACCCTTGCATCGGGGCCTCAATCCCTGTAAAACAAAGCCCTTGTGCGAGTGCTCAGCTCTAACGAGAGGTTTAAAGTTAAGTACGTTCTCAAGCAATTTTCTGAATCAGGATGGAAACACAAACCTCTTCTCTTTGACACGACTTTCTTCTTTCTTTTTTTTTTCTTTTTTTTTTTTTTTTGTATTTTCAATAACACAGATATCAAACTTGTTCAAGAGCGAGGGAGAGAAAATGAGGGGGTCGGGCAGATTTCCTCTCTGCGAGGAACCGAATTACATTAAGCCTGCTCATGCCTGCTTGCAGGAAGGAGCTTTTTTGTTCCAGTTTGTACAAGTGCTCACACTGTGCTTGTCGCTGTAGCATCCAAGAGCTTTCCAGTGTTGCATTAAACAATGTGACTAATATCTGCAGCATGCTCATAAGCTGCGGATTTCGAGTCCAGAGCTTAGGCTCATTTATTCCAGGGACCGAACTCATTCACTGACAGGGCAGGCATGTGTGTTTTCTGTAGTGGCAGATGTACTTACAGCATTTAATCATGTGGGCGAAGAAGATTCCCATTCTTTAGGTGACATGTCAGACCCCAAGGTAGAGTGTCCTTTAACCCAGCCCTTTGCTGTTCCACATGGTCTGAGGTCAGCCCATGGGCTTCCCTGGGCAGAGGGAAATTGATTAATAAGCCATTGGAAAGAAACCCATAAAAATCCTTCGAGTCATATTGTGAGAAGACTCAGGGGGTTGAAACATTGAGATAAACAGCCTCCAGTCAATAATTTGGTCATCTCCATGGTGAAAGCAGGTAGAGAGGAGAAGAAAGATGAAAGGAGGTACAGAGAGATGATGGGCAGGGCAAAACAACAGAGTAAAAAGGGTAAGACGGGAAATAAGATGGATGGTTTCTTCAATTCCCCTGTGGATGCAGAGATGGAGGGAATGTTGGCTGTTCCTCATTCTCCAGGCAGGTGGTGGGGCTTTGTGGGAAGTCCTGCTCTCCTTGCATGCTGCCTGCTGTCCTCCTGGGGTACAGGGGCTGTGGCTCAGCTCCAGCAAGTCCTGAGAGGCTCAAATCCAAGGGGAAACAGAGGTTGCACCTTGCCAGTGGTCAGGCCTATAAAAGAACCTCTAGAAAGGGTTTATTTTTGCAGCATAACCTACATTTATTGAGCACACCAAGACACTTAAACAGGTCTCTGTGATGTGAGAAAATGAAGCAGACTTTGGGCTCTTGGCTGAACCCCTGTATTTGCTGGAGCTGTGCAGAATCCATGTGTTGATTCCACATCCCTGGAAACAGTGTTCAACGTGGGCATGGAGTCATTGCCACTTCAGCAGCAGCAGAGGTGACACCACAGACTCATCTGCTCAACCCTTGTGTCAGGAGCTTCGGCTTCTCCAGGCAGAGGAACCTTGGGAGCACCTCCAGTCTGGGAAGGGCAGTCACTGGCTGGATTGCAGTGGACCAGGTGGGACGCTGAGGATTTGCATATTGGCAAATTGAAATCATTGCAGCTCAAGTTCTCTTTTACTCTGGCAACTTTCACCTAGTACTGGAAAGTGGTTTGATGAGTTGCTCGAGAAGCCACAACCCCTCTGTGCTCCACTCAAAACTCCTCTTTTCTGCAAAACAAACTGAGCCTGAGGGCACTGAGGCAGGTGATGGTGGCTCCAGACTGGCTAAGCATCCCTCAGCTGGTGATCCTTGGTCACCCCCACATTCCCAGCCTCCACTGCCATCCACCGGTGGCACCCACCTCACAGGGATATGAGACTTGTCCCTGATCTATCTGCTCCATGTCAGGGATTTAGCATGGGATCCACTGGGATTTGGCTCCCGGCCATCGAGGCAAATAAACACCCTAAATATGGAGCAAAACCACGTGGAAAGAGCAGTGGCTGCTGCACAAGTGGTGCTTCCTGAGCGAGCACCTCCCTCCTAGTTTTGTTTTCTCCTGTCCCAGGCCTGTAACCAGCCCAGAAATATTAATGTCCTTGTCTGCTCTCCTATGAAACCCATCACTCTGGGATCCGAGTGCCTCACAGACGTTCAAGAACTCATTTGCACAAGATTCTGCACTGTGAAGTGGCTTATGAAGATTAAATAGAGTCATTAGTTTGAGATACCCAGGCTGAGACACCTGTTTTGTTTTTCTTTTATGTTATTAGTGGGGTTTTTTCTTTTTTTTCTTTTTTTTTTTTTTATTGGGCAAAGTTATTCCAAGGAGGGACTGTGTGTTTGGAGCAAGGCTCCCATTGACTCCAGTTGTAGCACAATTCCTCAGCCTTAAGCAGTTCCAGCAGTGGGGTCTCTGGCGGATGCCAGGAGATGAGGAACACATCAGAAATCACCAGTGAAATATCTGGTGCTCAGGGCTCTGCCTATCAGATGGGAGCTCTGCAGGGGATAATATGTGGTTCTCCAGGCTGCCATCCAGTCATTGAAATCTTTCCTTTCCCAACGCTTTCTTTTCTAACACTTTCCCAGTTTTATGGCAAAGGGAGGGTCCTACAGCCTGTAGGATAAGCCCTGGCTGACTCCTCACCACAGCAGCTGTGTTCTCACTGGGTTGAGTCTAGAGAAGCAAGGAAATTATGACCACACAACTTCCATAGAATCATAGAATCACAGAATATCCTGAGCTGGAAGAGACTCACAAGGATCATTGTGTCCAAACCCTGGCCCTACACAGAACACCCCAACAATCCCACCATGTTCCTGAGAAGGTTGTCCAAATGTTCCTTGAGCTCTGGCAGGCTTCCAGTGCCCAACCACCCTCTGAGGGAAGAACCTCTTCCCGATATTCAACCTAACCCCCCGCCCCAACACAGTCCCACAGCTTTGTCACAGCCCTCACCCAGAAAACAACCTCAAGGGCTGCTCATCACCTTCACCGCCGAATTCAAAAGATGGCACTGAAAGTTATTGAAATCTTCATCTTTGTGGCTGACATTTTTTGTGGTCTATAAAAAAGACACTAACGAAGGATAATTCAATCACGCATCACCAGATTAATCCCCCAGGCTCATCTGGGGACTCCTACGTGTGCCCCACTGTGCTGGCTGCTCCTCCTTTCAGGCAGCCCCTCTCCCTGGAAAGCAGATGCCCCGCAGGGCTCTGCCAAATGCTTGGCCATTTCAAAGCCGGCCAATGTGGATTCCACACATTTTCCAGAGTCTGCTCCTTGCAAACAGGGGGGTTGAATTAATTCCAGGCAATTTATCACACAGGCAGCACAGCAGGTGGCAAGTACAACAGTGGAGACCAGTGATCAAAGAGCACCCAGTGGGTCTTCACGTGCTGGTGTCTGAAGAGTCCAGGCATCTCTCCTAATAACACACGTTGGATGTTCCAGCTCCCCGTACAGGGCATCAATCATTTTCCTGTTGGTTATCATTTTCTATCATGTGTCTCTTGTGTGTTTTTAATTGGTTAATTACTTTATTCATACACTAAGCACACCCTCAAGCTCCAATTATTATCAGCATTAAGTGCTCAGTTCATCCTATACATCTTTTAAAAGCTATATTGGGCTGTTTCCTGGTCCACACTTCCTCCCTGTACAATACCATTGGGGTCCTGCAGATACCTTGGCTAGTCCTTTGACAGACTCCAGCCATCCTGCTCATTAGTCTATTATCTTGCTGCTTATCAGCCTCCCTCCCAAGCTCCTCATTACTGCAGTTGCAATTACAAGAGCCAACATTCCTCCTTTCCGGCCCTAGTAGCGCCGCTCCACTTACAGCAGGGCACAGTTATTCAAGTTAACAGCTCCCCACAGCACTCCCGGGTTACTCTGCTACATAAACCAACACCTACACAGCGTTAATGAACAGCGGAGCTGTTTGTTCACACTTCACTATGGGTATTGTGTGTTAGATCTTCGCTTAAAGGCTCCAGCTGGGCCCCAGGGAGGAAATCCAACTCTTTCCTCATCCTCGCTGATGCTTTTCTGCTTAGTTTGGAAAGGAATTGAAAGTGCTGCTTATGGAGGAGTAACTGAGATCCTTCACCTGCAGGAAGGATCCACAGGTCGGGATGGGCTGACCGGGGGCAAGGGTGAGGAACAGGACCAAGTGCTGGAGCTGCACCTGGGTTGGGACAACCCCGGGATCAATCCAGGCTGGGGATGAGCAGATGGAGCAGCCCTGGGGAGAAGGACCTGGGGGTGCTGCTGGGGGAGAGGCTGGACATGGCCCAGCCCAGAACCCCCCTGTGTGCCCTGGGCTGGTCCCCCAGCGTGGGCAGCAGGGCAGGGATGGGGGGATTCTGCCCCTCTGCCCCCCAGCTCAGGTGACACCCCACCTGCAGAGCTGCCTCCAGCCCTGGCGCCAGCACAGCAAGGACATGGAGCTGCTGCAGAGTCCAGAGGAGGCACCAGGATGGGCAGAGGGATGGAGCAGCTCTGCTGGGAGAAAAGTTTGGGAGAGCTGGGATTGTTCATGCTGGAGAGGAGAAGCTTCAGGGTGACCTAATTGTGGCCTTCCAGGACGTGAAGGAGCCAACAGGAAAGATCAAGAGAGACTGGAGGGACAGGACAAAGGGGAATGGCTTCCCACTGCCAGAGGGCAGGGTTAGATGGGAGATTGGGAAGGAATCCTTCTCTGTGAATTTGGGGAGTCCCTGGCACAGGTTGGGCAGAGAAGCTGTGGCTGCCCCTGGATCCCTGGAAGTGTCCAAGGCCAGGTTGGACGGGGCTTGGAGCAGCCTGGGCTAGTGGAATGTGTCCCTGCCCATGGCAGGGAGTAGAACTGGATGATCTTTAGGGTCCCTTCCGACCCAAACGTTCTGTGGTTCTACGATGAAACAAAAGAGCAGCATAAGGACAGGCTTGGAGGCTGTGTGGGAGCAGCTGCTGCTGGCACAGACACTGTGGCCCAGGGTGGGTTTAGTTTGGGCTCTTTTAACCTGTTTTCCCCAGGACTTCTCCCCGCTGGGAGACTTCTTACTTCCACAGGATTAGTCTCTCAGAGTTCTTGGCTGCACTAAAGCAAGTGCCATGGAATAAATATACAGTCAGAGGTAGATGAAAGATAGAAGGACACTTTTGGTGCAGGATCATAAATCAGACTGCAAAATGCACTGTCTGAGCCAGGGTCCTGCTGCAGGAGTACAGGTCAGCACTGGGGTCAGCCCAGTGCTCCCGGTACTGGCTGGACTTCACGGGCAGCAGCACACCAAGTGTCACCCCAGCACACAGAAAGCCCCCGATCCCTGTCTCCAGAGCTGTGCAGGCTGAGAGGCAAGGGCAGCAGAGGGATTTTTACCTGCCAGAGAGGCCAGCACAGGGGTGAGAACCAGTCTGAGAGCAAAGGAACTTCTCACCATCAGCCTGGGAAATGAATGGGCTGCCAGGGGTGGCTTTAGTGCCCTGGGCTCTGTCCCCAGCAGGGACTGTGGGCAGGCACCCTGTGCCAGGGAGGAGCAGGACCATGGACACACAGACCTGTGCCCAGCCTGGGAAGGACCCAGAGCAGGAGGAAATGGGGTGTTTGTCCCTAGACTTGCCTCACACGCCCTCCTTGTTTCCCTGCAAGGTGCTTCTCTAGTTTTCTCTGTGTCTGCAGACTCTAAAATGCTGCTGGGAGGTGCAGGAGTGGTGAACCTGCCCCTGCTCATGGATTTGGTCTCCAAGGATGGAGCAGAACTCCCACAGAGGCAACTGGGGGAGTAAACACTTGTTGGAGGGGCTCTAGAACCTGTTCCCAACCTGCCACCCACCAGTTTCCCTCCTCAATTCCAGAGATCTGCTGTCAGAGCAGGGCATAAAAATGTCCTGTCAGGCTTGCTTCCATCACCTGCCCACGTCCCCTCACCTGCAGGACACATCCCAGAGAGTTTTTGCTCTGACTTCCCTCCCTTCCTGGTGCTGGCTGGGAGCTCAGCACCCGCTGCCCACAGCAGGGCCCTGCTCCTTGCCATGGGCTGGTGGCTCTGTCCACCAGCCAAACCTTGTGCTAGAAACAGGGTCAGCTGGGGCACTGGATATAGGTCCCCTGACCTTTCCCATGGCTCTGTGATCCTGAAATATCGCAGTCCCCACCCAAGTGGGAAAACAGGCTCAGGCACAGGGGCATTTCATGGATTTAAAGCACTGTTGTCTCTGCCTGCGCTGTAATTCCGTGTGCAATATTAATTATCCAGCTTACACTGTTGCCATGACACTCCTTAAAGCCATCAAAGCCATCACAGGCGTATCAGACCTCCACCCCACCCTTCCTATTTGCTCCTGGACTTCGGTCCAAGTCCCAGTGCCAAGTGTTCCTGGCAGAGGGGGACGGGCACCGACTGTCCCAAGGGTTACCTACCCCTCTGTGCAGCAAAAAGTCCAGATTTGGGCTTTTGGAAGTTTTGTCTAATTCCCAAGCTGCATTCCAATAACTGACTGACTCCGAACATGCCCATTTTTAGGTCAAATTGCAAAATTACTTCTTCCTTAGCACAACATTGCCCTATCTTTAGAAGCTAAAAGGGATGTTTAGAGTTATAAGGAGAAAGGAAGAAAGAAGTGAAGGGAAGGGGGGGGGGATGGGGGTGGGCTGCATAAACAGATCCAGAGCCCCGGAAAAGACACAAATATGAGATCAAAAGAGAATGAGCCAAATTCTGAGTAACCTGATGTCTGCAGCATTTACATCCCTGAGTGGCTGTCACTTAAGAAACCCCACAGGCAGCACCAGAACAGAGCTGGGTGCTTCCCCCTCCTACCCGGAGCAGAGCCCGACTACTGAGCTTTTATACCTCCAAAACCTGGCAGGTGGTCAATTCTATTTAACCTGAAACGAGTGCTGGAGCAAGAGAAATACTGGTTAAGGATTTGGGCTGTGGGAAGCTTTTTCCAGAGCTCCAGCAAGGTTCCCCCTCGGTGTGACAGCACCGGGGAGCTCTGCTGTGTGGGGTCTGGGGTCAGCACAGGATCCCTCCCGAGCTTGTCGGGGGGCACTGGGCTGGCTTGGCCCCACGATGGTTCCAGGGCTCAGTCCCCCAGATGGTCAGAGGGAAGGGATGGAGCACCTTTCCCATGAGGAAGCGCTGGGAGAGCTGGGATTGTTCAGCCTGGAGAAGAGAAGCTTTGGGGTGACCTCATTGTGGCCTTCCAGTGCCTGGAGAAGCCATCAGGAAAGATGGAGTGAGAATATTTACAAGGGCCTGGAGGGACAGGACAAAGGGGAATGGCTTCAAACTGCCAGAGAGTAGGGTTAGGTGGGAGATTGGGAAGAAATCCTTCCCTGGGAGGGTGGACAGGCCCTGGCACAGGTTGGGCAGAGCAGCTGGGGCCGCCCCATCCCTGGAAGTGTCCAAGGCCAGGTTGGACAGGGCTTGGAGCAACCTGGGCTGGTGGGAGCTGTCCCTGCCCATGGCAGGGCAGTTAAAGAATTTCTTCCTACCGTCTAATCTAAATCTCTCCCCTTTTAGTTTAAAACTGTTCCCTCTTGTTCTACCACAGTCTGCTCGTGCAGAAAGGGCTGTTTCATCCCCGAGAGCGGAGCCTTTCCCTTGTTGCCCTGAAGGTTTGCCTTTCCTCCTCTGCCTGCATCCAGGCACACGCTCCCAGATGGGAACGGGGAACATGGAGCTGTAAACCAGGACCTACAAAGCAAGGAGCTGCTTCGTTTGCTGTAGGAGATACGAGTGGATCTGTTACTTCTGCTTATGAAATCCCATTTATGACAATATTCACACCTACAAGCAGCTGGCACCCTTCTCGTCTGCCAGAGGCTCTGCTGGTGATGAGTTTCTGGCTGGGAGCAGCACCACTCACAACTGATATGTTAATGCAATTAAAGACAGTGCCAAGTGCAAAGCAGTATTTGTCCTGATATTATTGGTGATAAAGGAGCCTCCTGTGTGAGAAGCAAGTCCATTTCCAATCCATCTGTACCTATATCTAAAAAAGCTTTCATTTGCCCGAGTGCTGCAGCAGATTCCCGTGATAAATTGCTGCCATATCTTAGCTCCCAACTCCATTACATCCTATTCAAATCCCCTTCATTATAACAAGAAGCAATATGACACCAAAAGCTTGTCTCAGGAATTTATGACACAGTGGAGACTCTTAGATCCACTCAACCCCATTAAAACCGTCTCCCCTATAAAACATGCACCTTATTAGTCACCTCAGCAGCAGGTTGGCTTCTGCCAGGGCTGGTTCCCCGGGAAAGGGGGGTGTGAGGAGCATGTGCCAAGGACTGAGTCTCCACCGAAAGTGTGGCATCTCCATCTCCTGCCTCGCACATGTCAAGGTCTTTGGTGGTGGGGAGACCTTTGTGCAGTTCTCTTTTATTTCCAATTTGCTTGCTAAGCCGCAACAAAAGAAAATGCACCCCAGCCTTTTCTTTTTTTTTCAGGTTTCTTCCTGACACAAAACCTCGAAAAATGGATTTGGGGCGGAGTGAGTTGTTACATTGAAATCTGGAATGAAGCAGCGTGTTTTGTTTTGTTTAAAGCCATTTGATTAAAACAAATTTACTCTCAAAAATCTCTTTAAAAAAATGTAACCTGGTATTTCAGCAACAGAGCAGCGCCTCTTGCTGAGTTCCTGACCCCTTCTCTCAAACATGCTCCCTGCCTGCAGACATGTGTTGTTTCAGTTCTCATTTCAGAGAGTAATTTCTCTCCTGTTCGCTGTTCCCTGGACGTGTTTGAGGCACCTTCTCGAGCTGGGCAAGCAGGAGAAGAGGGGAGAGATTTGGTGAAGTACCCGCCCAGGCTGCCCTGTAGATTCCTGCCCCTCTGCCCACCTCCATCCCCTCTCCATACCCCTGTGCTCTCCCTGCAGCTCCCACCAGCTGGGCTCAGCTCTGTTCCACAAGCAAATGCCACCAGGCAGTGACACAAAGCCCTGGAGCAGCTCCTGTGCTGTAACATCAGTGGGACATCCGTGAGCAGCCCTAAAGCGACCCCTTTCCAGCCTGGGAGAGCTGACATGGCTCACCCCTGAGAAAGTGATTCTGCTTTTCTCCCAGACCACTCTGACTCTCTTCCCCCCTTTTCCCCTCCCAGCTCTCCTACCCTGCTCCAGGCTGTGCCCTTCAGGAGTCCAGGTGGCAGCTCCGAGTGCTGCTCATTAGATTAGGTAAATATGTTTGTGTTTTCCTCTTTTTGCCCTGTTTAGTCCCATCTGACTGGATTGTTTGCTGTACCGGATTATGCAAATGGAAATGTAACCAGTGCTGGAAGCAGGAAGGTAAGCAGAGCTTGCACCCGCTCTGCTGGGCTGTGCCAAGGACAGGGGTGCAGGTTCCTGCAGTGTCACTGTGTGACCTCCGTGCCACTGCTGAGCCTGATGCAGGGGTGGGTTTGTCCCTCTCCTGTCCTGGGAATGGTCCAGCACTGACCCTGCACCCCAAATTAACCATAGCAGGACACACAGTCCCCATCACACACACCCTGTTGTAGGGCCAGCACCCTCAGCCCTGTCCCGCTGCTGCTTCCCAAGGGTGTGACATCCTTCAATGGTCCTTCTGGGAGTGTGCAAGGAACACGGCACTGCTCAGTGCAGTGATGACTGGGGCAAATCTCCTTGAAGAACATGAATTTGGCTGGGGAACTGGGTGAACTCTGCTTTCAGGTGGGCAGTTTTGTGCCAGGGGCACCACAGGGGCGAGGAGGAAGGTGAAATCCTGCAGGAAGGGTGAACAGACACGCATGGAATTGAAGGATTTGGTGCAGAGCTATTCCATGCAGTGGAGTAACCCATACATATCCCAGGGTAACTCAGCTGGACATGGTCACATGGCTCTTCAAGTCCTGGAGATCAAGATGAGCAAAGATCTCCATGGCAGGATGTCAAAGGCTCCTCTGTCCTCCTTCATCACCAAGGCCACATAGTTTTACCAACTGATTCCTGTGTCAAACCTATAATTTCTGGCTGAGTTAGGGCAGCTTTCTTCGAAATACATCCAATTTCAAGTGAAAACTCCAAGTGAGGAGGAATCAACCATCTCCATATGTTGTTTAATGGCTAATTCCCTGCACTGTTGGAATGCATCTTCTGTGCAGGTCAGATTTGTCTAATTTCAGCTTCCAACCACCAGACCTTGTTACACCTTTGATTGCCAGATTAAAGAGCTCTCTAGTCTCAAATACATTCTCTTCTGCTGTTACTTCCAGACTTGTGCCAAGCAACCACTCAAAGTGCTTTTCGTTAAGCCTTTCGGCATAAAACGAGGTGTTTGAGTTGGTTTTTTTTTTTCCAATTTCACTGACTTTTATACCTCTTTCTTGGATTCTTTCCATGTTTTCATTAAGTGTGACCCTGGAAGTGGACACTGAACACAACATTACTCTTATTGAAGCAATGCATGGCCCCATATGTGAGGACAGTGGGTGTTGGTCCTTGTTCTCCTCTTTAGGAACTTCCAGTTCAGAAGGTTCCCACCTGGTCCCACTATGCTTTTCTAATCCATGCTCTGTTCAACAGTCCCACCTTGTGTATCTATCTTTGTTCCTAGAGGTCTGGATCTTCATTTCATTGTACCAAAATTGAGGCTTCTGGAACAGATTCAGCCTACCAAGTGATTCATGATGCCTCGGCCACATTTGTCTTCCTGCTGGGCTTTGTATCCTCTTTAATTCTTATCTCTAAAGACTGTACACTCTCCTCCAGGTCAGGATTAAATACTCTTGGCTCTCTTCAGGAAGACCTGGCACTGGTGTGATGATTTTCCCTGGAAACTGCTGAGGACGGTCTCCTCAGCCTGAGGGACAGAGCATTCCCTGACATCCAAACAGCACCTTTGGACCACCATCAATACTTTCACCTGCCAGAACATCCCACAGTTTCTGCATGGACAGACTGAGGGGACACCTCAGTGCAGGTCCAACTCCTGAGGGGACACCTCAGTGCAGGTCCAACTCCCTGGGGAGGGGCAGAGGAGGGGCAGGCACTGATCTCTGCTCTGGGGGGACCAGGGACAGCCCCCAGGCAATGGCTGGAGTTGTGTCAGGGCAGGCTCAGGTTGGATCTCAGGACAAGGCTCTTCCCCCAGAGGGTGGTGGGGCACTGCCCAGGCTGCCCAGGGCAGTGGGCACAGCCCCAAGGCTGCCAGAGCTCAGGGAGCCTTTGGATGATCCTCTGGGGCACAGGGGGGACTCTTGGGGCTGGTCCTGGTCAGGGCCAGGAGTTGGACTGGATGATCCTGGTGGGTCCCTCCCAGCTCACCATATCCTGGGGTTCTGTGAAAAGGCTGAGCTGGTTGATGGAATGGACACCAGTGCCTGGGCAGATGGAGAAGGATGTGAGTGCACAAGTCCTGCACTGGCAGGAATCTGAAACGTGGCTGCGATTTGCCTTGGACCTGGAAATTGCTCCCAGGCTCTGTAGGACAGATGCAGGTTTTTAATTACAATTCAGGAAAGCAAAAAGGTGGAGACTCTAAAGGAGGACAGGAGGGGCATACAAATAAGGTCTGACAAGTTTGTCTGGGAAAGAAACAGCTCAATCTGAGTTAGCTGCTCCCAAGGCAAATAGAAATGCAAATCTGGGATGGTGAGTGTGCAGGGGGTGTACCTGTTGTACACCAACGCCAGCCCCCCCTACAGGGCTGGGCATCCAGAGGCTCCTTCTGCAGCCAGCAGAGAGGTGGGTTCCTCAGGGGCAGGTCCAGAGGTGGGAAATCCCAACAGCAGAGAATCAAACCTGCAGAGATAAACCCTCTTTGTTAAGGCAACCAGGAAACCAGTGTGTTTCTGGAGGGACCAGTCCTCCTGTCTGCTCGGGGGTACATTTTAAGGTTCCTCTGGCAGGGGAATGGAAGACAGAAGATGATTTCCCTGCAAAGTTCCTCTTTAATTACTTCTGGTATTCCACAGCTAAAGCAGCAACTCCAACAGGTCTTGTTGCAGTAACAGCAAGAAGACACAACCCTTCAGAACCACTGAAACAGCCCTTGAGGGGTTATGGAGAAGGTGGAGGAAGAGTCCTTTGGAAGTTCTCACCAAAGTTCAAGGGGCAAGAGGCACAAATGAAAGGGAAACCCCATCCAAACGTGGGGAAAAGGTTCTTCCCTATGAGGCAGGTCAAGCACAAGGCCAAAGGCCCAGAGAAGGGGAAGCATCTTCAGCCTTCAAGGTCTTCATCCTGGCAGATCTTCAGCGTTCAACAGGACAACACCCTGAGCAACCTGACTTGGTTTGGAAGGCATCCCTGCTTTGAGCAGAAGGTGGGACTGGAGCCCTGCTGAGGGTTCTTTGAAACTATTCAATGTTGTGATTCTACAGCAGTTTCAGGGGCAGCTTTTCCAGCAGTTTTGTAGCAGTGGCTCTGTGTGCTTGGAGGTGCAACCTGGATTACTCTGGGTGTCCATCACATATTCCATCAGGCACATGAAGATCTTCTGCTGCCACAGAAAACCGACTTACTGATGGACTCCAAAGCATCCTGACACCACTTGCTTCTCCCGTCCCTCCAGCTGTTACTCCAAACTGGACATTTTGCAGCACAGTCATCACAATAAAACCTCATTAAAAAATTCAATCACCCACAGAATTTGAGGCAGAAATTTTGTATTTCCAGCTGCAAAGTTCTAATGCCTACCTTCCTTTTTTTGTTTGTTTTTTTGGTTGCTTGGTTGGTTGGTTTGAGTTTGGGTTTGGGTTTTTTTGCTTTGTTGTCGCTGCAAAACTCTCAGCTAAAGGTTACTGGGTCACTTCAGCATTGCCCAGGGTAGCTGGAGCAGCTCAGCTTCCCTCAGGAAGTACAGGAAGCAGTTTGCAACAAAAAAAAACCCCTAAAAACCCAGGAGCTGGAGATTTTCCTGAAATGGCTGCGAGTGATGAAAGTTAATTTGGCATTGTTATACTTCGGCATCTACATCCCTTTAGGTGAATATGAGCATTTCAAGGCAACCCCCCCAGACAAACCTCGATCCCAATTCTAAAATGTTCTTGCTATGTAAAGATTAAAACAATAACATTTTAAGCCTGGGAGCTTAAAATCCGAAGCAGTGGTGGGGGGAGGCTCCAAAGCAGAGCTGGAAGCCCTGCTAATGATGTCAGTAAATTGTATCAGAAGGATTCTCTCATTTTGGGAAGAGAGATGTAATAGTGTGGGCTATTCTCACTGGCACTAAACTCATTACTTTGTTTACTGTGTGCCTTCCTGCACACGCTGAAAATCTTATTTTGCCTTTGATATTTTGAGTCAGAAAGAGCAGGGAGAAGACAAAGATTTTCAGTAACATTTGATCCGTTCCACGTTTTGGTTTTTTGGGGGATTTTTTTGCATGGTGCTTGTTAAGGCAGTGCTGGGGAAACTCCTGGTTGCAGAGAAGGATGTGTGTGGTGGGTGATGCTGATGGACACCGTGCTGGGGATGATGGTGAGAGGCCTGGTGACAAAAGGCTGACGGATAAAAGGAGGGGGAAGGCATGTTTTGGCCTTGTGATGGTCATGGGGAGATTGAATCACAGAATCATAAAGGTAGGGGAAAAAACTCCAAGGTCTGGACAGTCTGGGAGTGAACGGAAAGAGAAAACCACCTCTGGGGTGGGGTTGGACAAAATTGCTCTGGCCCATGTGGGATGCTCAGCCACGCCTGGTTTGTGGACCAGACTTACAGAATCATGGAATTATTAAGGTTGGAAAAGATCTCCAAGATCATTGAGCCCACCCTGTGCCCGTTCCCCGCCTTGTCCCCCAGCCCAGAGCACTGAGTGCCACGGCCAGTCCTGCCTTGGACCCCTCCAGGAGTGGGGACTCCAAACCACCCTGGGCAGGAGGGAGTCTGTGGCACAGGAGTCTGTGGCACCAACAGGAGACAGTCCTACCTCTTCTTCCAGTGGTAAAGCACTGCCAGTCAGCACACGACAAAAA
Source organism: Grallaria varia (assembly GCA_013396735.1). NCBI lineage: Eukaryota > Metazoa > Chordata > Aves > Passeriformes > Formicariidae > Grallaria > Grallaria varia. Next base: position 374,804 of record VWZG01013200.1, read on the forward strand.
CCTCATTAAAGAATGCAAACGCCCACAGAACTGGAGGCAGAAACTTTGTATTTCCAGATGCCAGGACTCTGCTAAGGCTGTCTCAAAGAGAATGTGAGATTGGACAACGCTTGAAGAAGGTGAATGGATATATTGAGTGACCTGGGTGAGCTTGAGAGAAGAAGCTCTACCTTCCTCCAGCTGGCACCTGCTTGTCCCCGTGAAGCTCCTCTTGGATATGTGTCTGCTGTGACCCCCCCCACTAATGGCTGTCATGTTTCCTTGGTCCAGGACCACATTTCTCTTTGGTCTCCCTGACAGGCTTTCCTCAGGGTCGTGCTCAGGAGGGAAGATTTGCTCCCAGCCTCCACCATGGCCATATAACAAATCAGCCTGCAAGGTTACGTACTCATTTCATTATACACACAGAAACCCCAGGCAGACAAATGTAAAGCAAAATAAGGTTTATGCCTTATCAAGGAAACTTATTGCTTCTCTTAAACTGGAATAAAGCATCTACATGTGAAATACATCATTACTGTCACAACAGTGCTCACAGGGGTGAGGGAAGGGTCTGCTGGAATGGTACCAGAAGGGTTAAGGACCAGCCAGCCCAGTGATGCCATCAGAAGAGCCCAAGGCTCTGTGCAGGGGAGCAGTGTGACCTATGGTGACAGTGTGACAGTGGGACATGGCCATGGTTGACAGGTGATCATAGAATCACAGAATATGCTGAGTTGGAAGGGATCCACGAGGATCATCCAGTCCAGCTCCTGGCCCTGCACAGACACCCCACCATTCCCACCATGTCCCTGAGAGGATCATCCAAACACTCCTGGAGCTCTGGCAGCCTTGGTGCTGTGCCCACTGCCCTGGGGAGCCTGGGCAGTGCCCCACCACCCTCTGGGGGAAGAGCCTTGTCCTGAGATCCAACCTAAACCTCCCCTGACACAGCTCCAGCCTTTCCCTTGGGTTTAGTGTCACTCCACTGCGCTTCAAAACCACTGACCTGTAGGAAAGTGCCCAACAAAGATCACACTGAATATTTCTTCTGCTGTAATGTCTGCTTCAAATTCGGTGTAGGGGCTGTAGTGCCCATCCTGGCCGGTGCTGACGTGCTCTTGGTGGCTTCCAAATTCATCATATTGTGGTTATTTCTCAGGGTTGCTCAGAACTGCAAAGGCATTGCCTGTCACTTTGAGTGTCTGCTTTGGCCACCTCAGCTGCACAGTCTGTGCCTGCCTCAGTTTCCCGACAGCTGGCTTGGGATGACAGCTCTTGCTCCCATGCCAGCAGTTAACGGGATCGTGTTTGTACACGGCTTTGAACACGGGTGCCTGTGCAGTGTGTAAGTGCTAAGTGCTATTAGCAACTAACAGCAGCTCTCCTTCCGTACAGGGCTCTGCTGGCTGTGCCTGAGGCCATTCCAACCCAGTGAAGCGTCACCCTCCCAGCTCTACCTGCACTGTCAGACCTCCTCGGCAGCCAGGAAACCACAGGACACGCTGGGAACCTGGAGGAGATGGAGCTGGGAGTCCAGAAGGGAGATGGGAGGGACACGATCAGCGGGCAGAGGGTGAAGGATGGTGTCCCACCAGCCAGGAGCTGGAATATGGAGACCCCAGGCCTGGCTGGTTTGGGGAGGACATTGTCAGTGCTCCATGTGCTGTGTCTGGGCTGGGCTGCAGTGTAGCCTGCAGACACCTGTGCTCCAAAGCAGTGCCAGATCACCAGCTGATGCCCCTCTCTGGGCTGTGCTTTCCCCATGTGCTGCCTGCTGACCACCCACCTCTGTCTCCTCCAGCCTCCATGACCACCCTCAGCACCATGGTCTTCTCCATCCTTCCTCCTCGTGCTACCGGATCATCCCTGCATTGGATCCTGCCCGGAGACAGATGATGTGCTGGACAGGAATGGCAAAGTTTATTAAGTTGGGGTGGGAAGCTCTGGCAGGCTGGGTTCACAATTAGGCTCCCAAAGGCAAGATCATAAAGCATCCAGACACTTGGGATACAGGGCTGATTACCAGCATCTTTCATCATTAAATATTAACACCAAGGCTGCTTAAAGGCCAGTGAAAGAATTATAGAATTTAATACCTATCACGCTCTATCAATAGGCTGGGAGAAATATGGTCCTTTTGCCTGAGTTTTTTTTTTAATGCTTCAGTGTAAACTAGAAGACTGGCAAAATTAAACAGCACAATTCTTGGTTAGGAGCCACTGGGAATTGCAAACAGGGAGCACCAGGGATCAGACTTGTTTGATATGCTAGGGGAGCGAGCTCATTAAAACATAGGCATTGGTACCAGAAGGAGAGGAAATTAAAGCATAATTTAAGAAAAGAAATCTATCTACAGAGAGTGGCTCCAGCCCCCAGCACTCCTTGTGTGCCTGGCTGCTCCCTGTGACCCCAGCCAGCTCCAGGCTGGTGGGCTGGGCCAAAGGAGTGTTTGTACCCCCCTGTGCTGAGACACGGGACACAGCATGAAATCCTCCCTGGGATCCACATACCCCTTTTCCATCCAAGGCATGTGGGGTTTGGTGGCAAGGACTCATGTGGGGCTCCCTATCACTGCTCATGGACCCTTTAAACAGAGCAGAAATCTGGGAGAATCCTGACAGCCCTGAAAAACTTCATGCTTGACAAAAGTTAGTTTTTTTCTTCCATATGTTTTATTATTGTGCTGAAAATTATACATATATAAAACATCTATCTATCTATCTATCTATCTATCTATCTATCTATCTATCTATCTATCTATCTATCTATCTATCTTTGTTTGGGTTTTGATTGTTTGTTTGTTTGTTTGTTTGTTAGGAAAAGGGAGTCTGGGTTGTGTGGCCCTTTTGGGATGAGTGGAGACAGAATCCAGGAGGGAAGCATAGGATGGGACAGGCTGCTGGGACTGTCCTGTGAGCTGCAAATCCGTTACCCCATAAGCTGCAAACCCACCATTCCCAAAGCTCCAGAGCTGCCATGGCAGGACCTCCACAGGCTGCCCATGAAGGGAAACTTTCCCACCGCATGGGGAGAGCTCAGGCCAGCCCAGACATCTCCAAAAACTCACCGTGTGCTGAAGAGCTGTGGGCTTAAAAGCTCCCGTGCCTTGCTCAGTCATATCATCCATCACCACATTAAAAACTGCTCCTGATGTAGCTCCAGGAAGAGGCTGAAAGGATGTGCTGGTACAGATGTATGTTTAGCTTGGAAAAACGGGGACTTGAGGGGATCCCACGAGCAAGGCTGGCCCACAGCTCTCCTTCAGTGTTCCCCTGTGCTGATGCTCCCCCAGGCTCACCCTCCCAGCCCTCCTGCAGCCCATTTCCCCCCTGTACACAGCAAAGGGCTGTTGCTGCTCTCTCCCTCGTTGTGGGCGCAGCAGCAGAGCCAATCAATACAATAATCAACTGTATTCAAAATACTATATTCAATTATATCTGAAATAATGAAGTTCCTGAGCAAACCAGCCGAGTGCCTTCCTAGCTCTCTTTTAGCAAGCACAGGGTGCACATGGCTTGTCCTGCTGCCAGCGTGGGCACAGGCAGGTCTCCAGCCAGGCTGAGATCTCTCCTGCCCTCTGTTTTTCTCCACCAGCTGCTCTGGTGGCTGCACAAACATCTCACATGGCCAAGTCAACCTGCAAAGCCACAGGTGAGACTGGAGCTGGCTCATGACACATCGGTGAGGCAGCACCTTCTTCAGGCTGCCCCGGTACCAGAGTCTGGCTTTTCCCTGTGGGAAGACAATCCTGGCTCCGTATTTTCTTGCACAGGGACAGTGTCACACTACTGGGACATTGGCTCCTGTTACACACGTGGTATCTGTACGGTGGGATGCTCCTTCCAGCTCGGAGGTGGGATGTTACCAACCTGACAAAGACTCTCTTCTGACCCATTCCTCCCTTTCCAGATGGATAAAGATCATAGAAACATGGAATTACAGAATCATTAAGGTTGGAAAAGACACCTGAGGTGATAAAGTCCACCCTGTGCCCGATGCCCACCTTGTCCCCCAGCCCACAGCACTGAGTGCCACAGCCAGTCCTGCCTTGGACACTTCCAGAGATGGGGACTCCAAACCTCCCTGGGCAGCCCCTTCCAGGGCCTGACCTCCCTTTCCATGGAGAAATTCCTCCTGATGTCCCACCTGCCCCTGCCCTGGCCCAGTCTGAGGCCGTTCCCTCTCCTCCTGTCCCTCTTCCCTGGGAGAAGATCCCAACCCCACCCTGGATCCATCAGGGAGTTGCAGAGAGCGAGAAAGTCCCCCCTGAGCCTCCTTTTCTCCAGGCCCAGAACATTTTGCTACACAAAACCATTGCATTTTCCCCAGTTGTATCTTCTCTAGAAGCATCAGGACTGGTTTGACTTGCCAGCTCCTGATCAGCAGCCTGAAGCTGGAGGAATAAAACCATCAGCAGAACTCCTATCCTACCATGAATTTCCCAGGCTTTGATTCCTTACAGCCACACTTCAGTAGCGCATCAGACACAAAGGGTTATTGGATCAAAATAGTCGTGCTCACACATGGAAACATCAGGTCAGTGTAAACCAAGTGCTGCCTTGTGCCAGAAAACCCTGACACGCAAACCAGAAGGTGGCAGGTCACATGTCACCTGTCCTCCCACGGGCAGCGTAATAAGCCTGGCCTAAATCCACACCTGTGTTACGCTCTCCATGTCACACACGACAGAAACATGGTCCTGTGCCTGTGTGTCTCCAGGAGCTGGTTTCAAATCCCCAGACCCGTGTCCTGGGCAGGTAAGTGGCTGAAATGAGACTCAAAAAACTGAAAAATTCCTTCAGCTGCGAAGGAGAATCAGTGGCACCGTTGGAGCTGTGCCTGTCCAGCAGTGTCTGGGATCTCATGGCCCTGAAACGTGTTCTCTCCAGGGAGCAGAGACACTCCTGGGCTGGTTTGGTGTCTGGCTGTCCCAGCGCCACGTCTGACCCTCAGCCACAAACCAGAGCAGCTCAGGGCCTGGTGCAGCTCCTGTGAGGCAGCTCAGCGGGCTCCTGAGCATGGCCAGGCTGGGATTTTCCATGTTTTCTGCATGCACACAGCTGGAATCAACAGCACATGAGCCGCCCGAGCGCTGCGGAGATGGAGACCAGAGCAGTGGGATGCAGGGGATGCAGAAGGGGCTGCACACGGGGCATCCGTGTGGAAGAGCCGCAGGAATTCAGCCTGGGTATCCTCGATTCCTTCAGGAACCTCTCCCCTGCCCTGCTTTTCACGCCACTGCTGTCATCTCTGTTTTCTCCTCTTTCCTCATTCCTCTTTGCCCCCGAGGCTCCGTGGCCGCCCTGCGCCCTCCGCGTGCCGGTGCTGCCGCAGCCCCCCGGGCTCCCCCCTCGCCCAGCAGACCCCCAAAATCAGGCAAGAAACTGGTTACCGAGTCAGAAAGGCAGATCCAGACACGACTGACTCTGGGGAGCCTGATTGAAATAACTAATTAGGTTCTCACAGCCGTTCGCTTTGCAAGAATAAGAGCAGATCCCACTCCATATTTCCTAATGAGTCCCGCTCAATGTTTCCTAATGATTTGTTTAACCGAGTTTTCGGTGTCTCCAGGCTGCAGAGCCAGCGTGGCCCGATGAGCCTGCCCCAGATGCTGGGGGAAGCTTTTGCTGCTCTCTCAAATTTACCTTTCCCTGCTGACATCCAGGGTTTTTTTTTCTTCCCACCACAGCGGTAAAAAATTCCATCTCCTGTTGCCAACCAAACAATCCCCCCTTTTCCCTGTTTATATTATTTAGATGCACACAGATGGTTGTAATTTTTCCTTCTCTTTTGAGCATCTCTCAGGGAATTTAAATGAGTGAGATCTCCTCTCCCCCCCAACACATCATGGCACCACAAACTGAGGCTGGAGCTCTGGACTCACGTTTCACATCCCGGGAGCTGCATTCCCATGACCCCCAAGTCCTCCGATCCCACAAACATTTATAGATGCAAACATCTTTCCCAGCTGCAGAAAGTTATCCTGGGCTCAGGAGAACTGCCTGGAAATAACACCATTCCTTTCTACGAGTATTAGGCATCTTTTGATGAAGTCATCTATTTTAATTGTTATTTTCAAAGGCAGTCACTCTGTGGTGATTTTTCTTTTTAAATTATATTGTTTATTGCTTCCTGTTCCATTATCTCTTAGCTGTGTGGAGATAGAGGGTTTTTCTCTCTTGCTGTTATTTTACTAGTGGCTAAGGTCATCCTAACTTATGAGAGTTGCTAAAATCATGTTTCTTTCTCCATATACATTTTAATACCCACACTTGACTTTTCCCAGTGTTTTATTCTCCTCCATTGCACATATCTTTCCCCGGGGAATTGCCAGTGTGGCAATAAATCACTGCTAATTCTCATCCCTGCTACTCACACCTCTTCTTTATCCAAATTTAATTTTTCACACATTCATTTGCGTACTGTTTATGAAGAATGCCTTGTTTTTTAGAGAAATCAGTCTTTTCCTAGTCACTCCATTTTTCCCCTTTGGAATGGAGCACCCCAACGACTTTGAGCTGACATTGATTTCACACCCCTCCCTGCTCTATTACAGTGATTTTATTTGAGATACTTTGGCAGAATGGCCCTTTTTTTGTCCTGCACGCCCCTGGCTGTACCATTACCTTACACACCTTCTTTCCCCTTTATTCTTTTCCTCCAAGTCCTAAGAAATTCCAAGGCGCCTCCTGCTATTCCATTTTGCGTGGAAGTTTTGTAAACCTTGGCTCCTTGAGTGCCTGCACTGAAGCCCCACTGCCTGTGCCTTTTCTTCTTGCATCTCTCACTCGCAGCAGGACTGAGGTCTGTGCTGACTCAATTACGGGGCCTTTTAAGATTCCTCTGGGAGCTGTGGATTTTAATATCCCACCCAGGACAACATTGTCTTTAGTATTATTGCTTCTACTGCTATGATTAGTGCAGCACAGGCAGAACAAGTGGCCCCATCCAGGTCTGGCACATCCCTGGTTCAAGCAGTTTAATCCGAGATGTCAAATGTGGGCAGTAATTGCACACGGAGATGCTGTGCCTGCAGCCTGGAATGCCAGGGGAGGCTCAGGTTGGATATTAGGAACAATTTCTTCATTGAAAGAGTGACTAAACTTGGGAATGGGCTGTCCAAGGCAGTGATGGAGTCACCACTCCTGGAGGTGTTAAAAAAATGAGTAGATGTGGGACTTTGTGATATGGTTTGGTGGCCGTGGGGATCTTCAGTCAAAGGTTGGACCTGAAGATCTTGGAGATCTTTTTCAAACTTAACGATTCTGTGATTAGGAAGAGCATTGGCAGCAGGTGAGGAGGGGCTCCTGCCCCCGTGGCCAGCCCTGGCAGGCACATCTGCAGGGCCGTGTCCAGCTGTGGCTCCTCAGCACAGCAGGGCCATGGAGCTCCTGCAGCGGGGCCAGCGCAGGCTGCGGAGATGCCCAAGGCACTGGAGCATCTCTGGCAGCAGCAAAGGCTGAGGGAGCTGGGGCTGTTGAGCCTCCAGAGCAGAGCCTGAGAGGGCACCTGCCCATGGGGGGCAGTGGCTGCAGGGAGGGGGCAGAGCAGGGACCAGGCTCTGCTCGGGGGGCCCAGCCATGGCACAAGAGGGACGGGCAGCAACTGATGCCCAGCAAGTGCCACCTGCACAGGAGGGAGAACTTCTGTGCTGTGCAGTGACCCAGCACTGAGCAGAAAGCAGAGAGGGGCTGGAGTGTCCTCCCTGGGGCTATTCCAGAACCTTCTGGACACAATGCTGTGCCCTGTGCTCTGGGATGGCCCTGCTGGAACAGGGAAGTGGGACCAGCTGAGCCACTGTGGTCCCTTCCAACCTGACCCATCCTGTGATTCTATGACAAGCAGGTTTGCCATTAATAAATTGCACAGGGCTTGAAGCAGGGCTCCTGCTCGGGAGGAGCAGGTCTGAGAGGGGAATGAGGAGCTGGGAATGCTCCAGCAGGATGTGGGCTGGGAAATCCACCATGCCCAGCCACAGCTGGGGAAGGCTGAGTGCCCTGGGGATGAATTTTAAGGAGTGGATTTCAACCAGAGTGACTTTCTTCATGTCAAACAAGGTGTTCTGTGCCTGGGGTCATGTTGGCAGAAGCACCTTTTAAGGTGCTTTCAGGGCCCACCATCAGGAGCTCTGTCATACCTGCAGGAAACCTGGGTGCTGCTCCCCTTAACTCAGTTCAGAGAGCAGAGGTGGCCAGATGGCTTCCAAGGAATGAAAACATTGATGATGTTGCCAGATCATTTCTTCTGTCTTGCTGTGGCACCGCAGCTCCACCAGCCCCAGGGAACGTAGCTGCCACTCTGGGCAGCACTTGGGCACCTTAGAGCATTCAGAGTCACTGAAAAATAGGAAAAAAAGGTCAAACTCCACCTCTGTGCGTTGTTTGTTAACTCCACACTCCCCCAGGGACTCTGGGATGGAGGCAGAGGGGAGCGTGTGCCCCACGATGCTCCACAGAAGCCACCAAAGTAGCCCAGAGCACCTTCCTGTGCCCCCCAAAAGCACCAGCCCAACAGGAACATGCTTTGGGTTTCCAGCATTGTGCCCACCATTGAATTGCTGCCCCCTCCAAGCTGTGAAACATCCAGAAATCCTGGGAAATTAGCCAGATTTCTATTTTCCTGGAGAATAGTTTAGTTGGAGTGAAGGCGTCCAAGGAAATCCTCATGTGGGATAATTTGAGAGCGGTGAAGCAAAAACTTGTACTGGCTTGAGACTGTCACAAAAGGAAGCTGCAGAAATTGGGGAAAATCCTGTTCTGAACAATGTGGGGCTGCCATATCTCCCAGCAACATTCCGCAGAAATTAGGGACCAAGGTGAAGAGAGGCTAAAGAAGAAATTCCATAAAGAGCCCTTCCGTTTCTACAAGGGAAAAAATAAATATATGCAGTCAAAGATTAAATGCCAGTTTGAAGAGGCATTCAGACGTACTTCAAGGAACAGCTCCAATATAGAAAACAAGAAAAGAACATTTCTGAGAACTTCAATTAAGTACAAGGTAACTTGGAATCATTCCCATCCGTTCCTTAAATTTTCCAGACTATCTTTTCTCTTTTAATTTACTCACGGCTCTCAGAAAGGCTTTGCTACATCAAAGATACTTTTTGTCTCCTTTGTTCAAATGTATAAATTTGCCTACAAAAATTAGAAATATCATCAACAGTGAAAAATAATTTATTTGTAAAAGGAACTAACTTTTGTTTGAACTAGAGCTGGGAATTGAGATAATGTCTATGAATATGTGGAATGAATAGATGGAAGTATCTGAATTTATGGAAATACATGAATTCTCCTTTGCTGATAGAAAATTACAGTCAGGGCCCATTGCAAGGCAAATTAATATTCAACATAATCTCATTCCCACACAGGAGCCCAAAGAGACAATTGATCTTGTTTGCAGTAAAATCAATGGGAAAAACTCACCGAGTAGGTCTTTCAAGAGAGGAGCAGAACCAGCGTGACACCTGAGCTAACGCAGATTCACACCTTCCACGGCATCCAAGAGCCTTTGTACTTCGGGGGGCAGAGTCGAATTTATGAGCCCACGCCAGGTCCTTATTTTTCTGCTTTAAGTCACATCCATAAAGCTCCATGGGAGCATCAGTAATTATGCTTATCACCCAGAGGTCACCTTTTCAGATGTATTTTCTGGGTCTTCCATCTGCCTCTCAAGCAAGATGTTTTTCTTCATCGAGGTTGCCAGCAGAGGCTCCGCGCCGGCGGTCGCGCATGGAGGAACATTAGCGCTACCAGACATTATTTTTTATTTCTCTTTCAAATGCATTGATTTTTTATCTATTTTATTCCAAGAAGGAGCTGTGGCACCTATTTTACATTCCGAGGCTGCCTCGGGAGTTGTAATAACTTGAAGCTGTGGATGCTCAAGCCAGTGTGGAGTGGAGAGGAGCGGGATCCGCGGCCGGTGCTGCCAGCTCGATGTCTTCAGCATCTGCTGAGCAGAGGGCAAACGTGGCATCTCGCAGCCTCCTGGGACAGCTGGGTGGTTAAGCCCAGGAGTCAGTATCCCTGGGCACACGGTGGGGATGATCAGCATTCCTCCCCAACGGGGCTGCTCCTGCTGATTTATTAATGTAGCACTTCAAATCAAACCGGCGTGGGAGAGCCTCCAAGTCAGCGACGGCCAGGAGAGGCATGCTGAAAGGCAGGCAGCTCTTTATCCCTGGTACATCGGCAATCTCCACCTCTCAAAACACATCCCAAACTGTGTAACCCAGAGGAAAAAGAAGCTGGACAAAAATTACACAATTCGACATCGGCGTGGTAGAGAGTTACACTTGCCTAAGAGGCACAGCAGAGAGCTGGGCTCCTCTGAATTGGGCGATGATGCTGGTATGGGGACAAATCAATTTAGAAACCACTTGCAGCGACCCAGAATTACAAAACAGACAATGACAGCCACTGCAAACTCACAGCAGCCTCTCAGCCTGGCTGCAGAGCACGCTGGGCTTTGTCTCAGGAAGAGGCTGCTGCTGGCAAATCTTTCTTCTCGTGGCTGAGGTGCTCGGTGTGGGGGCAGCAGATAGAAAGATGGTGCAGATAGAAAGAAATAGAACAGTGCCAGGGAAAAGTAGTGCTTAATGCACCGGCCTCATTGTTTAGGGAAAAGCAGGCTGTGACAAGGCACTGAAATAACAGCTTCTTCTTGGGTAGGGTTAGATTTAGACGTTGGGAAAAAATTGCTCACCATGAGGGTTGGCAGGTGCTGGCACAGGCTGGGCAGAGAAGCTGTGGCTGCCCCATGTCTGGAAGTGTCCAAGGCCAGGTTGGATGGGGCTTGGAGTAATATAGGCTAGTGGAAGGTGCCCCTCTGGTAGGTGGGTCAGATCAGAAGACCTTTAGGATCCCTTCCAGTCCAAACCATTCTATGCTTCTACGACTCTTTTCCCTGTCTTTCCTTCCAGCCATGGTTTGGCCATGGCTCTCTGAGCCAGCACTCCCTGACTGGTTTTGGGACCCTCTTGCTTGAGGAGGAGGAGGAAATTTTGGCACACCAAGGGGATGTGCCTCCTGCCTGGCTATCCAGTGGTGCCTGGGTGGTGGATAGATACCCAGCAGAAGCTGCAAGTGGGCATTGTGGCCTCCCTAGTAAAGAGAGAGAACTCCAGGGAACGTATCCAAGCCTAAAAAAAAAAAGAAAAAAAAATGAAAGGAAAATGTGGGTTCCCCTAGAGCCTGAAGAAAAGGAAAAGAGCAGGAGCTTGGAACAGGCAGCAGAAGGAAAACAGACCTGGAGTGAGAGTGGGGACTGACATCGGTCACTACTGATGTCACTTTAACTCAACATTACTTAGAGACTGGTGACACTGGGGGAAAAAACCACAAGTAATTAACCTCGGTCAGCTAATGGGTCAGTTCAGCTGAGAGCAGTGGTTCTGCTGACAGCGGTTATGTAAGGACTGTAACAGCCAATAGGGACAGAAACAGCCAGAAAAGCTGGAAAATGTTCTAAGGGTGATCTGAGAGGAGCTGTGTGGTGGGTAAACAGTGGTGGAGAAGGTCACTGTGGCTGGAGCCACCGAGGCTGTCATACCTGACGTGGATGTGGCAGGGATCTGTGAAGGGGGGACATTTAGGAGGGGACCCTCTTCTGCCCAGATGACTCCAGTACTGCTTCCAGGCCAGACAATCCCAGACTTCCCACCTCCAAGAAAAGCAATCAAGGTCTTCTATGCCATGGTCCGTCCACTCTGGGGCCTCAGGACAGATGCAGAAGCACGTTTGCAAGGAGCAGGCCAGGTCTCATTTACCTTGTAACCAAAACCTTCCACGTCTTGCTCAAAGGAGCGTTTCCAGTTGTGCCTGGGACGTATCAGAAGCCAGCCCAGGGTGGGTGCAACGTGCTTCAGGAACAGAATTCCTGGGGACATGGAGAAGCCCAAAGGGAAGGAGCATCTACACGACCCTTCCCTCACTCAGGCCAGAAGTCCAGAGCACCACGTCTTGGTCTAAGGACCTCTGACACTGAACGAGAGATGTTGGTGGGGAGTGGGCAGGCCCCTGACACCAGGGACATCTCCAGAGTCATGACAACCATCAAACACAGGAATTTGGAATAGGAGGACCAGGGGTGTGAACCACCATGGTCCTCTTTATGCAAAACTGTTGGCATCAAGGGGAAAACAGAGAATCACTTTGGTTGTTAAAGACCTCAGAGTACAAACTGTTAATTAATTAATGACCAAATTGCAGCCTTTCAGTATCTGAAAGAAACCTACAAAAAAGATGGAGACAGACTATTTACAAGAGCCTGGACTGACAGGACAAGGAGAAATGGATTCCCACTGCCATAAGGCTGGGGTAGGTTTGAAGTTTGGAAGAAATTCTTGCCTGTGAGGGTGGGCAGGCCCTGCCACAGGGTCCCCAGAGAAACTGGGGCTGCTCCATCCCTGGAAGTGTCCGAGGCCAGGTTGGATGGGACTTGGAGCAGCCCGGGCTAGTGGAAGGTGTCCCTGCCCATGGCAGGGGGTGGAACTGGGTGATCTTTATGGTCCTTTCCAATCCAGACCATTCTAGTTCTAAGATTCCCCCAGCAGTGCCAAGGCCACCACTAAACCATGTCCCCAGGCGCCACATCCACACATCTTTTGAATACCCTCAGGGATGGTGACTCCACTTCTGCCCTGGGCAACTGTGCCAGTGTCTGACCACCCTGTCCATGGAGAGTTTTCTCCCAATATCCAACCTAAACCTCTCCTGGTGCAACCTGAGGCCAATCCCTCTTGTCCTATTGTTTTTTATTTAGGAGAAGAGGCCGATGTTGGGATGCCAATAAAATAGTCCATAGTGGCATGTTCTGGGCAAAAGAACCCTTGGAGGCTGTTCTGCAGCTCCTTGAGCACAGTTCTTCATAAATCCTGCTTGGTACGTGGGGAGACCGTCCACACGACCAGCTGTAGACTTATCTTGATCAGGGCAAACAGGCAAGTTTGAGGCAGGTGGTGCCCATGAAGGTGTCAAGGCACTTCTCTTACGCCTCTTCCCCAGCTGAGATGTGGTCTGGTTCCTTTAAACCGATCAGAGCCAATGCTGCCCTCGCCCTTGGTGCATCTTGACCTGCTCGGTTGGATGTGAAGGTGTAAATCTGTGTCTGAGCAGGTGCCAACCTGGGGCTTGGCAATTTATGCTTCTTCACTCGCCCAGCCTGATCGAGGGGCTGCTCATTCCTCAGGAGACCACGAGATGAGTTCTCACTCCCTGTTCCAGCTTCCCTCCCCTCTCCTCTGGCACGACACCGAGTGCTGCAGGAGGCAGGAAATATGACATCCCTTTTCTTTAAAAAGGGCAGGAGGAGCTGGGGACAGGGAAGTGTGGGGTTTGTGACAGGCAAACGGGAAGGAACTGTAATATAGCATGGAATGAACGGGAGCAGAGATGGATCTGGATATATTGGGGAAGAGGCAACATGGCTTCTCCAGGGGAAGTCGTGTCTCATAAATCTATCAACTTTCTTTGAAGGTGTCAACACTGGTCCAGGCAAGGATTAGTTGGCTGCCGTTGTTAAATTACATTTCCCCAAAATTATATTCAAAGTCTCTCACGAGAGGCACTTGGAGACTTGGTGATGTTATGGAGTATGAGAGGAAGCCCCTCCACAGATTGAAAAGTGGTTAAAAACATGAGACCAAGGGAAGGATATCTGATTGGTGTTTGTGTTGGCCAACAACCAGCCCCAGGGTCCCTTGGAGGCCTGTCCTGGGATCTGCACTGTGTAACACTCATCAATGATCTGGAAAAGTGGTGAATAATGAAGTGACAGTGTTTGCCTATGCGACAAAATTATTCAGGATCATGAAATCTAACACTGACAGTGAAAAGCTCTGGAGGATCTTCTGAGAGTGAGTTACTGACAATAAAACAGAAGATGAAATTCAGTGTAAATACATATAAGGTAATGTCAGTGAAGGTGAAAAGAATCCAGAATGGCAACCAAGTTTAAACAGACAATGATTAGCTTGGAATTAGCTACCACTGCTCATCAAAGAATTCACAGAGCACAGTGGAAGGTGCCCCGGGAAAGCTGCTCAAGCTTCTGCTTGGTCAAAAAGCAAGGAGGACTTTGGGCATCGCTTGAAACAGAGGTGACTGTGCAGGAATTGCCACCAAAACCACCAGAGAGATCCATGGTCCTTCTTTATTTTGAATCCTGAGTGGGTGGCTGATTCTGGATCTCATCAGTAATGCACCAGGAAAAGAAAATAACAAGTGAACAGGTTGACCCAGGGATGTTCCTGATGCTGAGAGACTGAACAGACTGAGGTTATCCAGCTTGGATGGACCGTGGGAGTCTGCCCAGTGTTCTGAAAATTGGAGCTGGGGACTCCCTCTTTCTGGCATTGCAACAGGAAACCAAAGTAGAAGGAAAAAAATTTAAAATGATGAATCAGAACCTTTTATTATCTTCCAGTACTGAAAGGGGCTCTGGGAGAGCTGGAGAGGGACTTTGGACGAGGGCCTGGAGGGACAGGACACAGGGAGTGCCTTCCCACTGCCAGAGGGCAGGGATAGGTGGGATGTTGGGCAGAAATCCTTCCCTGTGAGGGTGGGCAGGCCCTGGCACAGGTTGGGCTGTCCCATCCCTGGAAGTGTCCAAGGCCAGGTTGGACGGGGCTTGGAGCAACCTGGGCTGGTGGAAGGTGTCCCTGCCGATGGCAGGGCGTGGAGCTGGGTGAACTTTGAGATCCCTCCCAACCCAAATCATTGCACAAATCCACTGTCTGGTCCCTCTGCCTAGAATGAGGGACCCTCAGGCCCAGAGGGTGCAGCTCAAATGCTCTTGTGCATTTGTCACCCAAGCAGAGCAGAAACGTTGTAGAATCTGCTCCAATTTCCAATCTAATCCAGTGTGGGAGGAGGCAGCTGAGAAGCACAACAAAGAAAATCTTTACTTTTGTCCTGCGCAAAAGTCAAAGAGAAAAAAATATTTTTTTTAATATAAAGACCAGAATTATTCAAACGTCAACGTGCTGCAGGAACGAACGAAAACTCAGAGGAACAGATGAAAGTGTGCACTGCAAACCACTGAAAGGAGGCACAACGAGAGGCCACCTTTGCTGCCCCATCTCTGGAGGCAGAACCGAATTCCAAAAGGCTCATTCATTTTCAGGATGCACAGATATCACTCAGATATCACAGATATCACCCCCTTGTCTTGCTCTCCAGTCAGTGTTTCATTCTTTCTTCTTATTATTTTTTCCGGAGAGACACAATCCATCAGAGCAAAATAAAACTAAACCCCCCCCCGTTCTGGTGAGGAACCTGTTTCAAGAAGGAAGGAGGGAAACGTTCACCACTGGGCTCCCACATCAGAAGGATGTTTTGCATGGACTAAATCGAAGGATTCATTTCTCATGCGGGCACAGATCGGCGCTGACACCGGTAAGACTTTCAGGCGGCCACACTTTGTTTACTTAAAAGCTTGAAGGAAGGGAAAATGTCACAAGCGCTCATGTAAGGCTGTGTGTGCACCAATCGGACACATCCAGCACGGCTGTTTGTACAAGCAAAAACCTCCCAATAGGCCACGAAGCGCTCGCAGAAATCATCTGCCCAATCATTTAAGAGAATGAATAATTCATGGGAAGGCAAATGTGTTCACAAGCAACTCCTATGAAGAGCTGGGAGCTGCATTCAAGGAGTGGGTTTGCTGTTTGCTGTGAACCTGAACATGCTTTTCCTTGGCTCCCACCTTGCACGAACCCAGAGTGGTTCTGTAGCTCCATCCCTCAGAAACATCACTGCTTGTCACCCATCCTGAGCTGTTTGCCCACCCCCTGCTCCTGTCCCGGCTGATGGAAGACCCAGTGCCTCCCCACAAGTGCCAGTTCACATCACACACCTGAATTACTTTGTGGGAGTCATTTCATTTCCTCTTTCTTCAGGCTGGTGATGGAGACACAGAGGAGGCTTGCTTGAGATGTACAGTTCATAAAGGTGTGTGTTTGTCCATGTTCCGCCCTGTGCTTTCTCTGTTTCTCAGGCTGTAAAATGGGAAAGAAGATATTAAAAAGTTTTTTGATATCTGATGGAACGTGGGTTTTATGTCAGCCAAGCTCTACTTCTTACACCACTTCTGTTTGAACCTGGAGGTGATGGGGTAGTGCAGGGACAGACAGATGTGCTCCCTAGAGGGCTGGCTTTGCATTCTCCTACCCCAAGCCCTGACCTCCAGCGCCATAGCACAGGTAAGGGGGGTCTATTAGTGCCCCCTCATCTAGAAAAAGCATCATTTGTGGGGGACTTGACAGGGAACATCAGCCAGGGAGGAACCCTTGTGCTCTCAGGCACCCTCGATACCTTCAGTCCCAGAATCACAGACAGGTTTGTGTTGGAAGGGACATTAAGGATCATCCAGTGCCACCCCCTGCCATGGGCAGGGACACCTTCCACCAGCCCAGGTTGCTCCAAGCCCTGTCCAACCTGGCCTTGGACCCTCCCAGGGATGGGGCAGCCACAGCTTCTCTGGGCACCCTGTGCCAGTCACATCTTTTGAGGAAAAAACCCATGTTTTCCTTCGGTGTCAGGCACAGCAGAAGGAGCCCGAGCCTCTTTAGTCTTGCATGAGATGCAAAATATAAATAGAAGCAATAGGTTTCCTATAAATATATACCTGTCCTCAAAGATATTTGCTGTACAGCCTCAAGTAATATTGCAGCTATCAATTCTGCTTTCCAGGACCCCCTTACAGGATGATTCCTCAATCTTTTGAGAGAAAGTATTGCCAAGAGAAGTGTGTTTATCCTGCAGCCATCCAGATCCCCAGGAACAACCATTTCTACAAATCAAAGCTGCCTTTCAGCTGTGGAAACTGTCTCTTGGAGTGATGAGGCTTCTCTAGAACTTTTCAGACCTCGTCTTGTCCACAGACTGCAGGAGCAAAGTACACCCCTTTTCCTCACCCATGGCAGTGATCTTCACCAGCCTAAAAGCTGCCCTGGTCCTGTTGTCCATCTGCATGACCATGCACTTAGTTCTCCCTCCGTATCTCATCCCTGATGCTCAGAAACACTAATTACACTGAGAGCTGATGAAATATGATTACATTTTTCTCTTCATTAAACATGATATGGTCTCATAATTCACACATATAAAATTGTTTTATTCCTTTTTTTCCTGTTTGCTTTGGAATTATTTCATGGTGTGGACAATGTGGGTTTAGCTCTGCTGTCTCTCCTGCAGAGCCAGTACCCTGCAATTTTAATGATCTAATCCGACAGCGAACATGCTTTAATTTAAAGTTTTATTAACGACCACTTTCTACCCTCAAAGACTATATTAAAATTTGTTAATGGAATTGGAGATTATAAATGCCCCACTGCAAGGCCCACTTGTGCTGTTCTGCACCACCCCCTTTAGAATTCAGAGCAATCCTATTAACTCTTCTTTATGTTTTGTATAGGTCATTTTGATTGCAGCTTTTTGTGTACCTCCCTTATGAGATAGCGTTCCCCGAATCTCAGCATTTGAAAGAATATAATTTTACCAAAGATCACATATTTCAGATTCATTATCCTTCGACAGCGAGCTTAAAATTTAATTTCTTTGACTTATTGCAAATTTTATTTTATTTTTTTTTTTTTTTGAGTCTACTGGGGGGATGGAAATGAATTTCATGAGTAACATCAGACTGTGTGACAGAAATGACACAACCCACCCCAAGCACTGGTGGGAAAGGAGAGGAAGAAGAGGGAGGGGATGCACGGATGTGCCATTTATAGGTGTAAAGTTGCAGGATCTGGCCAACCACGTTGGGAAACGTGAAGCCCTTTGCGTAAAACACATTTGCACACACCCTGCTAGTCCCATCTCTGTTGGTTTTGTCTTTTAATGGGCATCTCAAGACTCTTCACCAAGTCTCCCAGACTGCGCTTGCGAATGGGGGCCCCACATTCAATGCGCCGTGAAGGGGATCCCCCACACTCATTCTTTATTTTATTTAAGGAGTCGGTAAAAGCATCCCTGGCCTCCAAACCTCCCCAGATCTCAGCCCCCACGGGCATTGTTTGTCTCAGGAAATGCGCTATTAATCATTTGTTGGATAGACTTAATTTCTCACCATTCTCCCCTCTTTATTTTCGGCTGCTATTGTCCCTTTCTCCTGCTTAGACGTTTCAGCCGCCCAGTGAAAAGGCAGAAACAACATCAGGTTCTCAAGGAACCGAACAATCAATCAGTTCACCGGGCTCACAATGGGACTCAGCCGGGCAGCTGCCTGCGGTTTGAATGTCGCTCGCCCCAAAGGCTTGAGCGGTGGACAGAGAAAAAGCAGTTATTCACAGGAAAAAGAGGTAGGTGAAGGACACAGAGGGGGATTTCTACACACTGGAGATGTTTACACTTGAGCAACTCATCTGGTCTCCTTTTACAGCTGGGGAAAAGGCAATGAAACGCAGGGAGCGACTCAGCTGATGCGTTTGAAATACCAGCCCTGGGACAAAGCAAACCAGCCCCGCTGGGAAGGGCCCATTTCTCCACAGTCCTCCCGAAAAATAGCCTGAACGGTTGAGGAGGGCACAGCATAGCCCTCTAAAGCCAGGGAAAATGTTCTTCCCACTCTGGAAATGGTGCCACAGTCAGGTCCCCAAGAAAGGGTTTTCCCACCTGGCAGGTCAATCCGACTGCCACGATCCCGCGTTGATCCAAGCTTTGTATGTCAGTTGGGTGTAATTAGTGGCAGGGAGGAACATTGGGCTGGGGGAGCATCTGGGATTGAAACATCCCCCTTTACGGCAGATTTATAGGATTTATTATTTTCCAACCTCCTGCGTGGCTGGGACAGGTCACGGTGCCAAACAAATTGGTGCTGCCGGTGGGTCACCAGTTCCTCTCCACCTTCCCTTCTTCACCTTCATACTCATGACCCTTCCAAGTGTTCTTCTTCCTTCCATCCCCCTGCACTGCTGACGAGCTCCCCTACCCCCATGCCATCGACACACCCAGACCTTGGGTAGCTTTTCCCAGTCCCCACTCCTCCAGCCACCAAGGGTCCAAGTGCCAAGGGGCCTCCTTGCCCTCCTCTCTCCCTTTTTCTTCTGAAATCCCTCCGAATTGTCAACACTTGTGCAGTGTGAAGCCTCCAAGCCCCCCTGTGACCTGTTCCTCTTACTGGAGCCCCTTCACTTGGGAACACTCACATTGCTCCAGGGGTAGGATTTCCTCATCCCTACGTCCTGTGCAAACTCTGCTCCTCACAAAGTGGCTCAGACCTTCTGGCTGATGTTCCTCAGCCCACACTTCTGGTTTCACGCAGGGCATGTGCCATGGGGATGTGGGTACACCGTGGAAGTGTAGAGAAAAATCACCTGGACCTCCCTGTGTCCCCTGAGGAAAGGGGGAGAGAATTGGGGTTGTTCAGCCTGGAGAAGAGAAGCTTTGGGGTGACCTCATTGTGGCCTCCCAGTGCCTGAAGGAGCCAACAGGAGAGACGGAGAGACACTATTTACAAGGACCTGGAGTGGCAGGACAAGGGGCAAATGGCTTCCTGCTGACAGAAAGATTAAATATTAGATATTAGGAAGAAATTCCTCCCTGTGAGGGTGGAGAGACCCTGGAACAGGTTGCCCAGAGAAGCTGTGGCTGCTCCATCCCTGGAATTGTCCAAGGCCAAGTTGGACAGGGCTTGAAGCAACCTGGTCAATTGGAAGGTGTCCCTGACCATGGCAGGGGGTGGAACGAGATGGGCTTTAAATTCCGTTCCAACCCAAACCATCCTGTGATTCTGTGGTGACCTTGGTGCTCTGTGACCTAAAATCCATGGCACTGGAATGTTCAGTGCTGGGTATTTCTCTCTCTATGACCTCAATGTTCCCACGTGCTGTTTCTTGCTGCTGGCTCCTCCCAGCCCTTGCAGTCCCATCCATGAGATTCATCCCTGTTGGATCCAGCCCATCCCTGCCCTGTGACCTTGCCCTGTCCAGCCTGGCAGGCTGTTCCATGGCATGGAAGATGGAGCAGCTCAGCCTGCCAGGAGCACGGCTCACCTGCCTCAGCACCCAGCCTGCGCACACCAGAACTCCCGCTGGGATTTAATGCTCTCCCCTACACCTAACAGGCTCCATTAAATTGGAATATGTGTTTCCTTTGCAGGCTCCTACCACCCAACCAGGGCATGGAAACAACAGCACACGACTGTGGAACTCAAGGGAAGCCAGTGTGAATCGAGAGCACGCAGCTCAGAATTTATCTTTTGTGAATATTTGTGTGTTAAAGTTACAGATATGCTTTTTCACCCTATTTGCAGTAGCACTGCTCAAATATTTGTGGAGACTGAACACAGCCTAATTGAAATTCAGTTGAATTCAAATTAATATTCATGATTTTCTTTTTTTTTTTCTTTTTTTTTTTTTTTCACCTACCTCTCTTCACTCTAAAGTGAAGCAGCTTCCTGCTGTGGAGGGGACAGCTGTGAGCTGGGAGGCTCCTGCGAGGGTGAAAAGTTTGGCAATCCACTTGGAATTTCTTGAAGCAGCCACACGCTGGATGTCACCGCTCTCTCCATGTACTGACAGGCAGGTCTTGAGCTCAGTTGGTGCCTGTGCGGGGTGGGTGCTGTTTGCTGGAGCTTTGCAGCACCTCCCTCTGCATCACTGCTCACACCACCTGCTCCTTGTCCTTGGCACCCAGCTCCTGTCACACTCGGGGTGCCCTGGGTGCTGCCAATCTCTGCAGCTCACAGCCCTCCATCAGCCACCCGCCCATTAACTCACCATTGGCGCAGAGCACCTGGGACTCCTCCAGGAGGGGGTTTGTGGCTCTCTGCAAGTGGAAGGGATTTGGGGATGTTGCTCGTTCGGAGCTCACCGAGACCTCAAACCCATCAGTTGCTTTCATGCTCGTAGATCACGTGATTTCCATCAAAGGTGAACAGAATGTGATGAAACCCCACATCTCTATAAAACATCATTTCCAGACCTTATCCACTTTCCCCTGTCTAGTCAGCCTGCTGCTCTCTGTCTGCCACTGAGGAAATCTTGCAGGGGGAGATTAGAGATGCCTGGCACAGTAAAACCTTCCTCCAGTCACCCAGGAAACATAAGACATTTTTCTTCTTCTCGGGGAAAAAAAAATGTGGAAATTAAATTGGAAGCGCTACATGGGAGCAGCTCTGCCCAGCCAAACTCACAGGCTGTCAGGATGCAGATGTTCCTGTGTGCTGTTGCTGCTCTCAGGCTTTGCAGAGCATCCCAGCTACTCTGAAAAGTGCTTTTCATCCAGTATTTATGGCTCCCAGTAAAGCACTAACATAGAAATATCATAAACTACATATTTAACAAGAAAAATACAGGAACGATGAAGATACCTGGGGGCACTGCGATGCTCTGGAAGATTTTAGGAAGGAATCCTTCCCTGGGAGGGTGGGCAGGCCCTGGCACAGGGTGCCCAGAGAAGCTGTGGCTGCCCCATCCCTGGAAGTGTCCAAGGCCAGGTTGGACAGGGCTTGGAGCAACCTGGGCTGGTGGAAGGTGACCCTGCCCATGGCAGGGGGTGGAACTGGATGATCTTTAAGGTGCTTTCCAATCCAGGTAGGGGATGGAATGAGATGAACGAGATGGTCTTTCAGGTCTCTTCTCATTCAAAACATTCTGTGATTACATGATCTTGGAATAACTTCAGATTTTCACAGAGATGGGCTTTTGCTACCACTGACCCTGTGTAGAGCCACAAATAGAGTTTATTTTCCACTTGTTTTTTAATCTTTGATGTGCCTCAGGGCTGCAGCTCCTTGAGGAAAGGAGGGCATGTGCAGCAGGAAGCCAGTTTTGCTCCTCAGGAAGGGGATGAGCAGCAGACCCAAGGTCCTTCAGCAGTGAGACTTTATGAGTCCCAAGTGCTGAATCCCTTCCCTGCCTGGGCAGAACAGCTCAGCCAAATTTATCACTCCTCGAAATACCAGGGTAGCTGAAGACAGGTTTTAAAAAGTCACCGAAGTGCTCCAGCCCCTCTCCTGCCTCTCTGGCATTTTCATCCCCACAAATCACCGTTCGGAGGTCCCAGGCACCATGTTTACATTTCCATACCTGAGCTCGCTCCTGGAGATCACTGCGGTGCCCTCAGGCTGGAAAACTCGACATGAAATGGCACAGCAGTGCAAAGGACAGCTGGGGGCAAGGGATGGCCAGAGTTTATAAAATATCCTTTTTTTTTTCAGTGCTGTGATTTATAACAAGGTGTCATGTTTGAGCTCTGGTTGTGTCTCATGAAAGGCACTGTCTAAACCAGGGCAGGGCACCACTGGGCATCAGCTGAGGGGTGCCCCAAGCCAGAAAACTCGCTGTGGCAACAAAGACTTCAGGGAAATTTGCAGGACCCCTAAAGTAAGTTGTCTTAACACCAAATAAACCTTCTCCTTGCTCCTCAAACATCTGTAACCCCAGATTCAGGGTCAGGATGGTGGTAATAGTACTGTAGGAAACTGTCACAAGCTGCAAAGGTGTGATGGTCTGGGGCAAAGCAATCATCTGGAATGTCTGGGTGGATATCTGGACATCTGGGCTTCCTCTGTGGCCAGAGACCTTTGGAGGAAGACTCCCATGAGTGTGGGGTAATCCAGGCTAATAGGGAACTCTGGGTGTCCCCTAGCCTGACCCCGTCCCACTCTTCTTATTGACCCACCTCAGGGTGGAAGGAAATGTTGATTGAAGGCAAAGCAAGTTGGCTTTTAGGAAGGAATTTGGATTATCAGGTAGGGGGACTTGAATCCTACCATGTACTGTGCCATAATGTATGTGCACAAAGGGTTGAGCACACGGCCTCAAATCTGAATAATTTTTCTGCCTCAATACATTTTCTGTCTTTCCACTTTAGCTGCTCTGCCTTGTCCTCTGGGGAAATCCCTACAGGAGTACCAGGCAGAAGGTGCAACACCGAGACATCTCCTCAGCTGCTGCCACCTGATCTCTGTCATCCTGAAATCCTGCAAATGGTTTTTACAAGGGCATGGAGCGACGGGACAAGGGGGAATGGCTTTGAGATGAAGGAGGGTGGATTTAGATTAAATATTAGCATGAAATCCTTCCCTGGGAGGGTGGACAGGCCCTGGCACAGGTTGGGCAGAGCAGCTGTGGCTGCCCCATCCTTGGGAGTGTCCAAGGCCACGTTGGACAGGGCTTGGAGCAACCTGGGCTGGTGGAAGGTGTCCCAGCCATGGCAGGGGATTGAGATGAGACGATGTTTAAGGTCCCTTCCCACCCAAATCCTTCTGGGATCCTGTGATTCTGTGAAATAGGATAAAAGGTGTTAGCAAGGAGCAATCTAAGGTGAGATGGATCCCCCGTGTCCATGGACCCTCAGCATCCCGAGATGGAACTCAGCCAGTGGGAGCTTCACCCTCCTGCCTGCGCTGCCCACGTCTCCCATGTCTCCAGTACCCACACAAGGCTCACCAGGCTGCAGTTTCTGGATTTCTCGGTGTCTCTTTCACAGGCACAGCAATTTCTGCTGCCCTCCAGCCCCCTGATCCCACGTCGCTTTGCCAGTGGGATGAATACTGTTGCAGCTCACCCAGCAGCTCAGCCACTGTATTATTAGGTTTCTTCAAAGCCCCTGAATGTCCCATCTAGACCCGGTGACTTAATATTTTTTAAATTACCTATTTGCACCAGCGCCTCTTCATTTGATACCTTAATCCTTAATAGCAACTCACCTTTATTACCAGAAAAGAGCAAGTCAAGAGCAGATTTTTTCCCAACATCCCCTGAGGTGAGAACTTATGAAATGAAATCATTTCACTTCTCAGCTGTGTCCTCATCTTCCTTAATTGTTCCCTTTAACTCCTGGGGAGCCAGCAGACCTGTCTCGTTCCTTTGCAGGCTTTCCTGTTCCTGCCAGACTTGAATTATCTATTGTTTGTTTTCACTCCTTCCAAGCCTTGCTATTTCTTGCTGGCTTCCTGTTTCCCCTCTTTCATGCTGTATTTTCTGCCCCTGTTTGTTGACCTCGTGAAGGTTGGATTTCCATTTTTTGAAGGGCCATTGTGTGGCCCAAACACCTTCCTGAACTCTGCTATTTACCTGCCTTCCTCCTGCTCTCACTGCTCCCACCCACGGGGGCGGGTCGAGCCCCTCTGGTACTGTCGGGTCCTGCTGCAGCATCTGCAGAAATCTCATTAACGGCAATTAAAGTTGAGCTTCATGATTAAGCACCTTGAAGAAGGTCGCTCCTTAAAGAGCATCCCCACCAAATTCTAGCTTTTTGATCCCTTCCCATTTGACTCCTGCTGCCGTCGGCCGCGTCCCATTGACATCCCTCCGTGTAAAGGTTGGCGTCACTGGGATGGGACTTGATCCACTTCTTTCCCAAGGATAATGAATGTAATTACATTCTTAACAAGTGAATTAAATTACAGCCCAATTTCTCCCACAATGAGAGCTCTCCCCGCGATGTGCTGGAAGTGGAGCCGAGCCGGGCACGCACGGCTTCGGAATGAGGGAATCTCCTAAATTCCATTCCATGCATTACTGGGACTTTAAAAATTATGTCTTATTCATCTATTGATGACAGTGGCCTCTTGGGTGTAAATTGAAGCAATTACGAAGGATCATGCAAATTAATCAATTATTTTCAGATTATTACACTCAACCAGTAGTCTTGCTCTTCAATTTAGTTAAACTTTGCCTCTGAGTCAATTTTCAAACCTCCAAATTAAGCTATTTATTAGCTAAGAAGATCTGGGGAAAGGAAAAAAAATGTTACACTCATGAATTGGATAGCAGAAGGGGTCATTTAAAGAAGGGTTTAACACAGAAACCATGATGTTTAAGGACATTCAGAGGTGCCAGTCCTGACCCCAGTGTGAGTGGGATGTTTGGCATCATGTGACATAATCCCAGTCCACGCAAAAATTTCAGTGCAGCCACAACATTGAAGCTGCAGCCTCTGAACAGAGTCCTGATGCTGCTGGGAGGTGACAGAGGGGACACCACGATCCACGGGGACGTCCTGCTCCTGCTGGTCTTGGGGGGATGCTTCAGGAACCAGCCCCATTGTCAGCTCCGGAGTGTCCTTTGCTGGAAGCCTACGGAGAGCAGAGCTCAGGGCAGGGGATGGGACCCCCTCAAAGCACCACAGATGCTCCTGCCCAGCTCCTCACTTCCCTTCGGTGGCTTTCATTGTCCATCCATAATGGATTAGCACGGCTCTGCCAGAGTAGCCCAATTAATGCAAATACCGATGACAGCAAAAAGGGAATAAAATGGGAATTAGGAGGCGAACTGAGGGGCTCCTCTCTGTGCTCTCAGCTCCAGGGATGCTGTGCAGGCAGGGCAGGAAGTGCTGCATCCCACCAGGGCCAGCTGGGGAAGCTGCCAGGGAGGCTCTGGCACAGCAAAGCCCGCTCCCATCCTCTGCCCACCACCCAGGCGGAGGGGTTGCAGGGTGGCTGAAAGCTTTTGAGTTTTAATTTAAGTGATTCTAAACCAGCTTTGGCTTTATAGCTAATAAGACATTAGTATGCTAATTAAATTATCCACGGAGTGGTATAAAGAGGCCTTCCTGAAGTTTAATGGCTGTGTAAAAGGTAACTCTACTTGCGATGTAATTAATTCATGGAACAATAAATGTAAAATTAGATTCTTATTAATATCTGAGAGGCTTTTCCTGCATCAGGAATGAGGTGGGGGGACTGGTCATTTTTGCTTTCTGTGTGGGAGAGAGGAAATGGCACCTCCTGACTGCAAAGCATCCCTGCATCCACATCTTCTCCATCCTGGCCACCAGAGCCAGGCAAAGGTTTGCTCCCTGTGGAAAGCCCCGACAGCCCACAGGCTTCCTCCTCCCATCACACCGGACCAAAGGAAGCATGCACACCATGAGCTTTGCCACTCACACTCTCCTGGGATTTCTCAGATGAGGGATAATGGATTTTTTAAGAGCAGCAGGGCAACAGATCTTCCTTGGGAAAACCAACCCTGCCCAGGACTCAAGTGACCAGGAAAAAAACAACAGTGTTCCTTTTGAAAAAGCTTATTCCGAGGACTGTGAGGTCTCCCAAGCACACAGAGGGATGCTAACCTGTGTTTCTTTGCTGGAAAGTGAGAGGTGTGACCCCCCCAGCCCTAAAAACCTCTGAGGAGCTGCCATGTCCATCAGCAGAGCAGCTCTCCCAGCACATGTTCTGCCATCTGCTCCAAACCTTTGGCCGGGTCACCCCACCAGCTGCTCCTCTGCCCAGACAGCCCCATGGAATGGGAAGAAATCTGACAAATCTGAGGGAATTGTAAACTCAGAAGCTCTGTTTCAATTGCATATTGAGAGGGAAGCCCGTGTTTTTTAGCAGAGAGACCCAGAAGTTGCAGGGTTTGGCAGCAGGCAAACCAACCCACCTTCACCCACCGTGTCCTCCTGTCCTGGGCTACTCACAGCCAACACGGGGGCTGGAGTTCCCCTGCAATCCCTGGGACCTGCAGGCTTTGAGGGACTCCCCAGGCATCCCCCCAATCCAGGCTGGACCACCCTGCAGAAGTGGGACAGCCCCAAAGGAAACACCCACTCTGCAGGGGCTTCTTCATGCCCAGAGTGGCACAGAAAATTATCAACCCTACCCTCTGTCTCTGTCCTGACTGCAGAGAAAAGGGTCACAGAATCACAGAATGGTTTGGGTTGGAAAGGACCTGAAAGTTCATCTCATTCCAATAGACCAGGTTGCTCCAAGCCCTGTCCAACCTGACCTCGGACAATTCCAGGGATGGGGAATTCCAACTTCTCTGGGCAGCCTGTGCCAGTGTCCTTGTGTTGTGGGACACCAATTCTGGGCACTGCCCTGCCAGGCTGAGCTCTGCTTCTGCCCAGCATCTCTCCTGGCTGTGGGTACCACCTCTGTGCCCAGGGAGATTTCTTCCACCTGCACACAGACCTGTGTCCTCTCCCTCCATCTGCTGATGGTCCGAGCAGTGCCAGGGCAGAGCTCTCACCATGCTGGGAGCATCTTGGCCAACACCCACAGTGCCAACCATTCTGCCTCCTGGAGAGCTGACCTGTGGGTGTGCATTTCCACTTCCAGGGACACCATTTTTGCACAGAGTCAGAGTAAGGGTGAGCCCCAAAGTTCCTCCTCTCTGGATCTGAACCTCAGGGTTCCTGTAAGTGTGACTTGCACCAGCTCTGGTCGGGGACAGAACTTCCCGGAAAGGTGGATGAGGTTCAGCAAATTCCATCTGAGAAGAAAGCTCTTCAAAACCTGACAGAAATTACTGGGAATCTCACGAGAAAAGAGGCAGAAAGCCCAGGGCAAATGCCACAAGTGAAAGCCAATTCTTGGACTCTGTAAAGGAAATTCAACTGCTCACTGTGTCCCTGGGGAAGCAGAATGGCACCCATGAGTGGTGGGGCTCTCCTGGGACACGGGGGTCGTGGAATCATACAATCACAGAATATCCTGAGCTGGAAGGGACCCACAAGGATCATCAAAGTCCAGCTCCTGGCCCTGCACGGGACCAGCCCCAAGAGTCCCCCCTGTGCTCCAGAGGATCATCCAAAGGCTCCCTGGGCTCTGGCAGCCTTGGGGCTGTGCCCACTGCCCTGGGCAGCCTGGGCAGTGCCCCCACCACCCTCTGGGGGAAGAGCCTTGTCGTGAGATCCAACCTGAGCCTGCCCTGACACAACTCCAGCCATTGCCTGGGGGCTGTCCCTGCTCACACAGAGCAGAGATTGGAGCTGCCCCTTGGCAGGAGCTGCAGACCCTGGTGAGGTCTGACCTCGGTCTCCTCTTCTCCGGCCGAACAAGCGACCTCAGCCACTCCTTGTAGGGCTCCCTCAGTCACAGGAACATCCGTGGGTTTGGCACGACCCAGCCACTCCAGGAGTGAGTCAACATCCCTGGAAGCCCTGCTGAGAGCCAGGAGATGAGTAACAGTGTCTCACCACAGGCAGTTGCTGAGTTTGTCTGATGAGGATGCAGGATGGAAAGTGGGGCGATGTCTTTCTCAACCTGCAGGATCTCGCTGCCTCTCGCCCTTCCCGCTGGCTGATGCTCCCATCCCAAGTCTCTGCTGCCCCCATGGTCACGGACAGGACAGTGGCACAGGAAAGGACTGAGTGTTCCCAGACAGTCCCATGCCCTCAGGAGCTGTTGTGTCGCTGGGACCCCCAGACCCTCTCTGGGCTCCTGTAGGAATACCTCGAGGGAAGTGAGGGAATTCCAGCCAGACCAGCCACCTGCAGAGCCTTTGCTCAGCAGCTTCCAGCCCACAGCCCCGCTGCTGGGCAGTCAAGGCTGGTCATTAGGAATTAATTGCCTTTGTGGCTTCTTCATCCTACCAGCCTCGTGACACAGAAGCTGGAAGTTCCCCCCGGAGGTGGCCGAGCCAGACACAGCTCACTGCTCCACAAAGGGATAATCTCGTGCCCCTTCCCCATCCCCTCGTGCCTCTTGGCATGCTCAGGAGAGCCTGGCAGACAGCATTGGCTGGATAACAGGCAAAGCAAGGTTTGTCCTTTCTCCAGGTCACTGTGACAGCCCCTTATCACCCAGCCAGGGTGGTGTGCGAGGCAGCTGGTGGGGGACGAGGACAGCAGGACAGCTTCCTCTGGCTGCAGCTCAGTGGAGCTTGTGCAAGAGTCCTGTGAGTTGTACCCTGCAACCTGTTCCCAACTCAGCAAACAGAAAATCAAGGCAGGACACAGGAGGAAGCCACCAGAAATGACCCATTTGAGGACATCGACCACACCAAGCTTTGCAGGGTCATGCCAGCCATGGGGAGGCAGCAGACTGAGTTTTCTCCCAGGGTGGTGCCTGCCATCCTGCCTGCTCCACATCTGCTTCAGCAGCTTCCCCTGTGACCCTTCTGATCCTTGCTCCAGGCAGAGGTCATTTCTGGAGCTAATCTCCCTGGGAATGGGTATCAGCTCATTGGAAGAGCTGCCCAGGGAGGTGGTGGAGTCCCCATCCCTGGAGGTGTCCAAGGTATGACTGGACAAGTCACTCAGTGCTCTGGGCTGGGTGACAAAGGGTCATCGAGCACAGGGTGGACTCGATGATCTTGGAGGTCTTCTCCAATGTCAGTGATTCTGAGATTAGCAAGACGGCATTTGGGGTAGCTCTGGCTCCAGGAGCCAGGCTGTGCCTGCAATCCCTCATGGCTCCCAGCCCAGGGGAAGAAGAAATAACAGAGGCACACGAAGCCCTCAGTCATCACCAAAACCAGAGAGCTTTTCAGTTAAGGAGGTGACAGCCTGTTCGTTCTGACCCTGAACTCAGCTGGATCTGAAGCTCACTCAGACTGAGAAAATCAACTGTACTGCGGGGCAGGGAGTGTGACGACGAGAAGCACATTTGGCTCCCAAGGCCCACGGTGCCATCAACGTCCTGGCAAAGGCCCAGGGCTTATCCAGGGAGGCTTGGAGCAGGTGGGCTTGCATAAATGTTTGCAGAGTGTTTATCAGACAGGCTCTCAGTGGGAGGATATCTGCAGAGGGATCAGCGCCCAGCTTGCTTCAGCCTGCCCCAGGAATTGCTCTGTGGGGTTACAAGGGATGTTGGTGTGGGATAAATTCCTGCCCCAATGGCTTTGTGGACCCACAATGGCAGCAGCAGTTCCGAGCTGCCAGGGAATCTTATTTTTTCTTTTCTCTTTTTTAATTTTGCTGTCCCTACTAATAAATTATCCTATTAGGACATAACCATATTTTCTGCTTTCAGAGTCTTTCTCTTTTCTCTCCACAGAAAGCCTATTCAGGCAGATTTTAAAAAAAACTATTACAAATCCCCAGCAAATCATTCCCACATCTCAGAGTCGAGAGGAGAAGCAGCATTCATTTCCTTTCCATTTCTGCACACATAAAACACTTCCCAGCTCTGGTCCAGCCCCAGCTGACTCAGTGAGCTGGAGAAATGTGCATTCAGATGCAAGTCTGAGCAGAGAGTGCCAGGGGCTGAGGCAGCCTGGGGACAGCACTGGGAGGGGACAGGGATGGCTCGTGGGTGACAGTCCCTGTCTCACTGCAGGGAGGTGGGAGCAGGTGCTGCTCTCCTCTCCAGAAGGGTTCTGTCCCCCTTGAAAGTGGTTTTCATGGCATTTCTTGGCTGGACTGGGCAGGTTTCCTGGAAGAAAAAGGATGGGGCAGGAGCTGGTTTTGGTGCGGTGCATCCTTTTAGCCCATCAGCACCCACTCTTGGGGACACAGGAGGAGCAGGAGAAACACCTGCAGGGGCTCTGGCTCCAGAGAGATGCTCCTGCTCCCAGCCTGAGCTGGCAGAGAGCAGGAACACACCTGATAGGAAGTGTCTTTCTTCATCCACCTGCCCCATCCCATCACATGGGGCTCTGCCACACGTGGGGACAAAGGATGGGGACAAGGGATGGCATCTCCGTGCTGCCCGTGGATCTCCTTCCTGGAGCTGCCAGCAGCAGCACTAGACCTGTTCCTTTAATTTTGGGTTTCTCTGTGCTGCCCTGAATTTGTACTCAGGCTCAAACTGGAGAGCAGGGGAGCTGGGCCTGGTATCTGCCCAGCACACCTTCCTGGGGTCTTCCTCACCTGACTGAGCTCATCTTCTCCAGAGGCACAAGGAAACTTTCATATAGTGTCGAGTGCTGAAATTCAGGGAGATGAAATCTATTGCATTTCCCTTCCATTTTGAAAGATAAATAAATAAATAAATCAGTTATCTTCCCCCAAAAATGAGACAGGAGGTTTATCTCACTGGATCTTCTGCTGGTAAAGTCACATTACATTTTATTCCATTTCATCACCTCGTTCAGGTCCTTTCCTTCCCTTCCTGTTACTGTTTCCTCAGTCCGAAATATTACATATTATTTTAGGCCAGCACAAAACAGGACTTCAGGGTTAAATTTTTCTTCGTCCTTAGCATCAAAGCATTTGTTCTTCAGTCAGATGCCTCTAATTAGATTATATCAGATTTATTAAAAGTATTTCCCTCCTCATCCATGCACCTGTGACCTCATTCTCCCCCTTGCTGCTCCTCTGCAGCACTTCTGTGTCCCCGTGCTGACTGCAGAGGGAAAGCTCCGACATCCTCAGGGCTTCCAGTCCTCTGGAAATAACTTTAAAAGCCATCTCAGGGTCTCTTTTTCTGCTGCTTGTTGTGACTTTCCTGCCCGCTGGACGCAGGCGAGAGGCTGATCCCTCTCTGCAGGGCATGGGGGAGATGGTTGTCACCATGTTTCAGAACAGCCACCGTGAGCCGGACTCTGCTTTGGAAGGGACTTTCCTCCTGGCTCCTGCAGGGAAATTAATTTCTCCTAAATGTGCTGATGTGCGGATAATTCGCGGGCGGACCCGGCGGAGCTGCAGTCAGCAGGCGGCTCTGGGCAGTGCCAGGGAGCAGAGTGTCACGCCAGACCTTGGCTAATGCCTGCTGAGTGATGGAGCTTTGGGCTTGGAAAGGCACTCGGTGCCATCAATCCTTCAGGAACCCCTCCGGATGCAACCCATGGGTGAAGAAGACCCCTGTGGACCCCACCTTCCAGTGAGGAGAGACACAACAGGAGCCCAACCAGTCTTGGTCTGAGTGCTCGGCCCCCCGCCCCAGCAAGGAGCTGGTTTCTAACACCCCTTCCATGAACAACCAGCCCCTTCACAGCTCCCCCAGCTTGGAGAGATGGGCTGGAACATCACAGCTCCCCCAGCTTGGAGAGATGGGCTGGAACATCACAGCCTCCCCAGCTTGGAGAGATGGGTTAGAACACCACAGCTCCCCCAGCTTGGAGAGTTGGGCTAGAACATCACAGCTCCCCCAGCTTGGAGAGATGGGCTGGAACATCACAGCTGACCCCGCGTGGGCTGAGGGCCCTGGGGAGATGGGCCAAGTGGGAGTCAGCAATAGCTCTGCAGATATTGCTGCCGGAGCCAACCAGCTCTCCGAGGTCCTCTGGAAGCAGCAGCTGACTCGCAGTCAGGAAGCCAGCTCAGCAAAGCCCTCAGCGCTGCCATTTTTGGACTCCTCAAAGTGCCTCTGTCTCCAAGGCTTCCACTCACCCAGATGGTGAGTCTTTCGCATCCTCACATCTGGTGGATGCTCTCTGGAAGGTGACTCTCCCAGGCGTATTGGGACTCCCGTCTTCCCAGTGAGGAAAAACCAGCAGAGACCACCTAATCCTCCACCTAGAAACACCACCTTAAGAAAGCCTGAGTCAGAGGCTTTTGGAGCAAATACAACAGGGTTATGAATTATTCTCTGATTTTTCCACTCCTTTCACCACTCTGCTCAAAGTGAGCTCGTCTGGGAAAATGAAGATTTACCTAAATATCATGTCCCCCAGCTTGGCAGCACGAGGCACGTTGAGACACTGCTGCTCCTGTTCGCATTTGGGTTGCCCTGAGCTTCTGATCACAGCCATAACTCCCAGCTAGCCCGAGGAGAAATGTTTGCTATGTGATCTCCAATTAAGAGATGTTAATTGGCAGGTTACCCCCTGATTCCTGCTCCTGGGATACCCCGGCACACAGACTCAGCAGGATGCACTGCAGGGGTAGAGAGCTGCAGGGAGAACTGGGAGGCAGTGGGAGAAGACCATCCTCCCTGAGGGTGATTCCTATGGAGAATCTGCCCCGGGAAGTGGTAGAGACACCACGCCTGGAAGTGTTCCAAAAAAAGTGTGGATGTGGCACTTGAGGACGTGGTTTAGTGGGCAATGTGGTGCTGTTGTGCTTGATGATCTTGAAGGTCTCGTCCAAATTTAATTCCATGATACTTTGAGAAGGGTCATACCAGAGGCAGAGGAAGATACAGGTATGTGGGAGGGAAGCACATCCCAGTGTGACCAGTTGAAGGGAGGGGGTTGCTGGTAGAGCAGGACCAGCCAGTGCTGACCAAGAGCCATCTGAAACAAAAACCAGAGCAGAAATCCACCCTTCTTATCCAGTTGTGCATAGCCAGGTGAACCCCCTGTCCACACAGCAGTGGGTTTGGTGCTGCTTTGTGCTCCCTGACCTTGGGAACTTGCTGAGTGTCCTAAAGTCAGTGGTGACAGAACTCACAGAGGCAGAAGGTGTGGAGGGGGCCACTGGAAGCTGCGGTGGATAGACTGGATCTTTCCCCTGAACATCAGAACTAACATGGAAATAGTAATGTTTTCTTACTGAAAGGTGGGAATCCTCTATTTCTGTGCTTTCCCTTCGGTGTCCATGAGAAGGATGATGCATATGGTGGCACAAAGGATTATCCCAGCTCCACAGGATTGTCCCAGCTGTGTAGCCTGAGAGCTGGGAACTGCTCCATCAACAATAAAGTGTCCCTGCTTGACGTGACGAAAAATGAAGGGAATTCCAAGAACAAGGTAATACAGAACATGTCAGGGAAAGAGCTGGTTTTGGTTTGGGGCTTTTTTATTTCAGTAATTGGACAAAAGATGTTTGTTCTACTCCGAGACCTCATGGCACCAGTCAAAGCAGATGAAACTGAGTTTAATGTTCTCATTAAAGCATTGAGATATTTTTATTCACCTGAGAAAAGTGTCTTTTCTAATAGATTTTGAGAGCCTGCATGGGGTGAAAAGTTCTGTGAATAAAGAAGCAGCTGAAAGGTTTCCCTTTAAGTTCTGGTGTGTTCCTGCCCCTCTCCAGGTCGCTTGGCACTGGAGGCAGGTAGGCAGCCAGCAGAGAGGAAAGCCCTGGAGCACAGAATTGTGAAGAATGCTCAAAAGCAGTACAAACAGCAGCACAAATTTCTGGGTGGTGGCCACTGCGGATCTACAGCACTGTCACAGAGCCCATTTTAAGCTGTCACATGAAAATGCTTTGAATAGACAGGCTGCCTCTCCAGGAAAGCTCAGCTTTGATCCTGTTGGGGAATCAAGCAGCTCTTGCGAAGATGCAAATTTCTGAAACTCCAGCACCTGGTGTGTTCATGCGTAGGGAGTATATTAAGAAATCATAACATCTAAGAGCACTCCCAGCAGTGGGGGAGCCCGACCAAATTGTTACTGTGTGCTCCCTTCCCCAGAATCAGCAAGATCTGAGGGGTTTGTTGAGCTCCTGCCTCAGCTCCTGGCACAGGCACTGCGAGACCACGACAGCTCTGAGAGCTGCTTTGCAGTGGGTCTCCCCAGACAACTTCCAAACACCCCCACCTTGCCCCTTCTGAGGGATTTCTAAATT
The DNA here is from genome assembly GCA_013396735.1 of Grallaria varia. Classification (NCBI taxonomy): domain Eukaryota; kingdom Metazoa; phylum Chordata; class Aves; order Passeriformes; family Formicariidae; genus Grallaria; species Grallaria varia. The sequence continues at coordinate 408,856 of VWZG01013200.1, forward strand.
GAAAACTGTGTTTTATTTGAATAACAAGGGAAAGGCTCCACTTTGTAAGCAGAGAGCCCCCAGTGTTGGGAGTCTGGCAGCAGGGAAATGAAACAAAAAGGCTTCTCTGCTCAGCTCTCCCCTTGCCCTCCTGGTCCTCCTGGTCTGCTCTGCTCACACCCAACACAGGCATTGGGTTCCTACCCCAAACCTCAAGGGAGCTGCTCCTCCTTCAGCCCCCTGGGAAGATGCAGCCTTTGGGGGTCTCCCTGAGCATCCCCCTACCCCCACTGAAGAGGGGACCACCACCCCCTTGGGATACAGGTTTCCTTCTGCCAGGGCCTCCTGGGAGATCCCAACCCACAAAGGTAGAGGAGCCCAAGGCTGGTTGGGCCTGAGCAACTTCCCTAAAACACAGGGAGAAAGTGCAATGGGGAAATAACCATGCATGAAGGAACACTGGCAGCAGCCAGAGGAACAGCCAGGAAACAGTAGGGATGAAAGGTTTGGATCCTGTGGAGTGTCTCCTGCCTCATGTTCTCTTCTCAAGAGACCAAAGTCCTCCCGAAGAAGGAAACATCACTTTTCCATTGACTGCCTCAATACAGTCATCATTACCCCATGATGGCCCTGGGTTGCCTCTTCTTTCATGTCGGGATCAAACCTGCCCAAGCGGTTTAGAGATGTCCTCTCACCCAAAAGCTGGGCCACCCAAAAGCCCCATGCAGGAGATGCACACCCCATTGAAGGCACTCTGGAGCTGCCTCCCAACGGGCTGCCCGGAGCCTGCCCAGAAGCCAGACCATTCAGGGAGGGTGGGATGCAAAAGGCAGATCCCCTCCTGCTCCTCTCTGTCTGGTGGGGAACAACCACTCTCCAGGATGGATGAATGGATGGAAACAGCTTTTTCTGGGGAGGTGACCTCATGGAAGATTGACACCCCATTCCTGGAAATGTCCAAGGCCAGGCTGGATGGGGCTTGGAGCAACCTGAGCTGGTGGAAGGTGTCCCTGCCCATGGAAGGGAGGTTGAACTAGGTGGGTTTTAAGGTCCCTTCCAACCTAAATCATTCTGTGCCTCTAAGATCCTCTTGTTCTTGTGCTGTGGGTGTGAAGGGTGGTTGTCTTCTCCGACCCTGCTCCAGGCTGACCAAACAGCTCTTCCACACTCCCATGGCTACCCTGGCCCTGATCCCAGCTCCTTTTCAGGGAGCAGCATCTTCCAGCTGGCAGGCATTAACACCCAAGCCTTCCGCAGGCTCGAAGGGACTGATTAGCTTTTGCCCTGCAGGAAGCAAAGCGAACCTGCTGTAACTTCCTTCTGTTTCCCCAGGAATGGACTCGGCCCCTGTTTTGCAAGCAGAGAGGGCAAACACACTGGGAAGCCCTTGCTGCTGAACCAACGCTGATGTTATTTGACCTTGGAGCAAGGTCAGCCCGTGTTGCCCCTGCACACAGAGAGGAAAGGCAAATCCACAGTGTTCAGCAAATCTCTGCGTATAACAGGCTCATTTCTTCTCAAGAATTCATTTTGGAGGGATTCAGTGGCGGCGACAGAGGTGGCACTGGTAATTTTACTGCTCATATTCAGGATGTAACACTTCATCCTTGGCTCTACAAGTGGGTTACCGTGTGAATTGCTCTGTGCTTCAAGTTGCAGAGCCTAAATTATTTTGGCTGCGGGACATGAGCTGCTCCCCAGAGCTCAGATAGTTTGGAGATTGGATCGGGGTTCACCAGCACACTGGGAGCTTATAACCCCAACACTGGTTTCAGGCTACTGTGACTGCAAAAAACAAAATCCTCAGAAAGCTTCATGTGGGTGCTGGAGCTCCTGGCATAAGCTCTAAGGAAAACTGAGACCTTCAACTCAGCACAGCAGGTGCAGAGTCTGTCATTGAATTCCAGGTTTAAAAAATGGGAAAAGGAGATAAAATGGCCCTTGTTGCTTTCGCTGATATGAGGAAGTGCTTGGTGAAAGAAGGGGTGCTGAGCACACCCAGCACGAGTCTGTCACACGCGGGGTCCTGTCCTCACACACGCAGCTCAGCAGAGACACCTGGCACAGGGGCAAAGAAGACGGAGAGGGAAACCCTACTTGAACTTGGCTGGCAGGTCCCAGGGACCTCCATGGAGCCCCCCCAGTGTCTAGAGGTGGCTGCAGCCAGTTTCAAATCCTGCATAGCCAGCAAGGTCCTGGGGTAGACAGGGACCCACTCTCACCACTTGTGGTGCACAGATGTTTGGATCCAACAGCACTGTCCACACCGAAGGACCACCTGAACACGCAGCCCTGGGGGAACTTGGGCTCTCCCAGCAGGGCTGGACAGAAAACAGACACGTGAAGGGCAGAGTCTCTGCAGGGCCACCCATCTGTCTGGTCTGTGCCTGCTGCTTATTTCTTGATGTGTCCTTATTGCTGTTAATCCCTTTCTAAATACTTCGCTTACACGGACTGGCAATCTTGTAAGCTCTCACTAAACACATCTGTCCACCCCTCTCTCCATCTGGGTTTGCAGGCATGGTCCAGCTTCTCTGTGCTGCATTCAGAGCCTGCAGTGCAGCTCCTGCATCCTACAGTGACCGGGACAGGCTAAGGAAGCTCTTCCCTGTGTGGGAATGGGAGACTTTTCTACCTGTCATCCTACTCTGCTTGGGGCAGCTCATGGCTTGCAGGTTTCTGTCATGAGAAGCCCCTGGGGATGCCATTTATTTCTGCAGCAAGGCTTGAACTACGATTGCTGTTAACTCCAGCAGCCCAAGGATCCAGTAATGGCAGGATAAAGTACATGGTGCAACCTCGGGAGGGCAGCGGTTTCAGCAAGCACATTACTGCGTGTTAAGCCCTTGCTATCCCTGCAGCTCCATCCCAGGAGGACTCCTGACAAACGGATTTCACAATTACAGGAGGAGAAGAGGGAGCTGAGGGCTCCTGGAATACAGGCTTGTGCTCTGCTCTAATGAGCTGACAGGAGCACACCTCTCTTGCCCAGCCACGTGCCCTGTGCGAGCAGGAAATCCACTCCTCTGGCCCTGCACAGGATCCAGTGCCCCGGTTCTGTATGTACACAGTGCCCTGTCACACCTGGAGGGAGGATCTGTCCATTCCTGCTGTGATGGGACCACAGGGGGAAATGGAGATGACTCATCTCATGCCAGGTGCCCCATGCCAGCAAGGTCAGAGCTGCTGAGCATCCCTGGCATCAGCAGCTCCTTCACCAACGAATGCTATCGCAGAACCACAGAACGTGCTGAGCTGGAAGGAACCCACAAGAATCATCCAGTCCAACTCCTAGCCCTGCACAGGCCCATCCCCAGGAGTCCCACCCTGTGCCCCAGAGGACCATCCAAAGGCTCCCTGAGCTCTGGCAGCCTTGGGGCTGTGCCCACTGCCCTGGGCAGCCTGGGCAGTGCCCCACCACCCTCTGGGGGAAGAGCCTTGTCCTGAGATGCAACCTGAGCCTGCCCTGACACAACTCCAGCCATTGCCTGGGTCCTGCCATTGGTCCCCACATTTCTCTCAGATCCCTCAGCACCTTCTGGGTCTTCAGATCTGCAGCAGCAGTGGGGTCACAGTCCCAGGAGGAGAAGTTTAGTTGGGCCAGCCCAGAGGCAGTTGCAAAGAGTGCTCCACTCACAGCACAAGGCCAGGGGGAAGCAGAAGACAATGGTGGGTTTGCACAGGTGGGTCTAACCATGGCAAACATATGAGCCCAGAAAAGAGCTCAGAAGTGGAACAGCAGCCACTGACTTCACTTCCTGGGCAGCACTGAAGATTATGGCTTCTCCCCAAGCTGGCATGGCCCATACCAAGGTGATGGGCTGGAGCTTATGGCTTTGGCAGAGCATGGGTTAACAAATCAGTCTGGCCCCTCTGTCATCAGACAGGTGACCTCTTCCTTTGCTGGGAGCTCTGTCCCTGTTATCCTGCCTGTGTCCTTCAGCAAGGTCCCACTGCCACAAGGAGCGGGGAGCTCTGAGGATGAGCAAGCTCTGGATCTACATGCCAGGGACCCCTACTCCTTGCCAGGGACCTCTGCTCTGTGCCAGGACCCCTGCCCTGCTCCTTGCCAGGGACCTCTGCTCTGTGCCAGGACCCCTGCTCCATGCTGAGCTTCCACACTCTCTGTCCATCACAGAGCCATGGCAGGAGCAGGCTCCAAGGGCTGCTCCCAAAACTCACTCCACTTCTCCAGGTGACCACGACACAATTCACTGCAGATGCAAGGGTTACCTAAAAATAGCAAAGCACAGGATCTGCTGTCAGGCATTTCCTCTTCTCTCCCTCTCTCCAGACTCCTGGTCTGCCACCCCTGCTGTCATACTCACTCCCTTCAGCTCTTCCTTTTTTTTCCCTCTGTTTCCACTCCATCATTCCCAGCACTGGGATGTTCCTGCACAAGTGATAGGAACAAGGGGGATGTCATAGAATCAACTGACGTGGCACCAGGGGAGGTTCAGGTTGGATATTAGGAAAAATTCGTCCACTGAAACAGTGGTCTCACATTGGAAGGGGCTGCTCAGGGTGGTGGTGGAGTGACCATCCCTGGAAGTGTCCAAAAAACACGTAGATGTTTAGTGACATGGTTTAGTGGTGGACTCGGCAGTGCTGAGTCAGTGGTTGGGCTCAGTGACCTTGGAGACCATTTTCCATCCTTAATGACTCTGGGATTGTCAGTCCTGTCCTCACCTCTCTGCCAGACCCGTTTCAGTCCAACGCATTTCCCAAGGGCCCAGCCCTGCACACATTATCTCAACCACATCCTTCTTGGGATTCAGGCAAACACGGAGGCCTCTTCCTGCCATGCAATTCCTCTGGGTCTGCACCACACAATAGCAGCAGCTACAAGCTCCTACCTGGTAGGCTGAGTGCTTTCTGCCCCGGGCTACTGCTCTCCAGGTGTTTCACTCCCACTGAATTTGGCTCCGGGGTTATTTTCCCCACAACACAGGAACTGCATTCATCAAGGCTGGTTTGCATTGTCACAGCTCCAGTCTCCTGGATTCCTTTGTGTTTCCCTTCACACTGGAGTTTGTATCTTCTCCCAGTTAGGAGTTATCTGCAAATGTAATTAGTGAGCTGCTGACTCCCCTCCTTTACACCAATTACTGCTCCATCACTTTGAATTGAGCAACGCCCCCCCCCCCATGACTCCTGACTCTCAGGAGACATCAAAAGCCTGTTGAGATCTGTACATGGATGAGGAGGTTAACCCATAAATCAAGCCACAGCAATTATTTATTTCCATTCTTCCTATTTCAGGCAACTCTCTCTGGAAGATGCTCCTGCTGGTTGCCAGGCTGCAGCCTGTGTGCCAGTCCCACCTTGGGCGCGGCCGGGACACAGCTCTGAGCATCCAGCACCACCAGCTTTAGTCTCCAGGTCTTTCCATCAGGCTGAGTCCAATTTCCCAAGGCGTTCCAGCTGCGATTTGAACCACTGGACTACGCTGGGATAAGGGGGTCAGCTACTGAATCTGGAAAAGGCGAGCAGGCGCCCCAAGAGTTAAAATCCTGCGCTCTCAACACAGGGCCCCGGCACAGCTCCGTGATAAGCAAGGCTGGAGTCTGGAAGAGTTTGTACCAGGATTTTCGGAGCAGCTATTATTTCCAAAAATACGGAGTCATTCCTTTGAAGGGGGAAGGAAAAGGAAAAAAAAAAAAAAAA
>VWZG01013200.1:414523-424727 GCA_013396735.1 Grallaria varia
GAAGAAGGCGAAACACAAGAGCTCTAATCTCCGCGCTGCAGAGTGTCACCTTCTGCTTCCCAGCCCTTCTCCCAGCGCGCTGCCAGCGCCGAGGATGCGGGAGAAGGGCAGCACGGCGTGGTCCGCCCCAGGCGCTGGCAGGGGCTGGGGACAGCGCTGGCAGAGCTCGGGGACAGCGCTGACAGAGCCTGGGGACAGCGCTGGCAGGGGCCGGGGACAGCGCTGATAGCGCTCGGGGAGAGCGGTGGTAGAGCCCGGGGACAGCGCTGATAGACCTCGGGGACAGCGGTGGCAGAGCCCGGGGACAGCGGTGGCAGAGCCCGAGGACAGCCCTGACAGAGCCCGAGGACAGCGGTGGCAGAGCCCGGGGACAGCGCTGGCAGGGGCCGGGGACAGCGGTGGCAGAGCCCGGGGACAGCGCTGGCAGGGGCCGAGGACAGCGCTGGCAGGGGCCGGGGACAGCGCTGGCAGGGTCCGGAGACAGCGGTGGCAGAGCCCGGGGACAGCGCTGGCAGGGTCCGGGGACAGCGGTGGCAGTGTTCGGGTTCCCCGGGCGGCGCACCGAGCCCGTCGCAGCAGAGGCCAGCGGAGGACGCGCTGCAGGTCCGAGGCTCCGAAGCCACCACGGGCTCCGGGCTCTTCGCTGCCCACGGACTCCCACGCTCGGGGCCGGCCTCGAGGAGCGGCGCAAAGGGGATCCGAGCCACAGGAAAGCTCCGCGGCTCGTCCTCCCACGCGGCTCCTCTGCGAGCTGCGCAGCGCAGCCTTTTCTTGAGGCTTGGAGTTTTCCGGGGGGGGTGGCTCGGGCTGGCTCGGCAGGGGCTGGGAGCGCCCCCCGTGCTGCTCTGCGCCCCCCGTGCTGCTCTGCGCCCCCCGTGCTGCTCCGTCCCCCTGCCCTCCCCACGGCTCCCTTGGAGCCCGTCCCCGCCGCCAGGAATCGCTGCCCGGGGCTCCTTCGGCTGCGGAAGAGCCGAACTGGTGGGTGGAGGGCAGAAAGGCAGAGCTGCCCCAGCGCCGGTCGCGGCTTTGCCGCTCCGGTTCCCTGCCCGTGGGCAGCACCAAGCCCTTTCTCATAAGGACATCTAGTGGCACCGTGACAGACGGCACGTTTAACCTTGGCTGGAGCTTGGCCACCGCGTGGCTTTTCCCCCCACACCATCTTAACCTTTCCTGTTGCCTCTTGCTTGTCCATCCGAAGGGGCCCAGCCAGGGTGGGTGGGAGGGAGGCAGGATCGCCCTGGTGATGCTCCAGGTGACCCAGGCTGGTCACCAGGGTGAGGACAGCTCCATGAGCAAGGCGTGCCCAGTGCTGGGTTGAACACCTGCAAAACGGTGCAAATCTTAGAATCATTTAGGTTCCAGTTAGAGTCCAATTCCATTTAGAGTCCAAACGTTGGCTCATGCATGAAGGGGATGGAAAATTGTGTAGAGTGCTACAAGATGTGAGAAAATTTGGGACACTCTTGTCCCCTGGCAGAGGTTTGCACACAAACCCCTTGTCCTTTGGGGGAAAAGTGTATCCCAGGCAGGCAGAGCAGTGGTGGGAGGGTGCTGGTGCAGGGTGTCCTGCTGGAGCACTGGCACCACACACCAGGACAGCACTGGAGGCCTCCATCATGCCATGGACCAAAGTAGCCCAGTCCTGCTTCAGTCCAGCTCCTGTGCAGCCAGAGAACTGGAAAGGGATGAAAGGAGAGGTGGGAAACCCTTGACACCTTGACAAAGGGGAAGGAAGAACTTAGAATCACAGAGTTATTGAGGTTGTAAGAGACCTTCAGGATCACTGAGTCTACCCTGTGCTCAATGCCCACCTTGTCACCCAGTCCAGAGCTCTGAGTGCCATGGCCAGTCTTTCCTTGGACACCTCCATGGATGGCACCTCCACCACCTCCCTGGGCAGCCCCTTCCGTGCTTGCAGAGAATTGCACTGGATGCATTCCAGTGTTTGTATTCCAGCTTTCAGGGACCTACTAGAGACAAACACGGGTTTCACCAGCAATGCTCAGGTGCTCTTCGTGGGGAGCTGGGACAAGAGAGGTGACCACGGCAATCCTGCTGCCTGTTATCCCAAATGCAGCCTTTCCTTTAGTCAGAGTTTTAGTTTCTCTTGAGCTTTTTAAGTGCTTGAAAACACCTCTAGAAAGGCTGGCAAGGAGGACTGAAGGGACACCCTGCACAGACCACACCATTAGAGTGCTGGACCAGCAAGCAAAGGTCCAAGATGGTCCAGAGCAGAACGGCACACCCACAGATATGGATATTTGTGGGAAAACAGGACCCGTCTGTATCCAGCCCCACACAGGGAGGGGAAATTTGTCTGGCTGAGAACAAGAAGGAGCAGTGCCATGCCCCAGGCATGAATCTGACTCCATATATCTCTTTCCTAAGCAATCCTCTTCAGATTGTAATGACCATGGATAGTTTGGACCTCAAGAGCATTTCCATTACAGAAAGGGCACATCATCCCCTGCCTTTATTCAAATGAAAGCCATAATGAAATCACTGCTGCCTAATCCAGAAGCACTCCAGCTAGAGATGTACTTGCTTTTTGTTTTGTTTTTTGCTTTCCCGTTTCATGGTCAACGTTTACGCATTGCTGTCAGAAAAATTGCTTTAATTTTCCATTCTGTTTCAACACCCTTTGCTAAAAACAAAAAGTATTATCCACTGAAGAGCTGTGAATTGACTCCATCTAATATCCTCGGAGCAGAGCTAACACCAAAAGGCATTCACTTGCATTTTTAATGTACAGATGAAGTCATAGGAATCACAGACTTAGAGGCTGGTTCATCAAATTTTTCTTGCTAAAGCATATCCTGTATGTACCACTCTGACTCCTTCTCCTCTGGAGAACCCAGCTGTCACTTCTTTAATGATTTCCATTGGCTGGTATGAACATTTTAAGGCTTAACATGAGTGATGCGGATGAATGAATTTCTAGACTTCATTTGGCTTTTCATTTAGAGTGTCAGAAGGAGCCTGATCTGCTGGTGTTTTGGTTTCTTTTCTTTTTTACCTTTTTACTGGCTCTTAACACTCTGATCCTTACTAATGTATGTGGGACTTAATGATTTAATGTGCATTTGCCACCCAGAACCCCCCTGTGTGCCCTGGGCTGGTCCCCCAGCGTGGGCACCAGGACAGGGGGGGATTCTGCCCCTCTGCCCCCCAGCTCAGGTGACACCCCACCTGCAGAGCTGCCTCCAGCCCTGGGGCCAGCAGAGTAAGGACATGGAGCTGCTGCAGAGTCCAGAGGAGGCACCAGGATGGGCAGAGGGATGGAGCAGCTCTGCTGGGAGGGAAGGCTGGGAGAGCTGGGATTGTTCAGCCTGGAGAAGAGAAGCTTTGGGGTGACCTCATTGTGGCCTTCCAGTGCCTGAAGGACCCAACAGGAAAGATGGAGAATTTCCAAGGGCCCAGAGTGACAGAACAAGGAGCCCAGAGAAGATGTGGCTGCCCCATTCCTGGAAGTGTCCAAGGCCAGGTTGGATGGAGCTTGGAACGTCCTGGTCTAGTGGAAGGTGTCCCTGCCCATGGCAAGGGGTGGAATTGGATTAGATTTAAGGTCTGTTCCAACCCAGGCCGTCCTATGATTTTATGGGCTAAATGGAGCCTCCTGGACCAATGCATTTATCCCGCCCCAAGGCACAAACCAGCCAAGGCTGTTGTGTTTTCCTGGAAGCAAAAGCAACCACCCTCAAAGATAGGATTTTTACAGGTTTCTTGATTGCATCTCCCAGCACAGCCCTCTGCTCTCCCAGTGGTTATTCAGCACACAGTCAGGTTTACATCTGTTGCACCAAAACTCTGCTGCAGGTTCAGCAGATTATTCTGGGCAGGAGTGTGGTCCCTCCAGACAACACTACGGAAATATATTCGCATGTCTAAAACAGTTGGGCAGTCCTTGCCCTGGGGGAAATCTGTTGGTTTTGCCTTGGGGAGCAACTCACTGGAGTAAGAGCTGTCTGTAACCCCCCTTCCTAGCAGAGGAATTTGCTCTGAGGAGAGCCTGTGGGGCTGGTGGGTGGGAGAACAATTCAGCTGGGGAGCATTCATTTCGTTCAACAAAACAAGGATTTGTCTCAAAACAGGCTTTTCCTCATTTCACTTGAAATATTTGAGTTTTTCCATTAAAGCACAAGAAGGGCTGTGTGTCTGCAAAACTGTTATTGCACCAGTGATGTCCGTCTTCACCTGTCTCTGGCTCCAGGTGAGGCTCCCCCAGGTTTCTTCCCTGCTGGCCTGGCAGACAGTGGTCCCTGAGATCTGGGATCTCCAGAAAGCTCGAAGTAACATAAAGAACAAAAGTCAGGGCACCAAATGTGCTCCCATTTTCACATCTTTTCTCCCTGCTTTGACACCCTCTGGTTTGAATTATGAGGATGAGCATCCGTTGTTTGTGGGGTCATGGTCCTGCCCTCCCAGGGCAGTGGGCACAGAAGAAAGCGACCCATCCCTGGTCCCTTGGGACTGTGGTAGGACAGACATCAAGGAGATGCCAAGTTCTCAGTGACTGAGCATCTACTCAAAAAAGCCCAGTGAAGATGGAGAAACCAGATCTGATGCCTCCAAGACCCTCAGCGTGCTGCTGAAGCATCAGCTTTGAGGACCCCAATACAACACAGGGATCATCCCCCAAGACCAGAGTGTTCCCAGCTGGTGACACGGGTCAGTGGAGGGTGCCCATGGATGGATGACATGGGAATTCTGTTCAACCTGGAGAAGAGGAGACTGAGGGGACACCTCAGGGCAGGTCCAAGTCCCTGGGGAGGGGCAGAGGTGGGGCAGGCACTGATCTCTGCTCTGGGGGGAGCAGGGACAGCCCCCAGGCAATGGCTGGAGTTGTGTCAGGGCAGGCTCAGGTTGGATCTCAGGACAAGGCTCTTCCCCCAGAGGGGGGGGGGCACTGCCCAGGCTGCCCAGGGCAGTGGGCACAGCCCCAAGGCTGCCAGAGCTCAGGGAGCCTTTGGATGATCCTCTGGGGCACAGGGGGGGACTCTTGGGGCTGGTCCTGTGCAGGGCTAGGAGTTGGGCTGGATGATTTTTGTGGGTCCCTTCCAACTCAGCATATTCTGTGATCTCTTCTGGGTGTCCCAAAAGCTCAGCTCATTTCTCTGGTGTGTTCACCAGTCCCACAGTGACACTCTGGTGTCACGAGCACAGACATTCTCAGCTTCCAGAGGTCCCCGACTGAAGGAGATTTTTCTTCTTCAGATGTGTTACTCAGGGATAACCAGCCATGAAACGGGGCTTTGCTTAGTAGGAAGCCCTGCACCCACTATTCAACAGCTCCTGGCATGTGCTGACCACTGCCATTCCCAGGGGATCAGGAACAGCACTGCTGTGCAGGGGCACCTACAAGGCTATGCAGCCCCCTCTCAGAAAACAAAGGTTTAGCCTTAATCTTGCTTAACCAAGGGGTTGCCACTGTCAGGGATCAGCTGCTCCCTGAGGGGAGGGGAGGCACGAGGTGAGGGCAGCCCCAGCACAGGGGGTGTCCTCACCAGCGGATGTATTCCCACGGGACCTGAGCTCAGCAGGTAGAGCCAACTGCCAGCCCCAGGGTCCAAATGCAGTGCCAGGTGTACTCAGCAATGGACATGGTCAAGGTCTGTCCATGGGTGCAGAAAGAGATGGAGACAACCAGGACTGAGGTCCAGCAAAGGTCCAAGGTCCATCCAGGAGGCAGAGCCCAGGTGGCCAAGAAGGCCAATGGTATCCTGTCCTCTATCCAAAATAGCGTGGCCAGCAGGACCAGGGCAGTGATCCTTCCCCTGGACTCTGCCTTGGTGAGGCCACACCTGGAGTGTTGTGTCCAGTTCTGGGCCCCTCAGTTCAGGATGGACATTGAGGTGCTGGAGCGGGGCCAGAGAAGAGCAACAAGGCTGGGGAAGGGACTGGAGCACAAGTCCTATGGGGTGAGGCTGAGGGAGCTGGGGGTGTTTAGTCTGGAGAAGAGGAGGCTCAGAGGTGACCTCATCACTCTCTAGAACTACCTGAAGGGAGGTTATAGCCAGGTGGGGTTGGTCTCTTCTCCCAGGCACTCAGCAATAGGACAAGGGGGCTTCAGCTCTGCCAGGGGAAATTTAAGTTGGATATTAGAAAAAAATTCTTTCCAGAGAGAGTGATCAGGCATTGGAATGGCGTGCCCAGAGAGGGGGTGGATTCACCGTCCCCGGAGGTTTTTAAACAGATTGGACATGGCACTGAGTGCCATGATCTGGTAAACTGACTGGAGTTGGACCAAGGGTTGGACTTGATGACCTCTGAAGTCTTTTCCAACCCAATCAATTCTGTGATTCTGTGTACAGAGAAGGCTCAGGGCTGCTTTTAAACAGGACTCCCAAGCCACGGACAAGGTGTGGGGGAGTGCCCAGGTGAGGCTGATCAGGACCATTCAGCTCTATCGGTGCAACCAGAACCCTGAGACCTCCCAGGACCGATGGCTCTTTGGGATTGTGTTGTCAATGCCATCGGAGATCCCCTGAGATTAGTTTTCCTTAAGAGCTGTCTTCTAATGATGAACATCTGAGCCAATTTGAGTTTAAACATGCACTTTGGCAGCAGGAGACAATGTCATGATGAGTTCAGTGATGGAGTCAGAGGAAGGGTCAAACAGACCTGATGCCAAAACCAACATTATCTAAAACCAGGCTGAGCTGGAGGACTGAAGGAAAGATCATTACAAATAAAATAAGGGGCATAACTGCTCACAGGTTCACGTACTTCTGGAAACTCAAGTCTCCAGACTGGAGGCACTGGAAAAACTCTGTGAGATGCACATCTGACTCTGAAATTAAACCCACAAACACCCCAGAATGTCCCCAGGGAAGGAAGTCCCGTTCCTCACACCCACTAGTCCAGTGGCTCCAAGCTCAAGGCACATCCTCACCATGAGATCAGATACCTGGCCAGGTCTGAGCAAGCAGGACAATGAGCGTAGACATGGGGGAAGGTATTTCCCTCCACTTCCACACCAGTGAAGACTCATGAGACTATAACTTGTGTTTAGATGAAAGCAAACGTCTTCAATTATCACTTAAAGATGGATTCAGCACATCCCTAGGTAAGCACTTTCAGAAGTTAATTACCTTTGCTGTGAAACATTTGCGTCTTAATTCCAATTTGAATTTTTCTTACTTCAGCTCCACCTGGCAGCTACTGAGTCTTGTCTTTGTCTCCTGGATTAAAGGACCCTCTGCTATCAGAAATCTCCTCCCTGCAAGTTCTTAGAGACCATGATCAAGTCACCTCTCACTTGCTCTCTGATGAGCTAAATAGATTGAAGTCATTAAGCCTATCATCACACAGCAGGTTTTTCAGACCTTTTCTTATTCTTCCCGCTCTTCTCTGAGCTTCCTCTAATTTTTTTTAATCCATGATAAAAGCGTGGATGCCAGAATTTGATACAATATTCCATGATACTCTCCCTACACCTTTCCATCCAGCCTAATAGCTCCTCGAAATGCGTTATTGTCACATGTGTCCACGTGAATTAGAAATTGGACCCGTGTCCTGCTTATCTGCCTTCCTAAGCCCCCATCTGCACCACTGCTTTTGCTGAAACACCCCCAAATCTCCTCATGTGGGTGTTGTTCTTTGTTGTGAGAACTCCAGCATTGTGTCTTGAATTCCTAAAAGTCACATGGCTTGTTCATATCCCACCCAACAAACCAGTTCAGAACTTAGTTCATGGAAACAGTGATTTTCTCACACTGTTGCTGTTTCACAGCTGGTTGTAAATATAAATTGTACAATCACAGAATATCCTGAGCTGGGAGGGACCCACAAGGTTCATCCAGCCCAACTCCTGGCCCTGCACAGGACCAGCCCCAAGAGTCCCCCCCTGTGCCCCAGAGGATCATCCAAAGGCTCCCTGAGCTCTGGCAGCCTTGGGGCTGTGCCCACTGCCCTGGGCAGCCTGGGCAGTGCCCACCACCCTCTGGGGAAAGAAGAGCCTTGTCCTGAGATGCAACCTGAGCCTGCCCTGACACAACTCCAGCCATTGCCTGGGGGCTGTCCCTGGTCCCCCCAGAGCAGAGATCAGTGCCTGCCCCTCCTCTGCCCCTCCCCAGGGACTTGGACCTGCCCTGAGGTGTCCCCTCAGTCTCCTCTTCTCCAGCTGGGCACCCCAAGTGCCCTCAGTGTCCTCACACGCTGCCCCTCCAGGCCCTTCCCCATCCCCGTGTCCCTCCTTTGGACACTCTGCAATGGCTCAATCTCTCCCTTCCATTGTGTCCCCCCAAAGTGCCCCAATGTCCCAGGTGAGGCCGCCCCAGTGCAGAGCAGAGCGGGACAATCCCCTCCCTTGGTGATGCCCCCCAGGACAGGGATGTCCCTCCTGGCTCCAGGGCACTGCTGACTGGTGGCCAAGTGGCCACTGACCAGGACCCCCAGGGCCCTTTCCTGGCACTGCTCTCCAGCCTCTCATTCCCAGTCTGTCCATCCATCTGGGGTTCCCCCTTCCCAGGGGCAGAATCCAGCCCTTCTGCTTGTTGAACTTCAAGTGGTCAGTGATTGACCAGCCCTCTGATTTGTCTGGGTCTCTCTGCCTTCGACAGAGACAACAGAACCTCCTAATTTGGTATCACTGACAAACTCACTTTTTTTGAGTCTTGCATTCAAGACCTTTTTGAAGATGTTGAAGAGAAGTGGGCCTAAAATGGAGTTAATCCTGGATTAATAACTCTCCTACTACACTGAGCTGGCTCTCGGTGTCAGTGCATCTCCTCCCCAACCCCAGGAAGTTCAGGACCTATGTGTGGAAACACAACAGGACAACTCAGCCAGCATCACTATGGGCTTGCCAACCACCGTGCTGGGAAAGCTGCAGTTGTGAGCTGGTTTATCCAGGGCTGGCATTGAGCCCAGGTTAAGCAAGAGGGCACAGCTACAGCCATGCCCATGTTCCCAGCACAGATTCGTGCAGCCTTGCACTGCAGCCCAGAACACCAACAAAAAATTCAAAGGAAAACAAGCTGTTTTCCAGGCTTTTCCAGCTGCTGTCTCTCCTCAGCTCCCCTCCCATCAAGCCACTACGTAGGACACTCAACCGGTGCATGAAATGATTTCTTCCGTCTCCTTTCCAAGGCCACTGTCGCTGGTCCAAGCCAGGCAGGAGGAGAAGGTAATTAGTGGTGCTGCCTTTGGTCCTGTCAAGCCGCTCACGTGTACAGCCCAGCTCCAGGTCCTGGGGAAACGGGAATGAGAGGCAGCTGTGGCAGGTCCAGCTGGGCTGGAGGATGAGCCAGGCTGGGAGGATGCACGAGTAAAGAATTAAGAGGAACACGTCATTAGATGGGTTCTCACCAGGGATGCCGGAAAGTGTGCTCGGTCTGTGCATCTCGGTGACCCACTTCCAAACCTTCCTATTCCCTAAATGGAATCTCCTTCAATTTAGAGCCACTCTGCCTCTCCTCTGGCGTTGCAAAGCCATTAGCACCATGTCTACCCTGAGCCCTCACAGCTGACTTTAGATGCCACTTCTCTTTACTGTAACAGTCCTGACCTGTGTGTGTGGCCACCCAGCTGTGCCTGTTGGCAGGAGGGAAGGCTTTAGCACAACAGCCTGCAAGGCATCAAGAAAACCAGAGGAAGTTCTGGATTCCTTGGATGACCAGTTATTTGAGAGCTCAGGCTCCCCAGTCCCTCTCAGTTGGTGATAAATCCCCTGGGACTGATGGGAATCCCACCAGAAAATCATACCAAAATGGAAAGATTTTATTACAAAATGCAGACACTTTCATGTGTGGCGATAGAGTGGGATTTCTGGGACATGGAGGGACCAGAGGGAATGGCAGAAGAGGAACATGGGAATGGCAGATGTGGTGGCCACTGTCTGAGCAGGTCACTAAGACCTCAGCAGAACTCCACAGTCTTCCTGGAATAAAAGACCAGCTTTAGATAAGAGGCAGATTTAAAACAAGGTCCAGGGAGAAGTCATTGAAGAAGCAAGAGTGGGAAACGCCCCATCCCTGGAAGTGTCCAAAGACAGGCTGGACAGGGCTTGGAGCAACCTTTGTGTCCATGCCCATGGCAGGGTGAGGAACAAGACAAGCTTTAAGGTCCCTTCCAACCCAAACATTCTGTGTTTCTATGTATTCTATGAAAATGCAGGCAGGGACTGGAACCACAGGATGCCCAGGTAGTTCATCATCATCATCATCATCATCATCATCATCATCATCATCATCATCATCATCAT
>VWZG01013200.1:425120-454008 GCA_013396735.1 Grallaria varia
CCTCATAAGGGCACGCAAGCTTCTCCCCCACGACAAGGGGGTGACCATGGAGAAGCCAGGTAGGTAAAAGGCAAGGAATAAATCAGCCCTGTGACTCCCAGAGGTGGCAAGGGATGGATGCACAGATCAGCAGCACTTTTAGCACATGAAGAGCACCAAAAGCTCACCCAAAACCCAGCATGTGTCCCATCCTAAAAAACTGGAGGGCAAGAAGGGGATCTCACAACCAGCATCTCTAATGCCACTTGTGTGCCAGCAGTGAGATACGTAGATACACACGGCCTGGAACCTGAGAATATGTGGGCATAAGGGAACACACGTGAGAGAAATCAGTCTCATTTCAAAACAAAATCTACCTCTCCTACATGGACTTACACTGAGCTTCACAACACAAGCAGAGCTTTGTTACTGCAATGTTCCAGCAGAGATTCCTCAGGATCCAGATGTTTTGAATTTTCTGCCTGTTCTAATAGACAGATAATGACAACAATAATACATAACAAAATAATTCTCCTTTAATACAAACAAACAAAAACACCTAAATTGAAATGCCCCCCAGATGTTTTGTGGATGTGTTCTTGTTCTCATTATGTACATCAAAGCAGTGGATCTGTACTGTCCTGGCTTCCTCCTGGAGGGCACCCACTCCTCAGGAGAATTATCTTCCCTGTGTAAAAGAGACTCCAGTTGTAGAGATGATGATGGGGCTGATGGTTATAACTGTTTCTCCAAGGAAACAAGAAGCATTATATAGAAACCTGCTGAAGTACAGTCAGATCTGAGAAGGCATTCCAGTAATAATTTAAATTAAAAATATTAAGGACATATGCTGTTGGATACCCAAACCCTGCCAAACTGCAGCCATACCATACAATATTTAATTATAGCACTCAATTGAAATATAATTAATTAGTTATTTAGTCTCTGGTTTCAGATTAGGATACAATTGTTTAAACAATTTAACAATCTTGTGAGACTGTCTTGCTTGTGGTGCTTCGCCCCTTCAGCAGCCAGTGCAGGCTGGGCAGAGCCTCAGATGTTGGGCTTATAGACATTCTCAAGAGCAGGGGGGGAGAAGGCAAGACCTCACCACTCCAGATCACTGACTTCCCTTGCCAAGACCCTCTCCCAGCCCACCCCCAGCCCATCAAACCTTGGGAACTCTCCCGGCTCTCCTGCTTTAGCTACACCCCATGAACAGGCCGTTTTGACAAGGCAGCTCCACTCACAACAGCTTCAGTCCCCTTAACAACGTCAACATCCCTCATTTTCTCAAAGTGCAGCTCTTCATGGATATGGCCCAATAAAAACAGTTTCCTCGTTTGCAGACGATGGGAAAAAATTCAGTAATGAAGCACAGCCGAAGAAAATGACCATTACTTACTTTATTTCATTTCTAACTTAAACCCAAGCACAATTTTAGAGAGTTCATACTCCAGGAACTTTGAAGCATCTCTATTATTCTCCAGCGAGGGCATGAGGCACATGAAATAACCCACACATAATGCCACATTTGTTAGTGGATGTGCCATTAATCATAAGCCATTTTTATTGGGCAAGGTCAGGAGCCTGTTCTGCATTCAGACAGCGAGTGCTGCACGTTTGGGCAGGACGGAATCTGCTCTTCAGGGGGATGTGTCCAACTGGGGACAATAGGAATTTGCTGCTGCCCAGAGCTGCAGAAAGAGCCTCCCTATGCATCCTTTCAGACGCGAGCCCGACAAAACCCCGTGTGATCACACAACTGAAGTAATAGGAGGCGAAAAGTTACAACAGGGTAATTACACCATTCCACAGGCACTTTGTGCAGCCCCTCTGTCCCACACAAAGGCAATCTGGCACACAGGCAAGGGCTATTTCACTCCTATTATAGGTTTTTATCATTAATTCCAGATCAGATGTGTCCCTCGTACATACTCTAACACAGAACAGCATTTTCCATTATGGCCCTGCCATTGCAGGAAAGGCAGAGAGGGAGATTTTAAAGGGCAGGCAGTGACAGGACAACGGGAATGGTTTTAAACTTAAAGAGAAGAGTTTTAGATTGGATATTAGAAAGAAATTCTTCCCTGTGAGGGTGGGCAGGCCCTGGCACTGGCTGGACAGTGGAGCTGTGGCTGCCCCATCCCTGGAAGTGTCCAAGGCCAGGGTGGATGAGGCTTGGAGCAACCTGGGCTGGTGGGAGGTGTCCCTGCCCAGGGCAGGGGGTAGAATGAGATGATCTCCCAACCCAAAGGTCCCTTCCAACCCAAACCATTCCATGATTCTACGATTAACCCTCTATTAGGCTGTCTGCCTCTAAGAACTCCTTCCCACACCAAAACCAAGTCCCAGAATGAACCTGCAGACCCGTTTCTGCAGCTGCTGCTGGTGAGACCACCTTGGGTTTTTGGACTGACAATTGCAGGAGCCAGAGAAACAGGAGGTTTGCGTGGAGAGCTTTGCCATCCTGAGTATTTCATCTGCTTAATCACCAAGGGCTGCAGGTCAGAAACCAGACTCCAAATGTGTTACCTACTGCTTGGCATGCATTAGTCATCCTTCCCCTCTCGAAATCACTGTGAAAGGCGCCCGATGAGAGGGCATGAATAGTAAATAGCTGTGCTGGAAGGGAGCAGGCAGAGCGCAGGGGGAGGCTGCAATGTGTTCATCCAAAGTATCAGGCAAACACACTCCCACACCAAAGAAATCAGGGTGTATTCACAAATGGAACAAAAGGTGGAAATTCAGGATAAATTACTTCCCTTGAGGGCATGTGATCAGAGCCACCCTCATTCTACCTTACCTCTCCTTCCTGTTGTGCTCCAGGGTTGGGTTGCTGGTGGCCAGCAGGTCCTGTGTGTCCTGGAGAGCTGCTCCCTCCTCCTCCAAAGCTCTCTCCTGGAGGGCTGCACCTTCTCCAAAGGTCACTGCTTGCTCAGGCAGCCTCCGCCTCTGCAGAGATGCTCCGGTGGGGCCACTCAACTTTCCCCATCTCAGGAGAGATATTTTCCCCTGCTGGTGCTCTCTGTCAGTGCACACTGTGCCCCGCTGGTGCATCCAGAATGTCCCACACTCCCGAAAAATATCAGATTAAAATGACACCTTGAACACAGCACCCTCCAGGCCAGAGCAGAAGCTCAGCCAGATTTTGGGGGTCAGCAGGTGTAGGAAAATGGGAATTTTGATGAGTGATAGGACAAGGAGGAATTACTTTAGACTCAAAGGAAATAGGTTTAGATTAGAGATTAGGAAGAAATTCTTCCCTATGAGGGTGGGCAGGCCCTGGCACAGGGTGCCCAGAGAAACTGTGGCTGCCCCATCCCTGGAAGTGTCCAAGGCCAGGTTGGACGGGGCTTGGAGCAACCTGGGCTGGTGGGAAGTGTCCCCTGCTCATGGCAGGGGGTTGGACTCAGTGGTCTTTAAGGTCCCTTTGAACCCAAACCATTCTCTTATTCTAGGCTTCCTCCCCATCCCTGCTCTTTGCAGAGCTGCTCTCTTGTCTGTGCTGATGTGAGGGAGTGAAAATCACTTTGTCTGAACCCCAAAGCCCAGTAGAGCTGCAACAAAGCCTCACTGCACCCAGGGCACTGCTCTTTGCCGGTGCCCTCCGAGGCCCTGCTGCCCACCTGCCAGCACTGAATCGAACACCGAGGGCTCCTTATTGGGCTCAGAGCGTCAGTTAAGCTTCCCCTGCTCCTGCTCAGGGCCTGAATCACAAATGAGAGGAATTAATGAACACCAGACCCCAGTGAACACTCTCACATCAGACACGAGGGAAGGCAGTGGGGCGAGGGGTGGAAGAACCAGCACCATCTGCTACTCCAGAGCGAGCACCAACCAGCCCCGTCAAAGGGATGCTGGGGGTGAACCAGCCCAGACAAACCATCTTGGCCCCACAGTGCTGCCCATGGTCTGTGCCCAGTGGGTGCAAAGGACCCCTGGGGTGGGCAGGAAGAGCCCTGTCATCTCCCAGCAGTGGGAAGCAGGACCCCAAGGGTGCTGCAATGCCATGAGCTGAGCGTGACGTGCCAGCACTGTCTGAGCTGGGAGCTGCTCCTACGCACAACCTCCATCCTTTACACCTGGCCAGCTTGGTACCATGGCACAAGTCTGCTCCCACCAGCAAAGCAACCCTAGCATCACTCCAGACACCCGGATTCCTCTCCCAAATGCGAGGGAGAACAGCCAGGCTCAGCTCTGTCCCAAACGGAGCAGCAGGGGAAGACAAACCTGCCCTGGTTCACCAGCAGTGGGGCTGCAGAGCAGCTGGGACTTTGGGAAGTGGAGTGTCCAACAGAGAGAGCGGCCAGTGCATAACCACGGCCGAGAAACCAGGCATCAACCAGCACACACTGCTCTTTGCCATCAGTTCAGAGGTGCAGAGGCCAGAGGGATTAGTGTTCCCACCAACCTGCAGGGCACAGGCCAGGCAGCAGAACCAAAGCACTTTGCTCCAGCCCATGCTCTCGGGTCAGCAGGCACAGGGTTTTTTCAGATGCAGTACCAACCTAATTTACAATCCCTACATGAGTGGGAGCCTGACATTTCTCAAAATGGCTCTTTCCAATAGGTAATTCTGCACTTCATGAAAATTTGTTTGCCCTTCCTAATCTTCATCGCTGGCACTGCCCTTTGTGTGGCTCTGCCTGGGCTGCAATCAGAGGACTTTGCTCCACGTCTGATCCCAGCAACCTTAACATTTGTCAGGGCTCTGGTACCTGCCTTTATAATCTTGCCTCGGAGTCCTTGAGTGGCCTGTGCATACGGATGAGCCTCCTTTGCCTCGGAGCAGAGGCCACAGCTGTGTTCACTTCCACAGCGCAGCACGGCGACCTAAATCAGCTCCCAACGAGGGCTCATCCTTTCAAGGCATCCCATCAGATACGCAGCAATGAGTCCCAGCAGCCTGACAAGGCAGCTTTTCAAACCCAGGGTCCGTCGGGCATCTGGATTGCAGGAGGGAAAGGTGTGGGTCACCCTCTGTGAGCACATCACACTTGAAGTACCTGTCTCCAGTGTGTTCTACCTCCATGGCAAATTACCATCCTTTCCCCCCTACTTCCCGCTCCTTTTTTAAACAATTTGTCCCCCTGGATTTCCTTTCACTCCCCGCTTTTCAAAGTGGAGACTCACAGACCAAGGGCTCCAGCAAGAGATTCTTCTTCAGCAGTTGCCCCATCACCCCTTGCCCTGATGTTTGCAGCTGCTTTTCTGGTCTCCTCAGGAGCTGTAGGTGTAGGAGCAGAGACAGTTTAGTGGTGCAGGGGTAGCATGGAAGCCCCCAGATGAGACATCTGTGCCTGTGCTGGTGCCTCAGCCACCAGGACATCTCCATCTCCTGCAGGGGAGTGCTGCAGCAGAATAAGCATGTGTATAAATAAATCATCAGGGTCCCAACCAGAGGGCTTGAGCCCAGAAAAGTTATCCAATATTTATTTTCAAGCAGAAAAATAAATAGGTGAGAACATCGATGGAGGACGTTCTGTCCTCACGCCAGTCCCTTTGCTGGGCGCTGTGCAGTGCTTGGGGAAGCACATCCAGCCAAGGGGGCCACCACCAGTGGTGGCCCAGCAGAACACCAGCCCGAGCCTCCAGCCCTCTGCAGAGAGGAGAAATCATCCTCCTGCCTCCTCAAAGCCTGACAGGCAGACTCTGCCCCACATCACTGCTCCCTCCTGACTCACCCCACATCACTGCTTCCCCCTGGAGTCCTCCACGCTTTGCTGTGAGTTGCCCAGTTGTCTGACAACCCCATCATCAACAGGATCAAGCTATTATTTGTGTGATATTTTAATTGAACTTTCCTCACTGAGAATTCACCCTTGCTGGAGAACTCCTTGGCCAGAAAAGTAGGGATACATCACTCATGGTGGTGGTACCCAAGGAGACCCATCCCTTACCCTCCTAGAAAGACCAAGCTGTGCATCCACTCACCGAGGCCGTGTATTTAACAAGGCACATGGATGGTTTTCATTTCCTGACTCTCGAGGGTGTGTATGGTCAGAGCCAGGTACACTATTCAGTCACACTCCAGCCTGTCGTGAAAATAAATCCCGGAGCAGACACAGAATCAAAGCCTTCCTGCCCGGCTTGCAGTGCCTATGGTTATTCACCAGATCAATCAGGGCTATGAAATGCTGTCTCTCCCAAATCAATGAACACAACTAAAAGGTACCTATTCATTATTCCAGCTCAAGCTTGGCCTCATTGCACCAGCGGAACAAAAACCTGTCTGATAATGACAACAAGAAGACAGAGGCTGGGGAAAAGAATTGTCCACCCCATGCAGGGGGTTGTGATGGGAGACACGAGCTGCACCGCGGGCCCTGGGGCCTCAGTGCTGCTCAGTCACCACCTCATGCTGCTGGAGACAGTATCTCACACCTAAATATCAGGCTCTTTCCCTTTAGTGCCTCCACAAATCACGTTAAATACGGACACGTCGCATTTGTTTCATTTAGGCACAAGGAACTGGGAAACTAAACTCAACGAACAACCAGGAGCTGCTTCTCTCTGTTTATTTTTTGTGTGGGAGGGAAGCAGCTAACACCATCCTTACCCCCTATTAAAATTTCCTAAACAACAAAGATTTTAATTCTGCAAAATTTGTAGTGGCTTTGCAGGGACAGATTTCCTAGGGGTGGATTCACCTCAATCCCTTCTCTGGGCAAAAACCTTGTCCGGATTTTGATGGACCAACACCTATGGCAGCTCACAGCAATTTTCAGTGAAGCATTTGCTTCTCTTCCCTTCCTCAAATGCTGCATCCTGGTGACAAAGCAAATGAGTAAAATCTCATATTGACTTTTTTTTTTAAATTTATAATTGCATTATTTTCTGTCACAGTTGCAGAAAAATGTTTTAGGTGCAGCCAGGACACCCTGACAATCTTCTGCAGTTACCTTGATTTGAAATCAGCCTCAGCTTCCCTGAGAGCAGCTATTCAAGAGACAGCACTGGCTGCACAGGGCGTTTCATGGGTCAGAGAGGGAAGAACCAGGATCTGCTGGTCCCTCGTGGGAAGATCTCCGTGCAACGTGGGATTTTACTTCAGTCTGCAGCAACCTTGGACTCCTCTCCCTCTTTACACCTGCACTGTCCTGTCCCGTCACACAGACACTGCTGGTCTCTGGCCCCCAGTTCTCTCTGGTCAAACCTCACTTGTCTGCATGTCCAGCATCTCCAAAAGAAAAACCCAAACCAAACCAGAAGAAATCAGCTTCCTACATGATTTGCAACCATCCACGTCCCATCTGACTCCTCCTGTGCCACATCCTGCCCGTATTCCTCAGGCACAGAGGATGCAGGAGAGACACCTCGCACGGGTCCAGGCAGGAGCATCACCGCAGGAATTCATGGAGACAACTGAACAAAATAACATTGCCCTGGATCCATGTGAATTCGTGGATGCAGTGGAGGTGTTGACCCTCCACCAGGTGCTCACTGAGGTGACAAACACAGAGCCATGAGGCTCCTTAGCCCACCCTGGGAGCAGGGTCCTGTTTTTGTCGATTCCTGCAAAGGCAGATATTTTTTGTGTTGGAGAGAGCGCAGTGTAAAGTCATTTAGACAATAAAGGAGTGACAGGATTTCCACAGGAGAAGAGATTAACCAAAGTGGGATTATTTTGTTCTGAGAGAAGATGATTAAGAGGTGGCATGATTGAAGTATTTAAACTGGCTCAGGGTTATTATCAAATTAAGCTGTGTTGGAGATCGCTGGGCAGCCGTCACTCAAGGGCAGAGCAGAGGCCTTTGCAGCAGCCTCTCCCATAGCACAGGGCACAGGTTTGGCTCATCCAGGGGCCAGTCTTGGATGGAGAAAGTAGATATGTGGGTTTGGGTGGGCTGCAGAGCTGTCTGTTGCTCATGGATGACCTTAACCTTGGCACCACGCTGGTTTGAGCACCAGGATCCAACAAACACTTATTTATTCCCCTCTTGCTCTCAGATGGGTGTTCTTGACACCCTCTGCATTGCTGTCCTTCACTCCTGCAAATTGCTGTGAGCTCCTGTACGTGTGTCACCTCTCAAGGCTGATGGGACCAGGAGCTGCCTCCTGGTGCAGCAAAACATTTGCCAAACAGTGCAGAGGTTTTGTACCTGTTCTGTATTCCAGGCACAGCCCTGCCCTGTGCATCACCCCGTAGTGTTTCTGCTGATGACTCTACACGTGTTTCTGCCTCACCATTCCTCTTGTGCCACCTTGGATTCTCTGCCATGCCCAGTGTGCCAAGGCCGTGCCAGTCCTCTATAACCTTCAGACCAGACCTTGGATTAGCATTAAATAATTGCTTTGTAGAGGGTTCACTCAGGGCCTTCCTGTCAGCTCTGTCTGAAGTTCTTGCTCCGGATCACAATCAGGTTGCAGTCTCTCACCGAAGCTTCTGCACTCATAATTACAAAATTGGCTCTTCAGACCTTGATGAGCTGCAAATTCCTTTATGGTTTCACCTTGTTTCATGTGCTCCCATTAAGAAGCTCCCTCTCATCTGCAGCATTTTTATGTCGAGTGCAGCACTCCTCAGATTTCTTCAATAGGACTTCAAAATTAGTCTCCTCTTCCCAAGTGAACTAAAGAGAGTTCAACCATCAAGTACTTCAAGCCCTGCTATTGTCAGTGCAGAAGCTACTTTTTTGCTTCTTTTGGCCTCTGTTTTCAATCTTCTCCAGCTGTTTATCACATTTTCAGGGAATTTCAGCTCTGACTGCTCTTTCTTCCCATCTTCCAAGTTACTTCTGGACCCATTTGGTGTCAAGAATCACCACCACTACTGCTGTGCCCCAGCTGTCATCTGTGTCCAGATCCCACGGGCTGTGCAGCACAGGGCACTCACACATTGCTGCCCTGCTTTTCTGGATAGAGAGTTCAGGCCCTAGAGGCTGAACTTCCAAAAAGCTGGCTCCAAAACAGCTCCCATAAATCCACACTTTTTCCATGGGGTGCCTGAAGAGAAACCTATTTCACTGTTATCCATATAGAGGTAATTCTGAATTTATGCCCAAGTAGAACTGCTCCTCCAGGACAAGTTGCCACCAGACTCCCTCTGCCCCTCTGTTCCTTTCTGCCCCTCCATCACACAAGAAGGTGCTGCTGCAACAGGCTGAAAAGCAGGTTTCTCATGCCTGGACCATGCTGATGTCACCAAATTAACTGCTGGCTGCTGATGGATGAGGGACGAGGACAGGGAGCGCAGGAGATGAAATGCTGTGAGTGCTGCCCTGGAGCAGATCTCAAGTCTTTCTTTGGTGAGGAGCACGGACCAAGTGCTGGAGGATAGGAAGGATCTGCAGAGGGGTCTGGACAGGCTGGATTGATGGACCAAGGCTGATGGTGTGAGGTTCAAAAAGCCCGAATGCTAGGTCCTGCCCTTGGGGCACAACAACCCCCTGGATCCCTCCAGGCTGGGCAGAGGGGCTGGAAGTGCCCGGTGGGAAAGGCCCTGGGGGTGCTGTGACAGCGGCTGGACACGAGCCCAGGTGTGCCCAGGTGGGCAAGAGGCCAATGGCCCCCGGGCTGTGCCAGCCCTGGTGTGGCAGCAGGAGCAGGGCAGGGATTGTCCCCCTGTGCTGGCACTGCTGGGGCACCTCCAGGGATGGGGACAGGTCTGGGCTCTCACTTTGAGAGACACAGAGGGGCTGGAGCATGTCCAGGGAAGGGAAGGGAGCTGGGAAGGGTCTGGATCCCCAGGAGGGGCTGAGGGAGCTGGGGGGGCTCAGCCTGGAGAAAAGGAGGCTCAGGGGGGACCTTCTCACTCTCTGCAACTCCCTGACAGGAGGGGGGAGCCGGGTTGGGGTCGGGCTCTGCTCCAGGGAACAGGGACAGGAGGAGAGGGAACGGCCTCAGGCTGGGCCAGGGCAGGGGCAGGTGGGACATCAGGAGGAAATTCTTCATGGAAAGGGTGGTCAGACATTGGCAGGAGCTGCCCAGGGAGGTTTGGAGTCCCCATCCCTGGAAGTGTCCAAGGCAGGACTGGCCGTGGCACTCAGTGGTCAGGGCACCGGGCGCAGGGTGGGCTCAATGACCTTGGAGGTCTTTTCCAACCTCAATGACTTTGTGATTCCATAAATCTGGTCCACAAACCAGGCACAGCTCAGCATCCCACATAGGCCAGAGCAATTTTGCCCGATCCCACCCTAGAGGTTGTTTTGTCTCTCCGTTCCCTCCCAGACTGGCTGGACAACCAGTGCCAGCACACTGCCAGCTCCAGCAGTGCCTCACCAGCTTCATCCGTGGGCTCAGACTGCGGCAGATTTGTCCCATCTTTCCATACCACACACCCCATCCCTGCCTGAGATCTCAGGTCCTGAAACACCTTTGGGCTTTGTCTGAGGATGGGAGCAGCTTAAAAAAAACGTTCTCCTTGACTGACAGTAGAGTTTTCTACATGAGGGCATCAGCAAAGGGTCCAAATCCAGGCACGGGAGTGTTGTCCCAGCCACCTTGTGCCATGTGTGGAGACATCCTGCCTGGTGGCCAGGAGGTTGGGGAGGCAGCTCATCAGAGCTCATCAACATCTGCACAGCCTCTCTGGGAAACTCCCTCTGAATGCTTCGAAAGGGCACCAGAGCCCAAAACCCGGCTCTGCCCCGCTGGGCTGGGAACAAAAGCAATTAGCTGTTGGAGGGGGGAGCAGGGACTTTGGGCTCTGCTTATCCAGCTGATTAGAGGATCATCTGTCAGCCTTGGCCTCTGCTCGAAGCAATGCCCCAGCCACGGCCGCGAGCCAGAGCAGACAACAGCGCTGAAAGGCCAAGACTTGGCATCCCTCTGCAAGGCTGGAGCTTTACAGTGGCTCTCTGGCTCCGCGTGGGGGACCAGCCAGTGCATCTCCATGCTTGGAGCTGCCAGGAAGGACCGACCAAGGGTGGTGGGTTTTGTACTCTTTTCCTCAAATTGTTATGGTTTTTTTTGTTAGGACGCTCATTCCAGTTCTTTCCAATCTCACTTTTGTGACCAACTCTGACAGAGTTCAACAAGTGTTGAAATCACACTGTCAGGCACATGGTGTGACTCCTGGGTATGGTTCTGTGCAGGACTCAATGATCCTTGTGGGTCCCTTCCAACCCAGCATATTCTGTGGTTCTGTGCTTACCCTGACAGAGCTCCAGCTCCCTGTGGACAACAGCTCCATGATCCCTTCTTGCAGAGCAAGGAAGGAAAAGCCATGCCTGGTGCATCAGTGGTTACCCATTGGCAGAAGCCCAGCACACACGCCCATCTTGCTCCTCTGCTCCGTGCCCAGGGTCCGTCTTCCCTCTTCTCACCAGAACTCCACCAGGACACCAAACCCCCTTCAGTGGCTCTGCCCTTTCCCTGCCTCAGGCAGCAGCCACAGCCAGGGCAGCTGTTCCTAATGGACATGGAATGAAACCCTCCTCGAAAGGGCCACTATTAATTCTGCATCAGCGTCCTGCTGTCCCTGCCCTCTCTGCCACTGATGAGCTTGGCGCTGATCCACGTCTGAGTCACCCAGGCCTGGCTATATCAAGGATGAGGGGCGGGCAGGCAGAGGAAGCCCACGCTGGGGGAAACAGCTCTCCCTGCAGGATGGCTGGCACAGAGCTGTGCCAGGGATGCTTCGGGTCTGCAGGTGGACGGGCAGAGGTCTGCAGTGCAGCTGCAGGGCCAGCACTCCATCCATGGCTGCTTCCCAGACTCCACAGAGCCCAGCTGTTTTCCAGAGTGTGGGGGCTGTGCCCAGGGTTCTGCACTCAGTGCTGGTGCTCTGAGCCTTAGGAAATCCAGCCTCACCCCTGGCACTGCCTCTGCCCTGCACATGCACACCCACCACCCAGGGAAAGGCCAGCCTGCCCTCTCCTGATGGAATCTCAGAAAGGGTCCCAACTCAACCTCCTGCCCACCAGGATCTCCTGCGTGTGCTGTCCCTCTTCATGGCAGTCTCTAAGGTAGAGGTGGCAGGATATCCTCTTTTATCAGGATTTTCCGTGCATCCCAAGGGTGGTCTTGGCCTCTTTCCATGGAGGGTGGAAGAGCTGTTTGCCAAGAAGATGATGACCCAAAGACTTACTTGAGCGAGGGTCTTTTAACCATCCTCTGCTGGAAATTGGTCTGGGAGTGGCCTCTGATCCATTTGTAGCCCAAAATTAGCCTGTCTCACCACCTCCAAGGTTAAAATGTCTGTAGCTTATATAAATTATAGATTATACATAGTATTACATATATAAATGCTTGTACTCATACTGGCAGTCCACTCCCCCAGTCACTCTCCGTTGTCATGAGTAAGCAGAAAGACAGGCTGGCTCTCTGAAATCCCAAAGGCCAAGGGCAGTGCTGAGGCCCTGTCACTCCACAGCCTTCTTCTGCACAGGGAAGGTTTCCTGGGAGCCAGAGTGAAGTATTTCCAGGACAAGGAGCCCAGCAGGGAGCCCAAGGAACACCAGTGTCAGGGGGACAGCCTGCCTGGACACGGATGAAGACACCTTCCCAGAGATGTGGCTGGGAAAAGGCTTCATTCCTTGGATTGTCAGCCCAGCATCACCTCTCCTGGGAGCACCGTGGTGTTCCTTGGGAGCTGGATTAATGCTGAGCGTTGGGAGTTGCACAACCTGTGGCTACAGGGAAACTCAGAGCCTTGCTCTGGAACAGTGGGAAGATCTCAACACCAAGGTCCATCAGCAAGAGGACATCCTCTAAAGCCTCCAAACATCACTGCCTGCTGAGCCTGTGCTAGCTGGGCTGGTGGGCTGGGAAAGCAACATCTTCGCTCACATGCAACGGAGACTAAACCACAGAGAAGAAATGGGGAGAGAGTGAGGAAGAAGTGATGAGATGAGCACAGGGGTGTCGTAACCAAGGAAAACCCAAAGGAGAAATGAGGTAAAGAAACCACTGAATAGGTCACTGGACCATGGGGGATCCGGGAAGGCATAATCCATACAAGACTGACCTGATTTTTGTCTGGGAGATGAGGAGGAGAACAGCTCCAACGCTGGGGCAGTTTAAACCACCCTGCTGAGAGGAAAAGACCCTGGCAGAGGCCCTGGCACAACCATCACTGTGGTTATGCATGAGGAGGCCTCAGCTTTTGGAGGTCCTACCAAGCATTAGGGAGGCCAATGATAACATGGGAACAGGGGCTCCTCAGGCTGGGGGTGCCACAGCAAAGAGAGGAGGAAGGACCCCGGAGCCCACAGGGGTGAGGGCTGGTGGAGGAACCCAAGGGGAAGGTCAAGGCCTCCTGGAGGATGGAAGACGAGCAGGAGGCAGGAATGCCCTTGGAACTAGAGACCTTTCATCTCCCCCTTCCCCCACTTGACATTTGGAGTGTGAATGTCTCCGTGTTTGGTGCTGGCGGAGATCATTCCTCCTGAAGGAGAAGGAGGTGCCGACAGCAGCAGCCGCGGGGACGCAGCTTTCCTCTAATGAACTAGAAAATAGTTTCCCTTTAATACTGATTATCCTGGAAGCCAGCTGAAGGGAATGTGATTTACATAAAGATGAACCTGCTTGGCACAGGCTTCCTCGGCAGTGCCGGGTGGCTCAGCAGCAGCAGCAGCAGCAGCAGCAGCAGCAGCAGCAGCACAGGCTGCTTCTCAGCTGGGATGTTCTGCAGCATCCCAGGCTTGGCTGCACTGCCAGGTACCTCTGCTTCCCAACAGGCTGAGTGAGCTGTGCCCCTCTCCAGCCGTGCTGTCCACCTCTGAAAGCACTTGCAGCCCACCAGGAGGGATTGCTGCAGCCACTGACACTGTTAGTACGTCCTGCCTCTCCCAGCTCAGCCTGGCTCCCCATCCCACCTCTCCTGCCTCAGTCTGGTTCTCCATCCCACCTCTCCCAGCTCAGTCTGGCTTCAAATTCACCTCTCCCATCTCAGCCTGGCTCCCCATCCCACCTCTCCCATCTCAGCCTGGCTCCAAATTCACCTCTCTCACTTCAGCCTGGTTATCCATCCCACCTCTTCCACCTCAGCCTGACTCCCTAGTTCACCTCTTCCACCTCGCCCTGGTTCTCCATCCCACCTCAGCCTGACTCCCTAGTTCACCTCTGCCACGGTTATGGGCAAGGGATAAGATTCAGACCGGCAGGTTCTTAGCTTCTAAGCTGCAGTTTGCCGCGACTGAGCCCCGAGAGAAGAGACACAGGCACGATGTGCAGTTCAGGCACATGGACCGATCTACTTTATTGTAAAGGGTGATGGGTATTTAAAGGGCAGGAAAAGGGGAGGTCCTGGGAAATCGATCCCTGGACCGGTGATTGGTAGGGTGACAGGATAGGCAGGGGAATGGGAGTGACACAAAGGGAACATGTCCAGGCAAGCTACCCTCAATGACCCTGTACCCAGTATCTCAGGTGGCAGGCTGGAAAGCCTATCTCCCAACACACCTCTTCCACCTCGCCCTGGTTCTCCATCCCACCTCAGCCTGGCTCCCAATTCCCCTCTCCCAGCTCAGCCCAGCTCCTCATCCCAGTTTTCCTACAGCCTGAATCCCCAGTTCACCTCTCCCAGCTCAGCCTGGCTCCCCATCCCACCTCTCCCAGCTCAGCCCAGCTCCTGGTTGTGCTGAGCACCTGGTGCTGCTGTCACTCCTCTGCCACCCCTTTCTGGGGACATTTTGGCATTGTGACTGCAGCAGGCAAATTTGTGACCATTGAAGAAACCGGTCTGGAAAGATCCAGCTGGGATAAAAAGCAAGAAGCCAGGAGCCAAGTAACCCATGGGCACCAGTGTCCCCACTGGAGAGGGAGCAGGAAGTCCAGCAGCAGCCTGTGGTTTACACCATGAGCTGAGAGTGCAGTTCAAGTCACTCTCAGGGGGCCAAGATTTGAAAAGGGCTGAGCTCCTCAGGCTCCTCCATGTTATATTCATGGTCAGACTTCCATCACGTTCTTAGATCTTCCACAACTGCCACCAGTTTGCAATGGGAACCCTCAGGCTGGGGATGAGCAGATGGAGCAGCCCTGGGGAGAAGGACCTGGTGGGGGAGAGGCTGGACATGACCCAGCCCAGAACCCCCCTGTGTGCCCTGGGCTGGTCCCCCAGCGTGGGCAGCAGGACAGGGGGGGATTCTGCCCCTCTGCCCCCCAGCTCAGGTGACACCCCACCTGCAGAGCTGCCTCCAGCCCTGGGGCCAGCACAGCAAGGACATGGAGCTGCTGCAGAGTCCAGAGGAGGCACCAGGATGGGCAGAGGGATGGAGCAGCTCTGCTGGGAGGGAAGGCTGGGAGAGCTGGGATTGTTCAGCCTGGAGAAGGGAAGGCTCCAGGGAGACCTCATTGTGGCCTTCCAGTGCCTGAAGGAGCCAACAGGAAAGATGAAGAGAGACTATTTCCAAGGGGCTGGAGGAACAGGACAAGGGGGAATGGCTTCCCACTGCTAGAGGGCAGGGTTAGATGGGATATTGGGAAGGAATTCTTGGCTATGAGGGTGGTGAGGCCCTGGCACAGGTTGTCCAGAGAAGCTGTGGCTGCCCCATTCCTGGAAGTGTCCAAGACCAGGTTGGATGGGTCTTGGAGCAACCTGGACTAATGAAAAGTGACCCTGTCTGCAGCAGAGGGGTTTGGAACTAGGTGAGCTTTAATGCCCCCTCAACCCAGGCCATGCTACAATTTTTTGGTTCTAAGGTAGTCACACCAAAGAGGTGGCTCAAAGGTGGCTCTTTCTGCTACCCCTTCTCATGTATTGATGCTGCCTCTCCCTGGTCCTGATCATCTCCACAGCACCAACACATGCCATGAGCACGTGTGTGCAGCCCCTGTGCCCTCCTGCCAGTCCACACTCAATGTTCTCAGACTGTTTGCACAGCAAGTGCCTGCAGTGCCCTTCCCTTCTGCATTCCTGAGCTCTGCAGCATTCAGAAAGGTCTTCAGTATTGGATTTTCTACTCTGGAAAATGCCAGGCAGGATCCTCCACCATGCATGTGAGTGCTTGCTCCCATCCGGGGTGCAGGTGGCTGCAGGCTCGCAGAATTTGGCCAGGTTGCACATGAAGGGCAGCTTTGGGTGCACAGTTTGAGCTTGATCCCATCCATGTTTGTACTCCCTGGTACTTCTGTGCCTCACCAGCATATTTGTGGCTAACATGTTATTAATCATGTACAGAGCATTTGTCCCGTGCCAAGACTCATGGACATACCATTCCCGTGCCGTATGTGACGAATTATGGGGGAAAGGGATGTATAAATGAGAAAAACAAGGAGTCTGGCTGCCTGTGATTGCCCATGGGCGAGCAACACATGCCAGGGAGAACCACCACCACCTGCACCACGCCGGGCGCTGCTGGAGCCAGCGTCCCCTGCTGCGGTGCCAACGCCTGGGTCAGCACTTCTGAGTCCCCTCACATAGATTATGTTGTCGACTAATAACCACATAAAATATTCAGGAGCTTACTGCTCTGCCAGAGGCACTGCGGGGTTGAGAGTGCCAGGAGATGGATGGATGGAGGCCTGGGAAGCAGTGAAAGCTTGCAGGGCTCTGCTGGGCTCAGCGTTTGGAAAAGGGATTTATTCTCTGAACAGCAGCCCAGCCCTGCACGGCGAGGTTATTTTGTGCTTCATCCCACCAGAGGGAAAGCAATTGGCAGGGAACTGCTTCCGGAGGGGAATAAACAATCCCATCCCTGCTCCCTGGATCCTTGTCCATGTTAAGTGCACTCATGGCCCTGGTGCAGGACAGGAAGCCTGGGAAAACTCTCTCTGACCAGGAGACCACCCCTGGGAAGTGGTTCTTGGTCTCCAAAATGCCATGTGGATGCCAGCACCACAACCTCCTCTGTCAAAGCCCAGGATTGGGACCCTCTGACTGCCTGGGGACTCGCAGGAACAAAAGTGGATGGTCTTTGGTCACTTTTCTTTCTGTCAGGATCACAGATGTCTTGAGGGGCCAGAGCCAGGGACAAGATGCTACAGAGACAGGTGCTGTGCCAGCCTTGGCACGACGCGGGTGGTGGCAGAGCTGGCAGCAGCTCCAGAGAAGGAATGCAGGCAGAGCCACGTGCTCTCACCAGCGTGCTGGGAATCACTGCCCAGCTCAGGCAGGACAAGCCCTGGGGCTGGCAGGGCTGGTCATGCTCATGCTGCCTCTCCACGGGAGCCTTCAGAGCTGCATCTCCTCTGAGCATCTGCAGCTCACCTGCTACCAGTGCCACAAACTCTCGTGTCACTGTGACCAGCTCAGCTGGCACAGCTTTAGGCACAGCTGGGCGCCCTGCCCTGAGCCCTGAGGTCCCCATGGCCTCTGATGGCCCTGGCTGTGGCCACCACTGCCCACAGGGCTCACGATGGGTGGCTGGAGGCAGGACAAGAGCCAGTGTGTTACCCAGTGTGGGCTGACACGCTCAGCAGAGACTGTCGGCTGCTTTTTGGAGCAGGGTCCTGAATCTCAGCAGCACGAGGTGCCTGAGGGTGACCAGAGGGGAGGAGACAAGTGACAAAGCACCTGCTGCATGTTAGTGATGGGACAGAGGTAAGGGAGGGAGGTAAAAACTGGGCCCTGCCTCCCTCCATCCTGGAAAGAAGAGTAAACCAGACAACTCTTTTCCTGCTTGAGTTTATCGTCCTGCAAGGATGTGGTTTGGGGCAGCTCTTTGGTATTTTCTTGGTCATAGCAGGAAAGACACAGTAGTTTTCACACCACAAAAGGCTGCAGGGACTGTGCAGGACACAAGCACTCCTTGGCATGCCTGGAGTGGGGCTCTCATGGTCCCGTTTCACCCGTCGTGCCCAGGTACATTACTAGTCCCTAAGATTGGTGTTTAGGCAATTCCTCTTGTCCAGCCCCAGGATCCCAGAGGAGAACAGTGGGAAGCTCTCAGCATTCCCCAAATTCTGCCTGCATCTCTAAACTCACCTTTGAGTCAGTTTAGCTGGGGCTTTCAGTGTCACAATCATGTGTGGGGCACTTAACAGGAGGAGGGTTGGGGGGTCAAGAACCTTGTGCACACTGGAAACAGTCTAAGCCTTTTCTTCTCACCTCCCCTGATGCCAGAAGCTCCAAGGGACATTTATCTCCACGTCCAGGTCCTTTATGGTGGCTCTCTGCCTTGCCAGTGCACTGGCATAAGCCACAGCAGATGCCACCAAGGAACGAAGTTGATCAAGATCAGCCTTAACTTCTCCCTTGCTCCACACGTGGCTTTACATCTCTCATCCCCAGCTCTTCCACCATGATGCAGAGCCCCACAAAACCATCCCACCTTCCTTCCCTGTGCCTCCAGGGAAGTGAGGGATTCTCCACGTGGCTTTGGAGCTCCTTGGGCTGCTCTTTGCAGCAGTAGGTCTGCGAGAACCAAGGCTGGTCACGGCCAGAGACACATCCAAGAGCCTTGAGTGTTGTGTTCAGTTCTGGGCCCCTCAGTTCAGGATGGACATTGAGGTGCTGGAGCGGGTCCAGAGAAGAGCAACAAGGCTGGGGAAGGGACTAGAACACAAGTCCTATGGGGAGAGGCTGAGGGAGCTGGGGGTGTTTAGTCTGGAGAAGAGGAGGCTCAGAGGTGACCTCCTCACTCTCTAGAACTACCTGAAGGGAGGTTATAGCCAGGTGGGGTTGGTCTCTTCTCCCAGGCACTCAGCAATAGGACCAGGGGCACGGGCTTCAGCTCTGCCAGGGGAAATTTAAGTTGGATATTAGCAAAAAATTCTTTACAGACAGAGTGGTCAGGCATTAGAATGGCCTGCCCAGAGAGGTGGGAGATTCACCGTCCCTGGAGGTTTTTAAACTGAGATTGGACATGGCACTGAGTGCCATGATCTGGTAAACTGACTGGAGTTGGACCAAGGGTTGGACTTGATGATCTCTGAGGTCTTTTCCAACCCAATCAATTCTGTGATTCTCTGATTCCCAGTGGAGCAAGGAGACACTGGAGCCAGCCAGAATTCCAGGGTGTGTGGTGAGCCAGATGAGGAGGCACTCCATGGGCTGGGGAAGAGCTGAGGGGATGCGGCAGCTCGATTTTGGCTCCAGGCACACACAAACCCCTCTCCCCTGGGACAAGGGGCACTGGGATTTAGTAAAACTTATCACCCACCTGTGGCTCCGCAGGGGCATTTTGTTTTGGAAAAGGATTTATTCATAAAGCCACAGCAGCAGGAAACCAATGCTTGTCCTGCGGGCCCTGCAACGTGTGTATAAAGTAAATTAGAACAAGCTCTGCGTGTGAAGGTTATAAACAAACATAACATAGGTTAGGAGTGGAGAGGGAGAGAAAGAGTTGGAGGGAGAGAGAAAAAGGCAGAGGAAGAGGGAGGGGAGAGCCCTTTCATAATTCACAGTTCCTGAAATAAAAGTAAGGCTGGAATCATGTTTTGGGTAGAAGGGAAAGTGCGTAGGAAGTGTGTACTTGCCAATCTGCCAAAAAAAAAGTTGCTTTTTATTTTCTTAAGAAGGCAATTATGTATTTTTGTCATCCCCTTCCTACTTTGAAGCTGTTGAACCTGCTTTGCTGAAACTTTCCAAAACAATTTGCCCTCAGGCTACTGCCAGAGCTGCAACACTTACACCCCAAAGATGAAAGCGGGCGAGTGCCACGGCCCCGGCTCTGCATGTGCCCAGCAGAGGCTCCTGCAAACTGCTCATGGCTGCGTGTGCATCTCGGGGGGCTGCAGCCACCAGCTCCCCGCGCCGGCTTCTGCAAAGGAAGGGGGACTTTTGAAGCTTCAGTTTGCCTTGGCTCAGGTCAGAAACTCACCACAGGCACTCAGGGATGCTACAAAGACCCCAGAAGAGTATCTCCTGCTGCTGCTTCTTCTGGGAGTCCCACCTTGGGAGATGAGGGTTTGGAAGGAGGACAAAGCACAGCTGAATTCGGGTCCAAGGTGGTGCCCAGCAGACCTTGGGCTGGGAAAGCACATTGAGCTTCTCAAGACCCATTGTCAACCTCATCATTTACAGAGGGTAATTCCATCCCCGTCTCAGTGCCCACTCCTGCCTCCCCAGAATCCCTGATGCCCTCCTGTCCTTCCCAGCTCTTCAGGAACCATCACAGCTCTTGGGTATGCACTGCGTGGCTCTGGGGTAGATGCCATGGGGCTGCACTGCTCGGGTGGTACCTCAGCTCCACAGCCAACTGGCAGCCCTGGTAGGATGGGCAGAATCTCAACAAGTTTTGTTCTCTGTTGGACTCCTGTGCCTCCAGCCCTGCTGTGTCAGTGTCCCTCACTCCTTCAGATGTCTTCTGTTCCGAGGGAGCCGTGTGCTCTCACCTACAAGTGAGAAAGGCATTTGAAGCAGCAGGTTGCCTGGATTTAAGGCTCCTGTTTCAGCTCCAACAGAAAATGAAACAGGTTTTTTTGGTGATATTAATTTACAGTTTGAGCTGCAGGTTGTTGGGACTCTGCAGAGTTGTTGTGGCCAATGTGAGAAGGATAAGGCTGCGTGCAAGAGGAAGGGGATCATTTTGGTCCTACAGGAGCTGACCAGGGAACAGTATCCTGAGTCCTCCCAGTTGAATATGCGTGTTGCCATGCTGGCAGCATCCCTGCCACTGCTCCTTGCCCCATCCTGTCTGCAATAGCAAATGCTGCCTATAAATTACTAATAAGAAGGATATGTACCTTGGAAAACAGGGTAGTGCCTGTGGGTGGGATGGGATCAATTTCCTCGCTCAATGTAAACACCGCAGTAACTTTGATATTCATGATATTCATACCCAGGAGGCAGGAGCTGGGCATTAAGGTCACTAGATAGGAGCACTGCAAGTAGCACATTACAAAGATGCACGGGCTTGGAAGCCCTGAAGGCAGACAGGAGCCGCCCAGCCATGGCCAAGTGTGTTCCTGCCTGGTGTGATAACTCCATCTTCCCCCTGCAGGCCCACACTCAGCCTTAGCTCTGTCTTGTACTTCAAAATATGACAGATATGGCCACGACTGGGTTGCTGTGCAGAGAATCACGCAGTGGTTTGGGTTGGAAGAGACCTTAAAGCCCATCTCATCCACCTCCACCATGGGCAGGGACACCTTCCACCAGCCCAGGTGCTCCAAGCCCCGTCCAACCTGGCCTTGGACACTTCCAGGGATCCAGGGGCAGCCACAGCTTCTCTGGGCACCCTGTGCCAGGGCCTGCCCACCTTCCCAGGGAAGGATTCTTTCCCAATATCCCATCTGGGATACAGGAACAGTGAGAGGGAAAAACAAACACAAGTCAGCTGAGCAGCCACATCATGAGAGGATCCACCTGTCCCTCTGCTTCTCTGAAAGACAAACTGGCAAAGATATGCCACAGAACTGAACTAATTAGAACTGGTCTGCAAATGTGATGTGACTTGCAGATCACGTGTGATGCAAACCACTCCTTTATGTCACAGTCCATATTCTCTCTATCTTTTTTTCTTCCTATAAGACCTTTTTTTTCTGGTGCATCTACTCTTTGAAAAAAAATGAAGTCTCAGAAGGAGCGAAACTGGTGAGGAGAAGGGTGTGACCATGGGTATCATGATGAGGGAAAGGCAGTTGTGAATGCACTTAATGTTTGCAGTAATTAAGAAACTGTCTGAATTCCTAAATCCCGATTTTGAAATCGTTTGGTTGACTTGACACGGCCAAGTCCCAGAGCTTTTAATTCAAATATAAAGCTTGATTGGCAAATTAATACAAGGCTATGAATGAAATTAATGAAAGATTAAAGACCAACAGCTCATGCTGATATAAAAATTACCCCTCCAAAATAGGTTATGCAATAATTAGAATAAGTTACCACTACGTTAATATTAATTCTGATACAACATTTATCCATCGATTAGATTTACTGATTCCCAACGAAGTTCTAAACCCCTAGATATGTGTGTTGAATCTTTCCAAACACTGTTAATCATCTTTATTTTCAATTCCATAATTTTAAAAATTGCTATAAAGCGAATTTTCATTAATAAATTGTATAGTGGAACACTTGAGTTCTCAGTTGCACTAAGCGAAATGAGATCTAAAGAGCCATTAGGACCACGGAATGGGTAATTGATTATCCAAAATTACTTGGTCAATGCGCTCGGAATCCTCCAACTCGCCCGTTTTTTCCATGTCAGCCTCTGCTTCTCATGTCAGCCCAGCAAATTGACACAGGGGACAATCTTGGGGAGTTTTCAGCTGCATTTTGCTCACAAAGTGCTGCAGTCTGTAGAGTTTTGCAGGTTGGCCACGAGCCAGCAGTGCCCTGGAGCCAGGAGGGACATCCCTGTCCTGGGGGGCATCACCAAGGGAGGGGATTGTCCCGCTCTGCTCTGCACTGGGGCGGCCTCACCTGGGACATTGGGGCACTCTGGGGGGACACAATGGAAGGGAGAGATTGAGCCATTGCAGAGTGTCCAAAGGAGGGACACGGGGATGGGGAAGGGCCTGGAGGGGCAGCGTGTGAGGACACTGAGGGCACTTGGGGTGTTCAGCTGGAGAAGAGGAGACTGAGGGGACACTTCAGGGCAGGTCCAAGTCCCTGGGGAGGGGCAGAGGAGGGGCAGGCACTGATCTCTGCTCTGGGGGGACCAGGGACAGCCCCCAGGCAATGGCTGGAGTTGTGTCAGGGGAGGCTCAGGTTGGATCTCAGGACAAGGCTCTTCCCCCAGAGGGTGGTGGGCACTGCCCAGGCTGCCCAGGGCAGTGGGCACAGCCCCAAGGCTGCCAGAGCTCAGGAAGCCTTTGGATGATCCTCTGGGGCACAGGGGGGACTCTTGGGGCTGGGCCTGTGCAGGGCCAGGAGTTGGGCTGGATGATCCTTGTGGGTCCCTCCCAACTCAGCATGTTCTGTGATCTGTGATTTGTGTCTCAGGGTTCACAGGTTGTACAGAGAAAAGAAGGGGCACTTTGCCCAGCAGGTTGGGTTGAGGAGCAGGGCTGGGACACAGAGATTTAGTGTGTCACATTAATTGGGCCAGATGAGGTGTCAGCCTTGTATTCAGAGGGTGTGGAAAGGAAAAGCCTTGGTACTCCCGCTCCTAAACATGATCTGGGTAGGATTTGTTGCCAAATACTCCTTTCTCCTGTTTTCCTCCCCTTAATGTTGATATTATTTCATCCAGCCAACTAAATTGTAGGCCAGCAACGTTTCTCAGCTGAGAATATCCCAGTATTTTAAAATAAATTTTTTCTTCCATAATTGTGTTCAGCTTTATCATTACCTGTTGTCTGCTCTGCAGCACTTTGGTTAATACGCTGGAATTTTTTATGGACTCTGCAATTTATTGCACTCCTTCTCTCTTTGTCTTGCTTTTGACAGATGATAACTAAATTCTTTTGTTTCTGATCACTTATTCTTGTTTTATAGTGTAATAAAAAATAAAAACAGCCCAGTAAAATAGTGTAAATTGAGTGTATGCAGCTGCATATACCTGTTTTTCCTTTTGAATCAATGCACGCCCATTTCCTTGCATCCTTGGTCCTGTGCGTCCTCCCAGTTCTAGTGATGGAAAGAACTTCTCTGCTGCTGCTACAGGAAAAAAAAACCACCAAATAAACACAAATGGTTCTAGAATCTCAGCTCCATCTTCATATAATTAGGGACTGATTTGGGTTAGAAAGTACCTCAAAGCTCATCTTGTTCCACCCCCTGCCATGGGCAGGGACACCTCCCACCAGCCCAGGGACACCTTCCACCAGCCCAGGGACCCCTTCCACCAGCCCAGGTTGCTCCAAGCCCCATCCAACCTGACCTTGGACACTTCCAGGGATCCAGGAGCAGCCAGAGCTTCTTTGGGCACCCTGTGCCAGGGTCTGCCCACCCTCAAAGCCAGGGATTCCTTCCCAATGTCCCATCTATCCCTTCACTGCTTCATCTTAAGGCCATTCCCCCTTGTCCTGGCACTCAAGACCTTTGTCCCAGGTCCCTCTCCTCTTTAGGCACTGGAAGGGTCTCTCAGGTCTCTCTGGAGCCTTCTCTTCTCCAGGTGAACCCCCTCAGCCCTCCCAGCCTGGCTCCAGAGCAAAGGAGCTCCAGCCCTTGGAGCACCTCCATGGCGTCCTCTGGACTCATCCAGCAGCTCCATGTCCCTCTTGTGTTGGGGGTCCCAGAGCTGGAGGCAGCTCTGCAGATGGGGTCTCCAACAGCCTCCAGTCAAAGTCTTGGCTGACCCTGACTGCCTAAACACGCTTTGGCTGGTTGAGCTCTTCAAAGGCCTGTCCACAAAGAAACCCAACCCAACCCAACCAAACCAAACCCAACCCNCAAAAAGCAACACAAAAACCCCACCTTGTTCTGGACATGCATCTCCTCTCCTCAACCCTTTGACCTCTCATGTGCATGGCATGGGCTACAAAACAAGCAGCACCAGCCCCTGGGTGCTTCCCCTGGATACTCTCCACCTGCTTCCCAACTCCAAAGTCAGATGTTAAAACCTCTGGTCTCCAGTCTCCAGGCTTTCCCAAGCTCTCAACCCCTGGAGCTCTGTCACATTCCATTGTTTTGGAGAGGACAGAGA
The DNA here is from genome assembly GCA_013396735.1 of Grallaria varia. NCBI lineage: Eukaryota > Metazoa > Chordata > Aves > Passeriformes > Formicariidae > Grallaria > Grallaria varia. Next base: position 449,462 of record VWZG01013200.1, read on the forward strand.
TTTGCAGCGGTGGAGTCCTGGGAACCTCATACCAGCTCCCTCTGCTCAGACAAGCCCTGGCTCTCAGCTCTTCATCTCCTGCATCAGGACCTGCCTGTCTAAACCTGGGGGAAGAGCAGAAACCTGTTGCATGAGACACACAATCATCTCCCTGCAGCTTCCTGCCGCAAATCACATTTCAGCAGACGATTTTCACCTTCCTCGTAACTAATGAAAAACCCTTTAATTCAACGTGTTGACATTAAAGCTCAGACCTCTTGCCTGGAATACAAATGGAAATGGGACCCAGGCTTTTCCAGATAAAGGCAGATTGGAAGGCCTAGTTTGCTTTTTTTTTCTGGGGATTTAACCTGTGTTGGTTTGTTTAATGATAAAATAGAAGAGAGGGCGTAATTCCTCTGACTAGAATCAAATGTCCCTGTTTAGGTCAGACCTGTCCCAAACCCTTGGCTATACAGATGACTAAAATCCTGAGATGGCAGAGGCACAGCCCTCCAAGACATTCCCAGGACACCTACTTGCCTTTGTGCTGAAACCATCCCCCTGGGCAGGTACAGAGCACCACAAGGAATCCTTCCAACTCCCTCCCTTTCCCTGCTCTTTCATCTTCTTTCAGCTGCAAAAGGCCCTGTCCAGCCTCTGTTTCAGCACCTGATCTCCCAGCGGACCTTCTCTTGGGAAGATGCCTTTATCATCTGCTGGGGAGGGGAGGGTGGGAGGAGGCCAGAGCCCTCTTCCAGCGTGAAGAAATGAGTGATGACATGACCCTGCACCCCTCAACTCGTGCACACTGGGAGATCATGCTCCTGAAGAAGCTCCCACTGCTTCTATACTGAGGAAGAACCTCTAATGTGGGACATGATGGTGACGCCAACGAAGCTGGTGATGTTTGGACAGCCTTGTCCTGTTCGTCCACTTCTCCAAGCACCACATGTGATGTGGAAGGGAGTAACAGGGCTCTTTCCTCCACCTCTCCAAGCAGCCAATATAATGTCACCTGCCCACCTCACTCTGTCCCTGCTCTGCAGATCAACCTCCCGCTGACTGTGGTCTGAATCACAGAATCATCACAGAATCATCACAGAATATGTCGAAAAGGATCCACAAGGATCATCCAGTCCAACCCCTGGCCCTGCACAGGACCAGCCCCAAGAGTCCCCCCCTGTGCCCCAGAGGATCATCCAAAGGCTCCCTGAGCTCTGGCAGCCTTGGGGCTGTGCCCACTGCCCTGGGCAGCCTGGGCAGTGCCCACCACCCTCTGGGGGAAGAGCCTTGTCCTGAGATCCAACCTGAGCCTGCCCTGACACAACTCCAGCCATTGCCTGGGGGCTGTCCCTGGTCCCCCCAGAGCAGAGATCAGTGCCTGCCCCTCCTCTGCCCCTCATCTGGAAGAATCATTGGGAATCTGGAGTTCCCAAACTCTGTACCTGTCCCTCCCTAGAGGATCTCATTTTATCCTATGCCTATCCAGGCTCATAATCCCACAGACTCCCTGAGCATCAATTCTGCTTTCTCCCCACATCCTGGCACACGTATGTATATATGCATATGTATGGGTATATGTATGTGGTCAGCACACGTAAAGAACCTTTGCAGCTCTCCTGAGGTCTCATTCCAGAGGTGCCTACTAGAGAATCCCCCTGGAGATGCTTCTGGTCCATAAGGCAGTCCCTCAGACACAACCAGGATCCATCACGGAGCTCTCCAACGTGCACATGTCCAGGGAGGCAACGTGCTTGTATTTTGGAATCCGAGTGCAGATATTAAACCCAGATTTGACAACATCCTCTCGTCTCCAGGTGAGACACGTGGTTACCTGGCAAGTGTTTGGCTGCTTTCTCCTCACCCTGTGTGAACAACTCACAGGCACGGAGGAGGGAAGAGATCTTGTGGTTTTGGAAAGGTGCTTGGGAGCCGTTGATGTGAGTCACTGCCAGGCATAAAGACATTAAAAGTGGCTCTAGATACCTGCCAGATTAGGGAGATGAATCACAGTCGTCGTGACCTCTACATGTGTCTGGCAAGTAGTTCTCTTGTTACCTAGTGAACAATCTGTTTTTCATGAACCCAAAATAACAATGTTTAGGAATAAATTTCTTTTTTAATTCTCAGCTCCGTGTGAGTCACTGGCACGGAAGGAGAAGAAGGAGGAATCCTCTATATAGACATGCACATGGCTCAGGAGAAGGGAATTCTGAACCGGGAGCAGTCCAGCCTTGGGGTCCAGATCGATGCCCTCCTGGCATCCCCCCTTTTACTGGGGGGACTGACTTGGCCCAGGGTGGGTGTGTTGAACCAGAAGCCTCCACTGGCAGCCCTGTGTGGTGTGCACCTCCCCAGCCCAGATTATCTCCTGTGCTTCCTCCTGTCATCTCATTTGCCTCCCTAAGAAGTGTCTGGCTTGGATCCCGTGGTAAACTTGCTGGCTGCTGCCAGCCCTGTGCCAAAGCTTGCTTTTCAAATCTGAAACAAGAGCAGGTTGTAGGCTTGACGTTTTTCAGCAACTAAGCCAAAGTATACGGCAAATGATATTTTTACCTTTTTTCTCTGTGCCCTTTTCTTTTCTCATGTCTATTTGCTTCTGTCTTCGTTTGCCTTACTGAAAAATAAAAACGCAACAAAAATTCAAAATCGAGCGTCACCAATTCAATAATTGCCCTTTCAATATGTCCCTGTCCAAGATGACTCTGAGCAACGGGGCTGCCGGGTCAAAGACTTGCTCTTGGAGGCTCTTTAAAATAAAGGGAGCATGTTGCAGTGATATATTTAATATTGAAAGCTGTGTTTTCCTCCCTTCTCTTCATAGGCATGTCATAGGCATTTACTGACAGTTCAGCTCTTGCACGGCTGTTTGTTTGCAGTGGATGTGTGCCAGCTGTAACTTAGATCCAGCTAAATATTTCATGTCAACCCAGGATTGCTTCCCTTCGCTGACCACCCCACAACTGCCAGGGGCAGGGTGACTTACAGATGAGATTCCACTCTCCGACTGCCGGTGCCTGCAGGAGCCCCTTGGGCAGGAGGGAGGCAGGAGCTCACATTTCTGAGAAGGTTTATATCTCTTTTTTTTTTTTTTNTTTTATTTTCAAAGAAGTTTTTTTCTTTTTTTTTTTTTTTTTTTTTTTTGATTTATTCATTGCAAGAACTGAAAATAATCTGAAGGAACCAAGAAGGTGAACGTCGCTGTTTAAAGAAGGATTTGAGCCCCTTGCAGTGTCTAAAGGGGCTCCAAGAGAGCTGAAGAGGGATTTTCTACAAGGGCCTGGAGGGACAGGACAAGGGGGAATGGCTTCCCACTGCTGGAGGGCAGGGATGGATGGGATATTGGGAAGGAATCCTTCCCTGGGAGGGTGGGCAGGCCCTGGCACAGGGTGCCCAGAGAAGCTGTGGCTGCCCCATCCCTGGAAGTGTCCAAGGCCAGGTTGGACGGGGCTTGGAGCAACTGGGGCTGGTGGAAGGTGTCCCTGCCTGTGGCAGGGGGTTTGGAACAAGATGATCTTTGAGGCCTCTCCCACCCCAAACCGTTCTGGAGTTCTGTGATTTAAGAACAGAGGATGTACAAGGAAAGGGGCAGAAATGCTGAAATGGAACAAGCAGGTCCAGAACTACATTCCCTGCCTGTGGATCTGCATTTAAGCAGGTGACTGGATCTTTGGTGGTGCTTTGAGCTCCAGCCACTGTCCCTGAAGTCCCAACCCAGCAGTTCAGAGCCTGAACAAGATGCTCAGGGACCAGAAGTCCTGCACAGTCCCACTGCCCTGGTGTCCCCTGCAATGCAGACAGTGGCAGCATCACAGTCCCATAGGGGAAACCCAGAGCCCCCCCCAGATCCCTTGTACATCCTTTTCTCCTGCACAGAGGATCTGACCTACCACCCTGAGACCTTCTTTCCCATCCCAGTGAGGAAGGGCCAGATTCTGACCTTCCAAACTTCCCAGCAGAAGGGCTGAGCTGTGGCTCTGCTCCCTGGCGAGGACAGAGGGTGTTTCCATCAGGACCCCTCTGGAAAGCACAGGGCAGGACTGACAGGGATATGGCACCAAAGGGACCAGCAGCATCATCAGCCAGGTCAGGGGAGCCCTGAGTCAGCAGATCTCCCACCATGATCCCACGAGAGCCAGGACCAGAAATGCTCCTTATTAACACAGAAATTTATGTTGCCTATAAAGTACATTTGCAGTGACATATTTAGTAACCCAATTAATACTCTGCGACAGACATTTTAGTGTAACTAATTCTGGTCTGCGTGCTCCCTTTAGAGGGATATAAATGGCCTTGTGTTGTGTTATTGATCACTGCGGCCACAGGATTTCACATCCCACCATCCATCCAGGATACCCCAGGAAGGTCGAGAGGCTTCAAATCCCTCTGCAAGTCCCCCATCTCTGCGGTGGGAAAGGGGGTCCCCTGCTAAAAAAATCAGCATTCTTTCCTGTGGAGGGTGTGGGCTGTGGGTTTGGGAGATGGGATGGGGTGGGATGGGATGGGAGGGGAGGGGATGGGATGGGATGGGAAGGGATGGGAAGGGATGGGAAGGGATGGGAAGG
>VWZG01013200.1:454066-496496 GCA_013396735.1 Grallaria varia
GGTGGGATGGGATGGGATGGGATGGGATGGGATGGGATGGGATGGGATGGGATGGGATGGGATGGGATGGGTGGCTTCAGCCCCACATCCCATCCTCTGCAGAACCAACTGCAGCTCCACCTCTCACCTGGTGATGCATGATGGGACACCATTCCATGCAGAACCCATCACCCCTGCAGGGCCTTCCCACACGGAGCAGTGATGGGGCCGTGGTGCTGGATTCCAGCTCCGAAGCAGGGTTGCCACGGAAACTGATACTGTTGATTTTTTTCTGCTCTCCAAACCCAGCCCATGGCACCAGTGCTCCTATGCACAGTGTCTGCTGGGAGATTCCTCCAACAGCAGCTACTGGGGGGCAGGTCCTCCCCCTGTTCACCCTCTAACCTCACATTTGCCCACAGTGAAGCCCAGCCAAGCCCTGAGTGTGAGCACAGCCAAGCTTTCCAAGGCTTCCCAGAAATCCACACAGGTTTTCCTATCCCACTTCTCCTCCTCGCCCTCAAAAACACCCCCTTGGCAAACATCACCTGCTCCATGTCCTTAGCCCACCATCAGGTGCTCGGGCAGGAGGGGCAGCAGAGGAGATGGAATGTCCGTGAGCATCTCTCTGGAAGGAGAGGGTCTGGAGACAGGGAAGAGGCACCAGAGCCCACTGGAGGGATGACAAGGGAAGGGCAGAGGTGATGTGGGAGGAGGACAGGGTGAGTGTGGTGGTGGCTCTGGGCAGGGAGAGGTCAGAGCCAGCGCAGGGGACAGCGGGAAGGGGACACGCACTGCACAGAGGTGTCTTCAGGCAGAGCAGTCACTGCTTCCCTGCTTTCCTGCATCCAGAGGCTGTGTTTTCATTATTCATCCCCCTTCAGGGGAACTATCTCATACTAATAAAAATGTCAGAAGGAATACACAAATACATACATACACCAGATGAGGGGCTGCCACAGTGCATGGAGACATGGTGATTTATGGCCTCCTGGGCTGCCACCGCTGTCCCCACCATGGTGTGGCCGTGGTTCCCTGCCCCAGGCATGGGATGCTGCCTGAGGGAGGTCAGGACAGCTGCCCATGGTGGCTCTGAGGCAGGATCCTGGTGAGTGGTGTGTGGGTACCACAGCTCCCTGTTTGGCTGCAGGCTCTGCTTCATCCCAGTGCCTTTGCTGTCCCTTCCTCCACATTTTTTTCCCCTGGTCAAGGCCTGGGTTGAGTCTTCTAAACTGTCCATGCAAAGCTCTGTTCTGTAAACCTAGTGATGACACTTGGAAGTGTCACCATCACTGATGCCGACTTTGAGCTCCCCAAAATTCACTTCAGCATTGTCCCACCAGCATTGCTCCGAGAAGCTGTGGCTACCTCTGGATCCCTGGATGTGCTCAAGGCCAGGTTGGATGGGGCTTGGGGCAAGCTGGGCTGGTGGAAGGTGTTCCTGCCCATGCCAGGGGGTTTGGAATGAGATGAGCTTTAAGGTCCCTTCCAACCCAAGCCATTCCATGATTCTATGGTTCTAACTTTGCAATAGCTGCTGTTTACCCTTCTTAGGAAAGTCATGACTTTTGCTTGTGGCAGTTCTTTGCTTCTCTCTTCCCTTTCCTGTGGAAACCACCTCCTTCCCTGGGGTCAGTGGGCTGCTGCAGCTGGCCAGATGTGCAGGTGCGTGCTGTTTCTCCTCAGTTCCTGCCTGTGCCTGTAGATCCCAGGGTTCTCTTGGCGTGCTGCTGCATCACAAATCTGCATTAGGAGCATGGCATTAGTGCTGCAGCTCCGTGGGAAGTGCGAGAGCTCCAATTCCCATCGCGATTAGTGGGTGACAGTTTTGATAAATCAACTGTTTTATCACAAACATGTGCACTCAGCATTAACTCTACACGTGCCAGGCTCTGGCTGAAGAGATTATTATTCATCAGGAAAGGGACAGGGGCGTCCCCAGCACGTCCCTCTGAGGAGCTGCCACGTCCCTGCTATGGCTCATGCACATGTGTCCAGATGTGTGATGACACCAGCATGGACATACAGGATGAAGTCCATGTGTTTGAGCACCTGTAGACACAGGAGAGACACCAAAACCCCCTCACACCCGCAGGGGCTTCAAAGGTGGTGATGGGCCTTAAGGGGAGTCTGCTCAGCCTGTGCCAGGGCCTCGGCACCCTCACAGAGAAGAATCCCATCAAGATCCCATCTAACCCTGTCCTCTGGCTGTGAGAAGCCATTCCCCCTTGGCCTGTCACTATCTGCCCATATAAAAAGCCCCTCTCCCTCCTTTTTTTAAGCTACTGGAAGGCTGCAATGAGATCTTCCCAAAGGCTTCTCTTCTCCAGAGTGAGCAACCCCAGCGTTCTCAGCCTGTCAAAGTTTGGATTTCCCAGTGGCTTTGACTGCAAATCTGGTCCTCTCCATCAGGCAGGGATCACCCTTGCTCTGCTCCAATGGTGATGGAGACACCCGGACACTTGGGAAGGTGTCACAGGGTCCTTCATCCCAGGGAGGCACTGGCTGTGACAGAAGCAGCACAGTCCCTCGATGTGTCTGGGACATCTGGGATGACTGAACCCAGGAGGGATGTCACCCTCGGCATCCAGCTCTTCCTGGGGGCTGCAGGAGCCTCTTCGGTCCTTGTGCCATGGATTCAGCCTCACCAAAGCTCCTCTGTTCCTGGTGGCAGCTCTGGGCTGAGTCCTGGAGTGAGGGTCCCCTGCTCAGGGCAGCACTTACAGCAACCACAGCATGAGTGTCCTTGGAGTCTCCCACATCCTGGTGGGACCCACCAGGACCATGAAAGACCCACTGTGCAGTGGGTACAGCTGCCCATTCAACGACCTCCCAGTCCCAGCAGCCCTGGGTGGAAGGGAAGCGTTTGTGATGGGACTGAGCTCCATGGAATGCCGTGGGCAGAGGTGGATCCCGTGGGGATTGCAGAGCAGCATCTGTTTCCATCATCAGCCAGCAGCTCTGGAGCCTTGCAAAAATCAGGTTTTGGAGTGGAGGGGTGGAGGGGAAGTGCCAGACCTGTGCCTAATGCAGATTGCTTGTACTTGAGTTCAGACTGCATCAAAATGAGAGGGGGAAAAAACCTTTGCCAAGCAAACCCTCCAGCACATCTGAGGTCCTTCCTGCTAAATCAACATTGGCAATGCCTGCTGCTGTCCACCTGGGATAGCAAGAGAGAAAATCAGCGGCGGGGCTGATTTCCCTCTAATATTGCTCTGGATGTCATCTGTTCCTCAGAACAAATATTTCATAATTCGAGGTTTCTGCAAGAACTTCAGTTCTATTGTGACCAAACCTCCTGCTGGAAAGCACATATTTCCTTTGCCAGGCTAACATTTATTTCTTGAGCAATATCCCACTGCATTTCCAGGCCTTTCAGAAGTAGAAAGGCTTTGTTTTATCACTGTCTTGAGCAAATCACGATGTCTCTTTGCCAAAGAGTGCCCTTGTAGCAAATTGTCTTTGCATCTACCTGATTTCTGTTTTTCCAGGCTGTTTTGCTGCTGACAAAGTGCTTGGTCTGAGCGCTGGTGCCACTGGAAGGACTCTGGGCCAAAGCCTGGTCCCAGCTGATATTTTCCTCCTGGAGTGTCTCTACTTCCAGCAATGTAAACAGCATAAAGACCTCTGAGGGTGGCAGAGGGGATGTAATCTGGGATTTGATGGGCTGTTTACAATTCCTCAGCCTCTGAGTGACAGCACAGAGCCACACAGCCACGGGAATAGACTTTGTGAGATCTTGCCTCGGCTACAAGAGGATTAATGGCAGGGGGAGATTTGCTTTGTCTTAGTGATTTTTGGACAACTTCAGTCAATCGTGGTAAGCCGGGATAATTGCTGTGTGTGGCTCTTCCCCAGATCCCATTAGCAGCAGTTTTAGCAATTTTTATAAGCAAACAAGGTGAAGATGACCAGTTCTGCTTCTTCTGATGCGGCCACTGGAGCACCAGCAGATGTTGGGGGACATCACAGAGCATCAATACCGTCCCCGCTGGCTGTCAGTGGCTGCTTCTCCCTCCAGACCATCACAGGCACTCCAAAAACCTCTTTGCAGCAATCCCATGCCCACTAAAATGCACATGTACCTTTGCTGCCAGCGACTTACAGGGCGGGTAATAAACCATCTTCCCGACGTGGCTTTTTTTGTGCTGCCTTTTTGTTCAGAGCTTCCTGCTCGCAGGCTTTTAGGTCCAGAAAGGCAAGTAGAAATGATTAACACAAGTTTTAATAAATCCTGATGGGGTCTTTTAGACTGATAGATCACCAGAGGTTGTTTATGACCATGTCTTGTAGCTCATATAACATGTTTTATTACTGTGCTTACAGTTACGTATAAAATGTCTGCAACGCGCTTCACCGTGGCCTAAATCTTCAGGGATTTGCCAGGAGGCGAAAACAAAAGTTCCGCCCTTAATTTTTGGCAATATGAGGTTTATAACCCGTCAGACCCAGCGCTGCCCCTCAGTGTGCCATTCCCGTGGTGCCGCCCCACGTGCCCTCGCCAAGGGCTGCCATCGCTCCCTTGTTCCAGGGGCACAACACCCACGGAGCAGGAAAAGTGGGGGCTTTTTGAACAGTGGACACCCCGTTTGGCATTGCCTGTGTGCGGTCAGACCCCCAAAGGCGGGGACCACCTTCCTGGGGCTGTCGGGGCGCTGGTTTTCCAGCGAGGTGAGAGCCACTTGTTCCTTTTTATAGTGTGACTAATGTCAGCGCTGGGCAAAAAATAGCAGCAGCGCCATCCTGGCTCCCCAGCCCGACGTCTGGAGCTGCTGCTCACGTTGTGCTCACAGAGCGGAGAGAGGCGATCGCATGGCAGGGCTGAGACATGAATTCCACTTCTATTTTTTTATGCCGTGGCTCCCAGCGAGAGACTGCAGCTAAAACAGCCACCAAGGCAATTAATTACCAGTGTCTGTCACCCGGCGCAGGACCAGGAGGAGAGACAAAACAAGGCAGAATGTGCTGCGTCCCCCACCGATGGGGGAGAAGGGACTGATGTGTGCTCGGCTGGCATCACAGAGCCTTTGTTCGCACGCGCTTAGGAGGCAGCTCGGCTGGGCCAGGCAGTCAAAAGCACGAGGAAGGAGTTCATAAAGGCTCTGCGGGCTGCCCGTCTCCCGGCATCCCTGGGGTGCTGATGCTGGTGGTCCATCTCCCACGATCCCTGGGGTGCTGGTGGTCCATCTCCCAGGATCCCTGCGGTGCTGGTGGTTCATCTCCCACGATCCCTGGGGTGCTGATGCTGGGGCTTCATCTCCCAGGATCCCTGGGGTGCTGGTGGTCCATCTCTCAGGATCCCTGGGGTGCTGGTGGTCCATCTCTCAGGATCCCTGGGGTGCTGGTGGTCCATCTCTCAGGATCCCTGGGGTGCTGATGCTGGTGGTCCATCTCCCACGATCCCTGGGGTGCTGATGCTGGTGGTCCATCTCCCACGATCCCTGGGGTGCTGATGCTGGTGGTCCACCTCTCACAATCCCTGGGGTGCTGGTGGTCCATCTCCCAGGATCCCTGAGGGGATGATGCTGGGGTCCATCTCCCAGGATCCCTGGAGTGACGATGGCGGAGGGTCCATCTCCCAGGATCCCTTGGGTGCTGGTGGTCCATCTCCCAGGATCCCTGGAGTGATGATGCTGGGGCTCCATCCCCCAGGATCCCTGGGGTGACAATGCTGGTGGCCCATCTCCCACGATCCCTGAGGTACTGATGCTGGTGGTCCATCTCCCAGGATCCTTGGGGTGCTGATGCTGGTGCTCCACCTCCCGGGATGCCTGGGGTGATGATGCTGGTGCTCCACCTCCCAGGATCCCTGGAATGATGATGCTGGGGCTCCATCTCTCAGGATCCCTTGGGTGCTGATGCTGGGGCTCCACCTCCCGGGATCCCTGGGGTGATGATGCTGGTGCTCCATCTCCCAGGATCCCTGGAATGATGATGCTGGGGCTCTATCTCCCAGGACCCCTGGGGTGATGATGCTGGGGCTCCATCTCCCAGGATCCCTGGGGGTATGGTGCTGGTGGTCCATCTCCCAGGATCCCTGGAGTGATGATGCTGGTGGTCCATCTCCCAGGATCCCTGGGGTGCTAGTGGTCCATCTCCCAGGATCCCTGGGGTGCTGATGCTGGTGGTCCATCTCTCAGGATCCCTTGGGTGCTGATGCTGGGGCTTCATCCACCAGGATCCCTGAGGTGATGCTGGTGGTCCATCTCCCACGATCCCTGAGCTGATGACGCTGGTGCTCCACAGGGCTCCAGGAACAGGAGCGTCCACGGGATGTTGGGGCTCTGCAGTGCCACCTGTCCCAGGTCACAGCATCATGCTGAGCAAGGATCACATGGTTGCAACCTGTGGTTGGTTCTGGTGGCAGGATTTGGAGAAAAGGCCATCAAAACCTGGAAAACACGGAGTGAGAGCCTCCAGGTGTGACAGAAAAGAGGTTTTTAAATTTTGGACATGTTTCATTAACTTTGCAGGCTCCTCCCTTAAAGCACTAAGCAAGCCTGCAATAATGTGGATAAATTTTGTGCATTTTTGACTATAAACTCAGTTTCTGGCGAGCCAGCAAGGTAAGCCACTCACTTCCTTCAGGAGCAGTGCACACCTCTGTGGGCAGGCTGGCTCACTTCCAGGGTGCCTATGGATTCAGCAGGACTTAAACCAGACCATGTGTTTAAGAAAAATAAACAGCACAGAAGTCCTAAAAATCATAAAATCATAGAGACATAAAATGGTTGGGGTTGGAAGGGACCTTAAAATTCATCTCATTCCAAACCCTGCCATGGGCAGGGACACCTTCCGCCAGACCAGGTTGCTCCAAGCTCTGTCCAACCTGGCCTTGGATACTTCCAGGGATGGAGCAGCCACAGCTTCTCTGGGCACCCTGTGCCAGGGCCTGCCCACCCTCCCAGGGAAGAATTCCTTCCCAATATCCCATCTAACCCTGCCCTCTGGCAGTGGGAAGCCATTGCTCCCTGTCCTGCCCATCCATCCCTTGTCCCAAGTCCCTCTCCAGCTCTCCTGGAGCCTCTTTAGACACTGGAAGGGGCTCTCAGGTCTCCCCTGAGCCTCCTTCTGCTGCTGCTGTAGCAAAACACCTTTGAGTGACTGAAGCCAAAGCACCAGACACCTCCTTTGAAGACAGCTTATCCACGGGGTGATTTAAACAGGAGTTTTCCCTCTTCTCAAGCTGATGCCTGGATGGCTGCTGGGTTGGCCTGATCCTCACAGGGAAAGGAGGAAAGAGAGGAGAAGGGAAGATTAAAGCCTGCGGAGCTGCCCATATTAACGACGAGACAAGTGGCAGATGTTTCTGCATCCCTGGGTGGTTTCCTGACCGTCCACGCTCTCCAGGCTGAGAGCCCAGATGCTCAGAGCACTCGCTGCTGACACGTCGCAGGACGTGCTCGCCCGGAGTTTATTCACTGCATCAACTTCAGGATGGAAAATCTTGTCGAGTTTTTAAATAATAGCAATTTCGTATGCATTTGACTATTTCTGCCCTGTATGAGGCAATAGAAACTCTATCTCATTTATCAATTAGCATTTATAAAGTCCTTATCACCATGGAATCAAAACACTGTAAATGGATTAAAAAAATAAGCAGGCTGCCTGGGGGAGTCTGTAACTTCATCTCCTCTGGATTTTGTGAAGCACTGTGATCTCATCGGGGTGACAGGGACAGGCACAATTTTTAGACGTTTCCCAAAATTTGGGAGAAGAGTCATTGCAAATAATTAGAGTAATTATTCTGGAATTAAGCGGCTCTTTTTTCTGGCCCTGAACATTTGTGCGGGGAGCTATTCTGGAAGAGCTATTCTGGAAGAATTCCTTCTCTGCTGGTTCTGCTTCTGGCTTATCCTAAATAATGTGGGCAGCCTCGGCTCCATTTCAGCCCAGCATTGTGGAGCCTTTTGCATCCATGTAAAGTGCCCACGGAGCGATGCCAGCACAGGGTGCTGCTGTTTCCTGCCACCTTGGAGTAACTGATTGCAGCAAAATGAAGGTCCTGCTGTCAGCAGGAGGAGGAGGAGATGACCCCGTGTGCTCAGTGACTTCAGGTTAAGGTGAAACATTTACTCCAAAGGTGGCTGTCCATGGGTTGCATCCTCCTTTCAGCAGTGGGAAGGAGAAATGGGCACCAGGACACTTTGCTGCCAGGATTAGTAAGGTCTGGCTTAACCCGGGGTGTGGGTACAAGGCAATTTTAGGGTTGCAGCTTGAAGGCAACAATTAGAAACCAGGATAGTGTTTTGCCATCTTTACCTGGACATCTTTACGCAGAAAGTCGGATGGATTCTGGGCTGGTCCCACAGCAGGGCAGGGGGGATTCTGCCCCTCTGCCCCCCAGCTCAGGTGACACCCCACCTGCAGAGCTGCCTCCAGCCCTGGCGCCAGCACAGCAAGGACATGGAGCTGCTGCAGAGTCCAGAGGAGGCACCAGGATGGGCAGAGGGATGGAGCAGCTCTGCTGGGGGAAAAGTTTGGGAGAGCTGGGATTGTTCATGCTGGAGAGGAGAAGCTTCGGGTGACCTAATTGTGGCCTTCCAGGACCTGAAGGACTCAACAAGAAAGATGGAAAGAACATTTCCAAGGGCCTGGAGGGACAGGACATGGGGGAATGGCTTCCCACTGTCAGAAGGCAGGGTTGGATGGGATATTGGGAAGGAATTCTTCCCTGTGAGGGTGGGCAGGCACAGGTTGTCCAGAGAAGCTGTGGCTGCCCCATCCCTGGAAGTGTCCCAGGCCAGGTTGGATGGGGCTTGGAGCAACCTGGGCTGGTGGAAGGTGTCCCTGCTCATGGGAGGGGTTTGGAATGAGGTGAGTTTGAAGATCCCTTCCAACCCAAGCCATTTCTATGGTTCTATGATTCACCTCTGTCACCTCTCCTAGGGAACTCCTGGTGTGTCCCACTTCAGCAGGAAATGTGGGACTGCCACACCATGGTGGCACACGACAGTCATTCCTTGGTCCTTGGCAAGGCAGGAAGCAGCCACAGGGCTCCTGCAGCTGAGGGAGATGTCATGGGCTGAGCAACAACCAGCCAACCTCACTAATGGAAGGGGACATTTTGGGGAGCAGTCCAGGCACTAATCCCCTGCAGCAACTGGGCTGTGGCCACCAGGATTATCAGGCATGAAATTAATGGACAGCACTGTGCTGGATGGTTGCCCCCTCCCCCATGCAAGAGCAGTAATTCAGATTTTTTTGTGTTTCTCAGGGTGAAACAGAGAGCAAGAATTGTACAGCTGAGCTCTGCCCTGGACAAGTGACCCTCTGCAGTGGGGCACTCCTTTCCCGTGCTAACGACGTGCCCCACAATGTCACCTCAAACCTCCAGCATAAGAGAAAGCATAATGAGACTATACACAGGACATATTACTATGCTAGGGATGTGTTAAAATAAGAATATTCATGAGAACCCATTTGTTTATCCAAGTAGCCTTGAGCATTCATCAGTGAAAGAATGGACTCACAGTAGCCAGGAGTCAATATTTGTCCAGTAGCAGCCAAGTAGAAACGGTCATTTTGGACATCAGAATAGTCATCAGGCTTTGATTTCAGAGAAATGTGTGTGCTTCCCTGCTGGGGTGTAAAAAACCCGACTTTGGTAAATACTGAATGTCACGCCAAGGACAGAGGGCCCAGGAGCTAAGAGGCTATTCTGGTTGTGTTTACACACTGAGCATTTTCATGCTAAATTGGCTGTGGGATGCAGGTGCCAGCAGAAAATCACCATGGCCATGTGATGCTAATTGCCTACGCAGAGCAGGAACGCGCTGCTGCTTTAAATTTGCTTTAAAGACATGGCCGGGTTCACCACATGCTGGGCCAAGCACCGTATCCACACCAGAGTGCTCTTTAATCTCCCTGTTATCCCATCAGCTCCTCCACCAGCGTCTTCCTGCCTGCTGGGTACACCAGGCTTGATGTCTCCATCTCCTCCTAGACGTGGGCTGGACACCCTGTGCTTGGTTTTCTCCTCGAGGTCTCTTTTACTCCTCTTTGCAGTGGGTTTGCATCAGCTCTCTGAGCACGGTGACTTCACCTTGGATGCTCACCCTGGGATGAACGTTTCTTGCCCGGCATCCCACCATCACCAGACCCCATCACTCAACATCTAAACCCACAGCAAGGCACTGGCAGCACAGCCAGGCTTCCCTGGAGCAGTTTTCCTTGCTGCAAAAGCATCAGCAGGCAGGAGCAAACCCAGCCAGCCGAGGAGATGGGCACGAATCACCATCAGGAGAGCTGTCCTGCAGTGGCACAGTGGCAGGGGCAGGGAGGGGAGCACGGCGGGGATGGGCAGGTTGTGGGCAAGCAGCTGTAAAGGGGCTGTAGCAGAGCTGCTGTGCACCCCAGGCAGGTGGCAGGAGCATGGGAGGGCACCAAGAAATAGCTGAGAGCGCTGCAAAACCCAGTGCTCCTGCGGGGAAACCTCAACAGCTGCCAGCACTGCAACCTCTGCCTCGCCCCACATCCACACACAGGTACAGAACCACGCGCTGAGTTGGAAGGGACCCTCAGGGATCACCCAGTCCAACCCCTGGCCCTGCACAGGACCAGCCACAAGAGTCCCCCCCTGTGCCCCAGAGGATCATCCAAAGGCTCCCTGAGCTCTGGCAGCCTTGGGGCTGTGCCCACTGCCCTGGGCAGCCTGGGCAGTGCCCCACCACCCTCTGGGGGAAGAGCCTTGTCCTGAGATCCAACCTGAGCCTGCCCTGACACAACTCCAGCCATTGCCTGGGGGCTGTCCCTGGTCCCCCCAGAGCAGAGATCAGTGCCTGCCCCTCCTCTGCCCCTCCCCAGGGAGTTGGACCTGCACTGAGGTGTCCCCTCAGTCTCCTCCTCTCCAGCTGAACACACCAAGTGCCCCCAGCCAGTCCTCTCAGGGCCCTTCCCCATCTTCACTGCCCTCCTTTGGACACTCTGCAATGGCTCAATCTCTTCCTTCCATTGTGTCACCCCAAACTACCCCACTAGTGCAGGTGAGGCCGCCCCAGTGCAGAGCAGAGTGGGACAATCACACCACATCCACCCTGCATCCACCACCCCTTTTTCCAGACACTTGGTCAGCACCAGAATGCTGAACATCCTTCTGCATCCCCCACTCCCTCCCTCCTCAGCCGATGGATCACAAAACCTTGCCCAGGACCACCCTTCCCTTCCTGCCTTGGGCTTGTAGTTCATGTTTCCTGGATTTTCTCTTGGTGCCCAGGAGGACTTTGCTCTCAGGAAACCTCTGCATCCTGGAGAAGCTGTGGCAGATCAGCCTTGGGAGGAGGAAAGGCACAGAATTCCTTTATTGCATCCCTTCATGCACGGTGGCAATTTGTATTGAGCTGAAGGACGGGACAGAACAGTGCTAGAGCTTCCCTGACACTTTTTCCTTTGTGAGTGCACGATCTTTGCTCAAACCTCAGGTCACTCACCTCCTCTGAGAGACACCTGGCCAGTCTTCCACTGCTCCTGCCCACAGTGAGACAAGCAAACAGGATCCTGCTGCAGGGCAACCCCACCCATGGTGGGAAACAGCCCCTCTGCCTTCCATGGTGGGAAACAGTCCCTCTGCCTCCCGTGCTGGGGCAGCAGCAGCACCTGGGTGCTCAGCACTGCACCCAAGGGTGATCACTGGGTGCGAGGAACTGGAGCAGTTGGCGGAGTCCCCTCATGGTGCACAATGATGGAACCATGGTCCACATCAAGCCGTGATGTCACAAGATCAGCCAGCGTTGAAGGAAGTGACACAGAGACGCAGCATGAAGCACGTGCAGGGGGATGAAGAGTCACATCGAGGTGAGGAAGGACAGGGGGTGGGGTGCAGGGCCCTGGTCCCTGCTGGCAATGGTCTGCTCACAGAGGTTCTGATCCCTGCTGGCCGTCAAGGAGGCAATTCCAAAGCAGATTATCATTATTGACCAAGTAGCATGAATGACCAGCAGCAAGTAAAGGGGTTCTCCAAGCCCGAAACCCAATGCTCAGCTGGGCAATGCCCCACAACACAAGAGGCAACAGCAGCACATCCTTCCCCTTAACCTGGGCAAAAAGTTGCAGATCACAGGTTTGGGAAATTTTATCCCAAAAACTGGGCTAAGACTGAGCATTGCTGGTGGCTGGGCAGTCTGTGCCTGGCAACAAAGGCTGGGAAAATCAAAAACAACCCATCGACACTGCTGCCTCCTGCACTTCCACTGTGACCCTACAAACACAGCTTACACTGGCACTAATCCTTTGCTAAAGGTGACTCAGCAATAACCACGGGGCCGAGGAGCTCTGTGCAAAGCACAGCTCTGGCAGACTGATGGAGGAACCATCAGAGGCACGAAGACCTGCTCGGTCACACCAGGAGCTGGAGGGAATGTTTTTGCCTCCCCTCTCACGTTCCTGATGGTTTTCCTGCTGGTCCCAAGCTCTCGCCGTGGAGTCCGCACTCCAACCAGCTCTTATTTTCTTCCCCTCTGTCCTGTCCCTGGGTAGCAAGTGCTGTCAGATGAGGTGTGTGCATGGCTGACATGTGCAAGGAGCCTCCCTGGCCCTGGCTGGCTGCTCTGGGACCTGCTCCCCAGCCTGGATCCTGCTCCTCAAGCTAGATCCTGCTCCCCAGGCTGGGTCCTGCTCCCCAGCCTGGGTCCTGCTCCTCAAGCTGGATCCTACTCCCCAAGCTGGATCCTGCTCCCCAAGCTGGATCCTGCTCCCCAGCCTGGGTCCTGCTCCCCAAGCTAGATCCTGATCCCCAGCCTGGATCCTGCTCCCCAGCGTGGACCCTGCTCCCCAAGCTGGATCCTGCTCCCCAGCCTGGGTCCTGATCCCCAGCCTGGATCCTGCTCCCCAGCCTGGATCCTGCTCCCCAAGCTAGATCCTGCTCCCCAGGCTGGATCCTGCTCCCCAAGCTGGATCCTGCTCCCCAGCCTGGATCCTGCTCCCCAGCCTGGATCCTGATCCCCAAGCTAGATCCTGATCCCCAGCCTGGATCCTGCTCCCCTGCCTGGATCCTGCTCCCCAAGCTAGATCCTGATCCCCAGCCTGGATCCTGATCCCCAAGCTGGATCCTGCTCCCCAAGCTGGGTCCTGCTCCCCTGCCTGGGTCCTGCTCCCCAAGCTGGATCCTGCTCCCCAGCCTGGATCCCCAGCCCAGCTCCCAGCGCTGTGAGCTGGCCGCTCTCCCCTCGGCGGGCTTCTCTCTCTCACACTGGGCTGGAGGCTTCAATTCTCCCTTATCTGCCACAATTATCTTGGCAGGCCTGATTCATCTCCACTGCCTGCAGTTCTGGTTCCTCCCGGAGCAGCGTCAGGGATGCCCGGTGACAAACAGCCTCCTTAAGGCAAAGTATGATTTTGAACAAAAAAATTGAGTAGCACTTGGGAAAAAAAGATCATAAAACAAACAGACACCCCTCCATGCCCCGAAACCAGAACCACAGCGCTCTGCACATGTGCTGCTCTCCTTCCCAAGCCACTGCTGAACTGGGCTCTGACGCTCCGTGCCTACCTGTGGAGGGTCCCTCTGGCAGCCAAGGTGGGATGTGATGGGCTCAGGACCAGGCAAGGATCCTTGTTGGCATGGAAGGGAGGTGCACCCAGCACCAGACACCCTCAAGAGCCCCAGGAGAAACAGTAAGAGGGTGGCACAAGCTGATATTGAAATCACAGAATTATAGTTCAGGCTGGAGGGTACATTGAAGCTCGCCTCATTCCACTCCCCTGCCATGGGCACGGACACCTTCCACCAGCCCAGGTTGCTCCAAGCCCTGTCCAACCTGGCCTTGGACACTTCCAGGGATGGGGCAGCCACAGCTGCTCTGGGCAACAATGAGATGAGAGGCTGCACCTCCAAGTATGAATCCCAAACCAGTGTTCCCCACAATGATGCCTCTCTGGCAATGGACAAGGGCAATCACACGCAGCATCAACAGATTTGGAGGCCAACTCTGTGGATTTTCTACCCTGATGGAGCGCAAAACCTTCCTCTGATGAGTTATCAGGCTGCTACTTTGCTCTGTATGGAGAAAAGTGAGTGTGAATCCACCAGGCTCCTCCTTGGGAGCAGCCTGAGGGAGAAACACCCACTGAACTCAATGGAAACTGCATTTACTCTGCAAAGCCTGGATTGGACCTCAGGGCTCGCACCATTTAATGCTCGAGAAGCTCCATCCTTTGCAGGGTCAGTTGTTTCCATGCTCAAGTTTCACTCTGTAGTTCCTCTGAGTCTCTGTGCTACCTCCTGCCTCTCCATCCCAGATTTAGAGCTAGAGGAGCTCTCTGGACCCAGCTGAAGGATAATAATTGAATAACATGCAACATTACACTCTTAGGTTTCATTCATTTTCACAGTTATAGGATGTGTAAAATCTAAAATGAGGTATCACCTTCAAACTGTCATCCTGCCCAGCAACAACAAATTTCAACAAAAACGGAGGATATTTCAAATCAAAACCTGTGAATTAACTCAAACAATCTCATTCAGGATTTTATTCACATTTCAGGGTACAGCTCTCACAGTAAATTAATAAGACATAAGCTTGCAATATTTTCAGTGGCTTGATATGGCAGCATTTTTCATTTCAATTAGGAAGAACGGCACAATTAGATTCCTCAGCCTTGGCTGGAAAGGAAACACGTTATTTCCTCAGGGTGAAGATCTTACCAGCATTCACATCTTTGGGCTCTTCTGCCAGGTGAGCCCTTAAACAAGCGGGTTGTCAGTGGAAGCTGCTGGCACCTGGGGAAGGATTTATTAATGTGTTTTCCAAACAATCCCCTCTGCCCCGGCAGGGAGTGGGGAATCAGACCTGGCACAGTGATGTTATTCTTCCTTTCCCAGCTTGCTGAGGTTCCTCCTTGCAGGTGCATTCCAGGCCTTGAGGAAGGAGGAGGTCACACTCTTTTACTCCTCCTCTGCATTTAGCACCACATTCCTCTCCAAAACTTTGGATGAGCCTTCTCTGGGACCAGGACAATTTTTGGCACCCGAGGCCAGTGGTGCAGCACCTTCACGGGCCAAAATCAAGGCCATTGAGGTTATTTTCCTGTTTAAAATTGTTTTCTTTAACCCTCATATGAGGATCTCTCGTGGCCCCCCCTTCGGTTCTCATGTCCTTCCGTGGCACATGAGGCTGAGTCCCAGCTCTGCTCCTGCCTGGAGCTGGACAGCAGCAGGGGCATTGGCTGCCTTCTCCCTGTTCTCTCCCCATTTATTTGATAAATATGAGGTCCCCTGGACTCGTCAGAAACCCACTCTGGGATAGTGGGAGCACAGGAAGGAACCAGCCATGGGTGTAAACCGAAAAGCAGGTCAGAGCTGTTTTCCCAAGCAAGGAGGGAGGGCAGCAGGGGAAGGAGACACCAGCCAGAGCTGCAGATAAAAAAGCCTCCAACTCATTCCCTCTTTTTCACTAAAATGTCATAGTCTGTCTTTGCCTGTAGTGCAACTGCATCCTGTAGGACACTTTCAAGCTGGATCCTTTGAACTTCATTAATCTCAAACAGCATTTGCTCGAGAGAATTCAGACTTCTCTCAGGTCTGAGCTCAGCCAGTTTTGCAACGGGTTTGGCCATAAATGGTGTACAGAGAAGCTTATGGAACTTGCAAGTCACAGAAAATAATCACGATTATCAAAAAAAATCCCTTCTCTGGTTCAAGAAGTTTAGTGCCTGGCAGTTGGAGTTCACAAATTTAACAGGCAATAAAGCAAAGCTTTAGATTTAAGAAGCTGGGCTCAGCTCGTCTCAAGGCTTATGTTATGAAAGTTGGCAGAAAGAAGCCCCATGTGCAAGTCCTGGCCTTGCACAGAGGTGCTGGGAGAGCAGGAAAAAACATTCACAGAGCACAGCAACCAGGGGATTCCTCATTAAAGGGATCCCCTTGTTTTATTGAAGATAAAACAAGCACAAAAATCCAGTGTCTGTGTAGCTGTGGGCTCTGAGGCCATCCCATCCATGCCTGCTTGGCCAGGGAGTTCACCTGGCCCAGGTGCTGCAGGGGAGTTTGGCATCACAAAGCATGGAAGGCTCAGCCAGGACATCCAGAGGAGCCGAGGCAAGGCTGAGGATGGGTGACTTGGGATCTGGGAGACAAATCTCACCCAAATCAAAACAAGCCCCAGTAAGTGAGACTTGAAAAGACAGCGAGGAAAAAGCTGGGAGATGTAGAAGAGCAAGATGAAATCACAGGGCTTTGGCATCAACCCCTAGAGAAGGTGACAACGATTATATGGAAAAAGCAAATATTTAGACTCAACCTCTGGAGGATGCAGAGAAGAGTCACAGAGCTTCTGGACAACACTGCAAATCTAAGAAATAAGACATGGGAACCAGAAATGTCAAGGGGAAGGCAGTGAGTGCAGGGACATCCCACCTACCAACCCTCTGTAGGCTGGCCATCCCTGCTGGGGGCCATCACTGCTTTGGGGCTGAAAATACCGATTTAGGGCACAGGCAGGAAAAATCCCCAACAACTGAAATGCTGGGAAGGACCAAGTGAAGAACTGGGAAGAAAAAACAACAGTGCAAGTCTGTCTTGCAGCACTGGTGTCCTGAGCCCCAGGAATGAACAACAGAGAACTGTCACCCTCAGAGAGAGGGAAAGGGGACAGTGAGGAGCAGGGAGAAGAGACCAGCACAGACCTCATACCTGGAGATACTCCACATGACCTCTGTTCTGCAGCATCCAAAGCCTCACACCAGGTATGGGTGTGTTTAGGGGAAGCAGAGCACATTCAGCACCTCAACCAGCATGGTACAACTGGGCAGGAGGAGACATGACCACCTGATGTGCTGGGTTTGTCCCTTCAGGACTGCTCTGACACAGGGATGATTCAGCCAGACCTCAGCTGAGGCTTTGGCTCATTTGTTGCAATTACCTGAAGAGAAGCATTTGGACCCAGAAGTGATTCTGGCAGAATTAACACCTGGGCTTGTTTCAGGCTAGAGAATAACAACAAAAGGTATAAGGCCACAAGACCATGATCTGGAACTTACCAATCACAGAATCCCAGAATATGCTGAGTTGGGAGGAACCCACAAGGATCATCCAGTCCAACTCCTGGCCCTGCACAGGACCAGCCCCAAGAGTCCCCCCCTGTGCCCCAGAGGATCATCCAAAGGCTCCCTGAGCTCTGGCAGCCTTGGGGCTGTGCCCACTGCCCTGGGCAGCCTGGGCAGTGCCCACCACCCTCTGGGGGAAGAGCCTTGTCCTGAGATCCAACCTGAGCCTGCCCTGACACAACTCCAGCCATTGCCTGGGGGCTGTCCCTGGTCCCTCCAGAGCAGAGATCAGTGTCTATCCCTCGTCTTCCCAATCTCAAGATCTTCTAAAAAAAATACATTTTCATGTGACCTGGCCACCTGGATTAGAGTTTCTGTATCCTTGCAGGGCAGTTTGGGGTCTGGTAAAGTGGCTGAATAGTTTCTCAGGCACTGAGAGCTACGGGATCAAAACAGACCATGGAAAACAACAAGCCTGCTCTTCCCATTCGAGCCTGTCCAACCAGCAGTCAGGCAGCAACAACCTCACCCCGACTTTCACATTTGCCCACAAAGATACACATGCAAACGCATTAGGAAGGCAAAAGTGGGGCATTTTACAGTCAAATCTGATTCAATCAGGGAAACCAACAAATTAAAACTAGTTCTTGGGCAAAATATGTCAGCCATCGTTTCTGCCTCGGATGGCAACCATTGGGAACAGAGACAGCCTCTCCAAGAGCCATTGCTCCAGCTGGATATTCCATTTCCCCGTGCCTAAATAACACTCTGGAATGCTGTTACAGGAGCAGCTCAGCAGCGCAGCTAAAGCTTTCTGAGAACATCAAAGAGCCAGAACAGTAAAACCCATCAAAATTTTACTAATCAAAACTACATGTAATTGTCAAGCGAAGGCAGATAACAGAACTCGGGCAATCTCTGTGAACCCGCAGCTTCACTCAGACTTAGCAATTAAGCATCAGCTGCCGCCGTCAGAGCAGTTTCCAGGCTGTGGGGTAAAAGTCGCAGCTCTCCAGCACCAATTAGCAACTAATGAACATCAGCGATCCCCCCGGTGAAAGGGAGCTTGAGACACAACTAGGACCAAAACAGCACCCACGCTTTGTGCCTCCTCCACCAAGTGGCTCCTGCGCTGCAGGAGGAGGCTCCGGGTCCCTGCCCTGCGTGGTTGGGAATGGCCAAGGCGAGGGAGCCCATGGAGTTAAACCCAGCTGGAGGAGGAAAGGTTGGCTTGGGAGCGTTGCTTTTCCCAGGTCCATCAGCTGCACGAGGGAGGGAGCGAGCCAGCCTGGCATCATTTCAGCAGCACTGCCATTACATGTGAAATCACAGCCTGAAAGGAAGGCAGTCAATTTAAACCCGTTCCTGAAGGGGAATAATTAAACACTCCAAAGATGTGGGAGAATTTTAAGCAGTCAGCGAGGATTTAAAGACAACATATCATGCCTACCCAGAATAATAATAATAATAATAAAAAAAGATAGAATGTAGGCAGGCAAAGCAGACTTTGCTGACTGAAGGGAGATACATCGAGAGAAGCCTCAGTCAATCAAAACAGCCTCACCTCTCCAGAAAGAAGAGATTGAAATGCTGAAGAAAGGCCTGTGGTTTCATGGTCCAGCTCAACAAGAGTGATGTGTAACCTGGAAGGTGATGACAAATCTCTGGAACAGGAAGATCTGAGCATAACTCCAGAAGCAGGTGGAATGACCCTTAGGAAAGGAAAGGGCCACAAAGCCAAAAGGTTTCCCAGGGAATTGTTCCACGGGTGATACAGGTGTGTCTGCTGGCAGGTCTCGTTGACACAGGAAACCCAAGACCTCTGTAGGACCATCTCCTGCAAGATGAGGCAAGAAAACCTGCTAATGGGGAAGCAGGATAAGAAGGTTTCCAAGACTATGAAAACCCTGGAAACTGCTGGTTTTGGCAAACTACAAAGGAAATTTCAGATCCATCCTGGGCTCCCAGATGGGAAAAGCCATGAGGATGCAAATTATCAAACATCCTCAATTATAAGGATCTGGATCAAGGGAAAAAGATGCCTCAGAGTACACAGTGGAGGCATCTCTAAGGTACCCCATCATCCAATACTTTCATTATCATTTATCACAGACTGGTTTGGGTTGGAAGGGACCTTAAAGATCATCCAGTTCCACCCGCTGCCATGGGCAGGGACACCTTCCACTGGCCCAGGTTGCTCCAAACCCCGTCCAACCTGGCCTTGGACACTTCCAGGGATGGGGCAGCCACAGCTTCTCTGGGCACCCTGTGCCAGGGCCTGCCAGCCCTCACAGGGAAGAATTCCTTCCCAATATCCCATCTAATCCTACTCTCTTTCATTAGCCATTTTCAGAGAACTAATCAGCTTGACTGCATCATTAACAACATCTATGGAGCAGAGGAATGTTTGCAGGGAGAGGAGATGAGCCAGAGGTCCCAAGTGAAAATGAGAATAAAATAGTCAGCAGCTCCAGTGATCCAAAGGATTTCTGTTTGCAATATGGATTATAGAAAGGTGCCTCTTTGAGCATTATTCAGTGGTAAGAGTTCAATCTTACAACTGCTGTGCAGGATAGATCCAAGACTCCAAAGATATCTAAAAACTTATCTCAGCACAAGGCACTGTAACCTGTAAAGAAGGAATCACTGAAAACAAGAAAATTGCTACATTAATGAAATCAAAGCCCTTTGCAAAGGCAATTAATATGTTTTGGCATCTCAGTCATATATGACACAGCAGATAATGTGCTGGACTCTGAGAGAACAGAAATGGTTGTGTGGGATGACCAGAAAGGCAGCTCACCATGAGCTGAGCTTTCCACCCCAAAACAGGTGTTGACCCAGATAGAAATGAGGAAAAGGCTGGAAATATCAAAGGTTTTGTGCTCAGGGAACTTCTGCTCTTTCTGAATCTCTCAAAGCACCACAGAACTGTTAAAACTGGTGAATAAGTGAGAATTCTTGGAAAAGGCATGAAGGAAAGAAATTATGCAAATTTGCAGATCACCGAAGAAGACAGAAACAAAGATCTTGTGGGAGAATGGGAGAAAGGAGCATGAACTCTAAAGAAAGTCGATGACTTTTCCTTCCGAGGGGGTAAAAGCAACCTATTAGAAGATCACACACACAAAAATAAACACATCAGACATTTATTGTTGATGGGGGATGAACATCTCACAAGAGCTAAAAAAAAAATATCTCCAGGCATCACCCATTTCAGAATGCCTTCAAAAAGAACATGAAGCTGAAATGGTAAAAAAAGCAGCATTTTTGCAGGCAGATTAAGGACACAGTCCAAGACCCAGCAGCATTTACTGATTCTTCAAGAGCTCTGAAGTTTTCTGTCATATTGCAACATCTTGACCTCGCTGATCTCAAGCTCACATTCAAAGGTAGTCAAAGGCAATGACAGCCCTCAATGAGACTGTGACATGACTAGTAGCAATTATTGGAATCACAGGGTTCAGTGATCAAGGCTACCCAAAAATCTCCATTCAACTTAGCCCAAGAAGCCACAAGGAAAGGACTAATCCAGGAGAGGGCTGAAGAAATCCCTGCCCGCCTCCCTCCCCTCCCAGCACACAGCGCGAGTTGTCCATTGGAAGGAGAACCAGTGCAGGGCTGCCCAGGGCCCTTCAGCTGCCCAGCAATGGCACCCCAGCCCTGCTGCTGCTTTTGGATACTCCAGTCACTGCAGCTGCCCAAGCACCACAGACAGCCTGGCAAGGTCACCACTGGGCAGTGGGTGAGCCTGGAGCGAGGGCTCCTCACGGCCGCTGGAAACCACCGCAGCTTTGGGGTGCAGACCACTGCTCTGACATCAACCCCCTCTGCCCGGCCAAATTCATGCAAGGGGTTTGGGTGGCCTGGCAAACAACTGCTGATGGAATCCAGGCTGGCCTGGTCTCCTCTGCCCATGGCACTCCATGCTGGACATGGATTCTGTGCAGCCACCACAGAATCCTGAGCCTGCTCTGAGGTCTGCGCTGTGTCTGCTGGTTCCAGCTGAGACCTGCACACAAAAGTGTTCCAGCAGTGCAGAGGTTTGGGTTGACTGATGACAGAAGATGGTCAGGCACTACTTGTATTGGCTCGAAGCTATGGCAAGGCATAACTAATTGGACGGGCATATCTGGTGAGTGGGCTCTGGCACATGAGTACCATCACAGAATCATAGAAATGGCCTGGGTTGAAAGGGACCTTAAAGGTCATCTTGTTCCAACCTCGCTTCCATGGGCAGGGACACCTCCCACCAGTCCAGGTTGCTCCAAGCCCTGTCCAACCTGGCCTTGGACACTCCCAGGGATGGGGCAGCCACAGCTTCTCTGCCCAACCTGTGCCAGGGCCTGCCCACCCTCACAGACAAGAATTTTTTCCTAATATCTCATTTAAAACCTACTCCCTGTCAATGGGAAGCCATTCCCCCTTGTCTTGTCACTCCAGGCCCTCGGAAATAGTCTCCATCTCCTTCAGACACTGGAAGGCCACAATGAGGTCACCCCAAAGCTTCCCTTCTCCAGGCTGAACAATCCCAGCTCTCCCAGCCTTCCCTCCCAGCAGAGCTGCTCCATCCCTCTGCCCATCCTGGTGCCTCCTCTGGACTCTGCAGCAGCTCCATGTCCTTGCTCTGCTGGCCCCAGGGCTGGAGGCAGCTCTGCAGGTGGGGTGTCACCTGAGCTGGGGGGCAGAGGGGCAGATTTCCCCCCTGCCCTGCTGCCCACGCTGGGGAACCAGCCTAGGGCACACAGGGGGGTTCTGGGCTGGGTCATATCCAGCCTCTCCCCCACTGACCCACCACAGGGCTCACCCAGTGCTTTGGGGACTGTCCCCTCCCTTCCAGGGCCGCATCTGGCAGTCAAGTGCCTCATTTCTGCAAGCACTGGGGCTCAAAAACTCTAAGCACTGTTGGCAGCGTCCATGGCTGCCATTTCCAGGGACTCTGGTCCAATTTTTTTCCTGTCTCCCACTCCAGAACAATCCAAATGCTTGTAGAAGGGGGTTAATTTCTTAATTTAGGAATCATTAGTGAGAGAAATTGCACTACGCAGCTGTCTCAGGTCTTTACTAAAATGCCTCTACCAGCTGTGGATTTGTGATTCAAGTTGACCAGCTTTGTTCTCATATATTTGACACCAATAGCAATAGTCATTTGGGGTCAATTAAATGTTTTCTTCTTTGTTTATCACCATAAGTCTTTATAATATATCTGGCAGCAGGAGTCCATCTCAATGGGAGGCCACACATCCATAATGCATGTGAAAGTGGAAATCACGAACTAGGGGATAAATACCAAAAGGCCTCCCTTTCCCATCTGAATTCCACATCTCCCCAGGGGTTTGCTCACCCAGCTAAGGGGCCTCACAGCAGCATTAGGTGCAAGGTTTGCCTTCACGTAATGATTTCAAATGCAGTTTTTAATTGCTTCTCTACGTCCCTGAGAAGGGAGCTTCATCAGCACAAAAATGATGAGGAGTGATAACACAGCAGAAGCAGAGGGGGCTGCTGTCTGTGCCCACATGCCCATCCTCGCTCCACCAAACTGGCACAGACAGGAGGAGCAGGACCTGCAGAGAGACCCCGACACATCAGAGGGCTGGAAATCACCAGCCATGGGAAGTTCAAGAAGGGGAAGTGTCAGATTCTGCCCCTGGGATGGGGCAACCCCAGATGGACAGACAGACTGGGAATGAGAGGCTGGAGAGCAGTGCCAGGAAAGGGCCCTGGGGGTCCTGGTCAGTGGCCACTTGGCCACCAGTCAGCAGTGCCCTGGAGCCAGGAGGGACATCCCTGTCCTGGGGGGCATCACCAAGGGAGGGGATTGTCCCGCTCTGCTCTGCACTGGGGCGGCCTCACCTGGGACATTGGGGCACTCTGGGGGGACACAATGGAAGGGAGAGATTGAGCCATTGCAGAGTGTCCAAAGGAGGGACACGGGGATGGGGAAGGGCCTGGAGGGGCAGCGTGTGAGGACACTGAGGGCACTTGGGGTGTTCAGATGGAGAAGAGGAGACTGAGGGGACACCTCAGTGCAGGTCCAAGTCCCTGGGGAGGGGCAGAGGAGGGGCAGGCACTGATCTCTGCTCTGGGGGGAGCAGGGACAGCCCCCAGGCAATGGCTGGAGTTGTGTCAGGGCAGGCTCAGGTTGGATCTCAGGACAAGGCTCTTCCCCCAGAGGGGGGTGGGCACTGCCCAGGCTGCCCAGGGCAGTGGGCACAGCCCCAAGGCTGCCAGAGCTCAGGGAGCCTTTGGATGATCCTCTGGGGCACAGGGGGGGACTCTTGGGGCTGGTCCTGTGCAGGGCTGCGGGTTGGACTGGATGATCCTTGTGGGTCCCTTCCAACTCAGCATATTCTGGAACTCTTTACAAAGGCAGGATCCTGGACTTGGGCTTCTGCTCGAAAGCAGCACTCATGAGTGTAATTCCTCAGGAGCTTTTACTGTGCTTGTTAGCAGGAGCTAATACCCATGTTAATGCTATTGTTCCTGTGCCCTAGAGCCAGCATGGCTACGGCAGCAGACACTGCAATCACTCCTTCATTTGGTTGTGGAGGCATGTCTGCTGTTTCACTTAATAACCTCAGTCTTGGCCTTAATTCAACACAGCCAGGTTGATCAAGCTTTTGACACCGTCTCCCCTCAGCATTCTCATTTGGAAGCTGAGGAAGTACTGGCTGGATGAAAGGGCTATTAGATGGCTTGAAAATTGGCTGGGCCGCTCGGCTCAAAGCTGGTAATCAATGGCTCAACATCTGGTTGGCAGCCAGTAATAAGCAGAGTGCCTCGGGGGTCAATACTGGGGCTGATATTGTTCAATATCTTCATCAGCTACCTGGCTGATGAGCCAGAGCGCACCCTCAGCACATTTGTGGACACTACTAAATGAGAGAGGATGATTGACACAGCCAAGAGGACAGCTCCAGCCCAGGGAGACCTTGAGAAACCCGAGCGTGGGGCCAACAGAAGCTCCACGGAGTTCAACAAGGAGTGCAAAGCTGGGTGGATTGTCATCGTGCCTGGAGTCAGGCCAGGCTGGAATGGAGGGGCTGCCAGGGCAAACGAGCCTGCAGAGCACTCCTGCTGAATGCTGCAAAGCTCCTCCTGCCTGTGGAGAGCACGGCCAGGAGACTGCGGGGAGTCACCACCCCTGGCTCAGCGCTGGGGAGGACACACCTCATGGCACGACCACCTCTGGGCCCCAAAGGTCAACAGTGACGCAGGAAAAGCAGAGATGAGCCAACAGAGACCATTAAGATGATTGGGATCAGTGGCTTATCAATCCATGTAGTCCATATGCTTTTCTTTTCTATATCCTTTCTTTTCTGTAAGGAAAGGTTGGGGACATGGGTCAGAGTAGTCCGGGCATGAGCAGGCTCAGGGGTGACCAAACTGTGCCCTTCACACACCTGAAGGACAGGCAGGAAGGTGGAGACACTTCCCAGGGGTGTCAGATGGTATTGGCCATCACAGCTTTGGTGGCACAGGCTGGACCTTGGCCTATCCACATCCCCATAAAGGCGTCAGTGGGAGGATGGGAATTCCATCCAGAGGCTTCCAAGACTTGGCTGGACAACACCCTGACGTGACCTGGCAGGAGCAGTGGTCCTGCTCCCAGCAGTCAGAGACTCCTTCTCACCAACACCTCCACGGCCACTCAGGTGAAGTGTAAATGTTGGAGTTTTTACGTGGAGCTGGAGCATTGTCGTGTGGACAGCTGAGAACAGAGAGCACACACGTGAGGACCCTCTGGCAGTGCACCGTGCTCACACATCAGCTCAGCTTTCAGAAGTACACTCAGCTCTCTGCTCATAATCCTCACCTAAGTGTCCTCCACCAGCCTTTGTGCCAGAAATTGGGATAGTAATGGGCTGTAATCACATAATTCCTGTCAGTAAAAGTAAACAAGAATGGCTGAGTGATTTCCAAGCAACACACTAATGGCCAAAGTAGGAAAAAAAATTCTCCTGTTTCACTTCTCCTCAAATTTTTCTTCAGCCAGTCTTTTGCTGCTCATATTTATTGTAGGTTTTCTCCTCATTTTTTGGTTTATTTACCCAGGGCTAATGAATAACACTGTGAACAGATGCTATAAACCACCATTAAGATGAAATTTGGAGAAAAGAAAATTACTTCGGTGTGAGAACTGAGAGGATGTATAACTATTAAATGCCCAGCAAAGATATTTGAAGGCTTCTTAGGAGAAGTCTCTTGAGCTTTCTTGGTCAAATAAAATGAGGTATTCTGTAGGAATTCTTTTTGCAAAGTTGTGCTCATTTTTCTAACAGTCTGATGCAGATGCTGCTCAGAAAAAAAGAGTCAACTATGGACTTTTTCCACATTGAAGTCTTTGAATCTCATTTTTCCTGATTATCACAGCTGTTAAAGGCAGCAGGGTAAGCAGTACCAGCAGATGATACCTTCTCCACCGATTTTAATGTGGGCTTTGACCATCTTTCAGCAAACTCGTGCATGCAAATATACAGATGTGGAAAACATTTGGGGAGAATTTCGTACAAAACGAGCACAAAACTTGCTGAAAACTCGCATTTTCAGAGGATCTCTGAATGACTCATTGTCAGAGTGAAAGACACCAAGGAGGCTTTTCCAAAGCACATCTGTCCAATGTTATTCTATTTTTCATTAGTGACCTGGATGCTGCCCTGTAGAGGATGCTCATTAAATTGGCTGGTTTAGCCTGGAAGGTGCTGCAAACATCTTGCAGGACAGGATTAGAGCCCAAAATAAGTCTGAAAAGGATGTTTTTTATTATTGTTTTTTTATGAAAATGACACTATCCAACAGGATAAGTGAGAGATTCTTCATTGTGCTGGCTTAGATTACCCTCACCCCTGAGCAAACGCTGAATAATGGAAGTACAAGCAGGAGCTGCAGTCCATTTCAGCAAACATCTGTTGACTTCCAACAGACCTTGAGAACCTGGTGGCCAGAAAGGAAAAAAGAACGTGCAGGAAACAGTCAGGGAAAGCTAATCAGCTGCAACCAGCCCCTAAGCCTGCCAGCTCTCGAGACAGCCAGGGAGAATGTTCCAACCCAGGCCCAGGCATTTGAAAGAATACAAAACACCGCTGAGACAAAGGCCTGGGACTGCCAAGAACAGCTGGAGCTGCAGAGCCGCTCACATTAACTCCGGGAGCAAAGGTGAGGCTGCCACCAAACCCTTGGAAGGCTCCAGGAGGAAGCAGCCAAGCGGCAGCAGCACGTGTCAGGGGAGGTGAGGGTGGAGTGCCTGCCCCCAGAACTCAATCACCCTGGCAGGAACACCTTCTGCAGGACACCTGGAGCCCTCTGGGCAGAGATCAGCCTTATGTACATGTACCATTTTGATAAAAGACCTGAAGGGAGTCTCCAGACACAAGTCCTTTGCCTCCCTTCAGAAGCGCAGCACGTTTGAGCACACAGAAACCTTTCCTGACAAACCAGAGGCATTTATTGTGTTTGGGTGGTGAGGTCTGAGCTGGACTCAGAACAAGGTTTAGAAAAAGTTATTCCCCTCTTTTCCTGCTGGGGTTAAGCAGTGAAATCTCGGAGCCTCTGAAAAGACAGGCCACGCTTGCCTGTTGAATTCAGGATGTATTTTGGTATGATCTTAACTATTGAGTAGTTTCCTCAGCCTAATAGTGCTCCTCGTGATCCTGGAGCCACATCAGTCATGGGACAACAAGTGCCTTTTAGACAGAGCTACATCTTCTGTCACTGTAACTGAGACAAAGGAGCTGGAAAGGGGAATGTCCCAACAACCAGGATGTGATTCAGGTTTCCTCAGGATTCCAGGTGGCAAAGTACAGGAAGTTAAATGTGCTTGACAACTACAGAGTAGCTAAATGGAAGAATATCTTCCTTGGATTAACCAATGGTTACTCCGAGGTTTAAAGGAGGTGCCAGACTTAACTCCTTAAGTTTAAAGGAGATGCCAGACTACCTTTGCTTACTGTCAGCCCAAACCAATGGCCAGCCCTTTTGCAAGGGTGCTTTTTGCCATGCTGCAGGTAAAAGTGAAAGACAAAGTAGCTCAGCCCAGGGAGAGCATCTGACCAGCCCAAACTGACAGCCCCCTCGGGGGGATCAGCAGCCCTGAGGCTCAGCCTGCGTGAAGTCCAGTGACAGACCTTCAGGAAGTCAGGGACAGCACCACCCAGCAGAGGTTTTCAGGAGCCTTCACTGCAGCCCCGCTGCTTGCTGGGGCTGCTGAGGCAACAGGACCTGAGGTTGTCCCTTCCCGGGTCACCGTTCCGCCACACAAACCATGCATTTGTCCCTGTGAGTTCTCTCCTTCCCTGCACACAGTAGATATTCGTGTTTCCAGCCCGTCTCCCGTTGCCTGGGGCACATGCACTTGCCTGCCTTGGTGACCCAGCGTTTCCAGCCCTTCCCTGGACAGCTCCACTGATTTTTGCCTTTCAGAGCATGTTCTCAGGCCACCTATGGCTTTGTTTATTGCAGCGAGAGTCAAGTCCAAGGATAGAACAAGTGACTGTGAAACCTTCTGTGTTTACAGAGACGCCAGAGCTTTCAAACAGCAAACCCAATTTCAGACATCTCTGCAGTCTCATTTGCTTTATGTCCAGCTATGATGACTGTAGTAGCAGCTGTTTGTGTTTCAAAGTTTATTTCTGCCAGCACTGTTTCCTTGTCTTTTTCCTCAAGCAATACCATAAAAAGCTCTAGTTTCATTTTCTCCCTTTCATCCTTGCATTAGCTCTGTAAACAAACTCCTTGCTTCCTACTCAAGTAAACTCTTTGTCTAGAAACCTCAGCTGTCTGGGACCAGCATTTTGTTTTCTCTGGTCGCAGTTGCTGCTTTGTTTGTTCATTAAAGACACTCCGCTCTCTGCTGTGATCCCATATCACTTTCTTCTTTGCCAGCAGGGTCCTAAACTTAATGACTGGGGAGTTTTCTCTCAAGGCTGAACAGCAGAGTCATGAAAAACATCCAGCTCAAGAGGCGCTTGTACCTGGAGAGGCATTCAGGAGTGCAGGGCTGGCTGTTCAGGCAACTCTGAATGGCCAAATGATAAATAATTTCTTGTTTTACTCTCGGTAATGGGGAACCCAGTTTTCTCTCAGAGCTGCTGTCCCAGCTCCCACTTCTTATACTGCTTCTCTGCTTTGCCTCAAAACATCTTGTGCTGCTCTTGAACCAGAGAATGGTTTGCACTGGAAGGGACCTTAAAGCTCATCTTGTCCCTCCATCCCTTTCCCTGGCCAGGGACACCTTCCACTAGACCAGGTTGCTCAGAGCTGGCCTTGGACACTTCCAGGGGTGGGGCAGCCACAGCTTCTCTGGGCACCCTGTGCCAGGGCCTGCCCACCCTCACAGGGGAGGATTTCCTCCCAATATCTAATCTAAACTTACTCTCTGTCAGTTTGAATCCATCACCCTTTGTCCTGTCATTACAGTTCCTGACGAACTGTATGTTCAGTGGTTTTTTACCCTCTTGGCATTGAAGCTCAAGGGACACCGTCAGGTCTTTTTTAGAGGGGCATTGGCAACAGCGCCAGGGTGAGAGGCACCCACAGCAGTTCACCCCAATCTCCAGCACTTCAGTTGAGCTTTCAGGGACCCCAGGTGTCCCCTCACCCCATGGAAATACCTCTCCTGTGGTCTGTGAGCTCTGTGAACCCAATTTCCCCCTGCTCACATCCTTCACCTCTGAAAGCTGGTCTGACCCACCACAGCTCTCCCTTAGGGATATGTAGTTGTGTCATCCCATGGAGACACACCAGCCTCCTTCTAAGTCCTCGCACAAACCCCCACAGTCACCTCTAACCCCTTCCAGAAGGGCCCTTCCTTTCCATATATAATCCCTCAGCAGCAGCTGGTGCTCCCTCACCTCTGTATTTTCTACTGCCAGGATCCAGCTGTAGGTCAACCCCACCTTGGCAGCTTCCCTTGGTTCAGAGGGGCAAACGCTGCCCTTTCCCGATCTCAGGCCCAGAGCTGGGACCGAGTGGGCCATTAATGTTGGCAGAGGACCACTGGGCAATGCCACCTTCCCCTTCCCCCATCCCCATACTGGGGAAGCAGTTTCCACAGCAGATGTGCCCACCACAGCTCCTCCTGTGATCACATCTCAGTTCTTGAACCAGCTAGATCAAAACACCCTGAAGTCCTCAAAAATATTATCAACATCACTGTGTCTTCTCTCAAGCCACCAAAGAGGACCTCCTCTGTCACCTGCACTCAGACACCACCGAAGGACATCAGATGGAGATGCTACCCTAAGAGATGTGATGTGCTGTGACAGCCAAGTCCCACCGAGCAGTGTCACCTCAGTGCAGCCATGGCTTCCACAGCTGACCAGCTGGTCTATATAACACCTTGCTGGTCTTCAGACAGTGTAGGAAGAATTGTCTCCACCAGTTCTCCCTGCTGTGGAACCTCAAGGCTTTCCTAGGGGTGATGTGCTATGTCTCATTTCCATCAGCCAAATTCCCATTGCTATGCCAGCAACACCTCGCACCTCCTGCTACCCTGAAAGCAAGATCAACATCTGCTGGGTCATTATTGAGCCTTGTAAACAGTTCCACCTGGAACAAGAACAGCCAGACTCTCCCTGCCACTTTGAACACCTTCAGAGGCTGGTTTTAAAATCTGCACCAGAGCCTAGTTATCATACCAGCCTCGGCTACAGGAAAACTCACAGCAATTCTACTGTCAGAAGTCCCATCCCTCCGGGTCTTGCCTCAGACCTGGCACCTCAGAAAGGCTCTCCCAGTCCCTGGAGAGCCCTGTTGTCACCCACAATGCAGACAAGGTTCTCTCACCTTCAGTGCACTTTCTCAGCAGCTTCCTTTGCCTGAGCATGAGCTGTTCTATGCATAATTAGCATTTAGCTTGAAGTTTGACTACATCAGTAGCTATGTTAAACCCTTTGTGACTTTGTAAATAAGTTGAGTTTAGTGTGTAATGTTGCCACAGTACCATTTCATCTTCCTACCCTGGCATGAAACCATCAGACTAAGGAATTACAGCCAGCTCTGGGAGATGTCCTGCTTATCCCTGCCTGGCCCTCACCCTTTGAAACACTCAGACGCCACACAGGCTCTGAGCAACTCATTAGCATGGCCCTAGTGAAGAAACACTACCCTGGAAATTGCAGACCAAATTGATATTACAGGGATGGAACTGCAGGAGCTGAAATGCCCTTGGCAACCTGTTTTCCAAAGCCAGGTTAAAGATCAGGCCTTTTCGCTCCTGAGGTCAGTCCAGTCTCACACAACTTCTGTCCCTCAAGTTCAAACAGCTACAAGTTCATCCTTTCTGATACTCCCAGCAGCGTTCCTGCAAAAAGGTTCCACAGCATCCAGAAAGGCCAAAAAGCCTCGTCACCTCTTAATTTGCTGTGTACTCCACTCCCAGACCAGTTTTCCCCTGCAAGCCCTTCCACACAGCACCTCCAGCCCGCTGCAGGTCATCTCCTCCCTCTTGCAAAGGGCTGCACCTCATTTCCTACAGTGACCTTGTGGAAGAGATCTTGGATCCACCTCGGATCCACCTCTCTCTGTTGTTCCCCATCCCCAGCACGCCCAGCTCTCACCTCCACCTTCCAGCCACTGGCCAAATGTGTTTGCCACATCACTGAGTCCCTCTGTGGGGTCCCAAGTCAGACACACTCCTGCAGGGGCTCAGCTCCCGCTCCCCTGGCTGATTCCTGCCCTCTCCAGGTCCAGCATGCACTGGCTGTACCAATTGTCCTCTACCCCTTCCACCCTCTGAACTAGTGTCACGACCACAACCACCCACCCACCAGTCCTTCAGCAGTGGCTGTGCCCATTTTGGTTGATTCCCATCAGCAGCACCATCCAAGCGCTGAGGTGAGACACCACCTTGCCCTCTTCTCAAGGTTCCCTCCCCGTCCCTGCATCAGGAGCTGCTCCCTTTCCATCTCTCACCTTGTTTTGCTGCAGCATCTTCCCAGCCCGGTGGGAAAAGCATCTCAGTGTCCGAAGAGCTTCTTTCTGAGGCGCCATGAGCCCACCAGCTGCCCTTCCTTCCTCCACAGCCATCACCCTTCCATGATGGTGGGGAAGGATCCCTTCAACCCGACATGCAGGAAACAAGAAACTCCAGCTTCTCTCGTACCCCTGCAAGATTTTCAGCCCCATCCTGTTGTTTCTAGGTCCTTCTTCATCCCCATTCCTTCCATGCAGGCTGCAAGCCTAAGAGAAGCCAGAAGAGGAGACTCTACTGACCTGTCAAGGAGGGGGGGAAATCACAGAAATAAAAATCCCATTGCCTGCCAAAACAACCCGGGATGCTTTGGGAAATGGCACAATTACACAGAAGCTCAGGCAGATGAGTGAGGAGCCACAAGGGTCAGACACCCCAAGTCCCTCCCGTGGGATGGTGACGTGGATATTTGGGAAGAAACACTGAGCAGCACAAGCTGAGGTGTGGGACCTGCAGGTTGGGACTGCAGGGGCTTCAGAGGGCTCAGGCACCCTGGATACTCTGTGAACCAAGTGGAACTGCAGGAATAAAGCTGTTCTTGATCCCACCTGCTCCAGGCTTAGGGCAGGAGACATCCCAGCCAACAACCACCAGGTGCAACCTCCACCATAACCACACCTTCCCAAAACACCAGCCCCCATCGCTCCATCAGCTTTCATAGAGCCCAAACAGGTGCTCCTTAGCAGGACCTGGCCATTCTGAGTCTCCCCTTTCCACCCCAATTTTCCTCCCTTTCCAGCAGACATCCATGATGGTTCACGTGTTGTCACCCTGTCACCTGTGGGTGGTTCCCTACCCAGCCCCAAGAGTGCCAGGAGTGGGGAAGCACCAGTGAAACTCCCACCCAGCTGGGAAAACAAGTGGGAGTTGGTGGCTCTTCCTTCTCCTCTTCTCTGGATATGTGCTACTGGAATTTTAAACAGATTATATAAGTGGCTCTCGTTTAATCCATCTGAACTATCCTCTTTTAATCGCATATGAGATCAAAGCAGCTGCCTGGGAGATGAGGAGGGAGCAGCAGGGGCTCTCCCCGGTGCATTTGGCCTGCAGTGGGTGAGGAGGGGACAGGCCGGGGCAACACATGCCAGGGAATCACACTCGAACAGTTGGTTTTTAAAAGAATCAATCAGGGAAACACCAATGCCACTGTCACTTCCCATCTATTCCTTGTGGCCCTTCCTTTGTGACCTCTGCACCTCAGAGATGCAGAAGGACACGGCCATGCCATGGATGTGGGGGCATGGAGAGTTCCTGGGAAGCTGTTCCTCAAAGAGAGAGCATCTCTCTCTCCCCCTCATTGCGATTTATACAGTTTACCTTTTCCCTTCCTTCTCCTGAAGTCTGACATTTAAAAATGTGTAATTGTGTTTATCCCTGGCAAGCTGTGAATGGCTCCCCGGGCTGCCCGTGCTTCCTGCACCACTGTATAAATTACACTGACAACCCCTTATTACAAAGGGAAAAATAAGTTAATGGAAAAGCAAAGCAGAAATAGATGCATAAAAATCCCAAAGTGCCCCAGTCAGCAGAATTGCCCCCACGTGACAGTCATTGCCAGTATTTAATTAAACAGAGATCGATCTGTGGGTGAGTGTGAGTTGGTGTGTGTGCACGTGCAGGGGAGGAATTGGCACATTTAGGCTGTATTTATTTTTTTGATAGCGGAGAGTTATTGATATTTCGCTGAAGGCTGCCCTGGCAGGGCTCGGGGAGGGAGGGGTGGGCTCAGCCTGCCTCGGGCAGCTTCCCCAGCCCTCTGTTCATCGCTGGCAGTCTCACCTGGCTGGCAGGGACCCGAAACGCCTGGCTGCCCCTTGGGAAGGGAGGTGGGTGCTGCTGCAGAAATGCCAAGGCTCTGTTTCCTCCGTGCTCTGTGAACTGCAGAGGCTTGAAATCCATGTGCCCCATGGCACGAGCAGCAGATCTGCACGGCAGCACCGGGGAAGAGAAATCACTGCCAACCCGGGATGCTTCGGGACGCGGCGCATTGAGGGGGAGGCTCAGGGTGGTGAGCGAAGAGCCACGAGGGTCAGACAGCCCCAG
Source organism: Grallaria varia (assembly GCA_013396735.1). Taxonomy (NCBI): domain Eukaryota; kingdom Metazoa; phylum Chordata; class Aves; order Passeriformes; family Formicariidae; genus Grallaria; species Grallaria varia. The sequence continues at coordinate 487,038 of VWZG01013200.1, forward strand.
TGGATCCCAGGGGATGGTGACGTGGGGAGAGACACTGAGCCATACAAGCTGAGGGGTGGGACCCACAGGCTGGGACTGGAGGGGCTTCGGAGAGCTCAGCCTTGCCTGGGATGCTGGGGATGAAGGGGAACGCAGGAGCAAAGCTGCTCTGAGCCCCAGCAGTACCTGCAGCCCATCCCTGCTGATCCCTCCGTGGAATGTTCCAGCTGGATCCCAGCCGGGGGGCTCTGAAGGCACCCTAAAACCCTGCAGGTGGCTGTGGGGTGGCTGTGGGGTGGCTGGCTGGCTCTGCCTGAGCTTCCTGATGCAAATCATTAGGAAATGCGGGGACCTCAAAGTCTCCTGGCCATGGGATTGGAAATTGCCTGTTAGTCGTGACTGATTTGGGTCTCTCCTGAAGACCAGGGGTCTCTGACAGGGCCCTGTGTCCCTGTGTTTCTCCACGTAGACACCCAGAACATGATCTCTGTGATAAAACACCAGTCACCAGGCAATATCTGAGCAGCCCGCTGGTGGGAATCCAAACCAGATCCTAAAAAAGGGCTGCGTTTCAAGCGAAATGACCAGGCAGAGGGGGAAATGCTCGGCTGGAAATGCTCACCTCTGCCAAGAGGAGCTGGAAATGTTTCCTCCTGGGAGCCTTGCCCAGGATCTACAGCTGCTGCATCCCCTCCCGTGCCCCTGCCCATCCTTCATCCCTCACACGGGCAGTGGTCCTCGGCCTTTGGGCTTGGGCCAAAATGGTTTGCGAGGCACAAAGTGAAGATGTGCAGACTCGAGCGTGGGCTCCACGGCCAGATCGATTGGAATTCAACCATCTTGGGAGCAGAGCAAAGGAGTTAACAGCTGCTGGAAATTACACACAGCTCCTTTCATTTCCACACATTTTTCTTGCCTAATTGGAGCGAGGCGAGCGGTTGGGAAGGAGCTGTGAGAGGCTGGGGAGCCGGACACGAGCATTCCATGACTCATTCCTGAGGGAGGGAGGGATGGAGACTTTGCTCCCCAGGTTGCCAGTTGCACCAGTCTGCTCTTACTGGGTCTAGAAGATGGAACGCCTTATCTCATGGCAGCCACACATGTCATTTGGACCACATGGGATAAGAAAAAGTCTTGGTATTTGTGCTCTCTGGCCATGTGCTCTTGGGCTGATTTTCTGTCCCTCCCCCTCTGCAGCATCCAAGTTTGATCCTGTAAATGTTTCCCAAGAACTCAATGCCAAGGAAATAAAAAAACCCCAAACAAAACAAGAGGAATAATTTCTGGTTTTTCTCCGTTTTAAGATCAGTCTCATGGCCATGACATCTTCCAGATAATGACTGAAAATCCCTTTTCCCTGCAGTCTGGACACCAATCAATACTCCCCAAGCAGTTCCCAGTGTTCGGCTCACTCGTTAAAGACCGAACATTCCCTTTCCACGAGAAGTGGGTGGCACAGTGAGTCGCAGAAAGCTCAGCAGGATGCTGCTTCTACCTGCAGCAATGCTGAAGCCAGGCTGGAAATCAGAAATCATCCAGAAAAGCCATTTTCTCAGCCTAGGGCTGAATCAGTGCTAGACTGGAGAGGCTTGAGGAGTCTTGGAGGTCTTGGAGGTCCTGGCATTGCCACCCTTCCTGGCCCAGCAGCAGCAGCAGCAGAGATGGGTTCACAAGTGATGGGAAGCTCATCCCAATCTCCAGGGCTTTCAGACTGTGCTTGGGACATGTGTCCATCACAAGTGCTGCTCCTGCCCCTGTTTGCTCCATGCAGAGGCACATTGAGGACTTGGATAAGAGGGGCTCCAGCGTCATCCATCCATCCATCCATCCATCCATCCATCCATCCATCCATCCATCCATCCATCCATCCATCCATCCATCCATCCATCCATCCATCCATCCGTCCGTCCGTCCATCCATCCATCCATCCATCCATCCATCCATCCACCAGCCCTGTGTGAATCCTGGCCCCTTCCTCGCCCCCACCCCTGGCTGAGATGGTAACACCCTTTGCAGGAGGAGGCACCATGCTGGAGCAGGACTCTAATTCTGCTCAGGGGTGGTGGGTTCATCGGCTGCTGTGGGGGCTGGAAAAGCCCTGCCGTGGCAGACGGTGTCACAGCTGGATGTGGCTGTGACAGAGAGCCTGTAAAACACCTGCCTTCCTGCTGTGACCAGTCCAACCCTCTCCTCAGCGAGGAAGCCCCCACGGGAGCTCCTCAGACTGCCAAAACGCTTTTCTTTTAAAGTTGCTTTGCTTAATTACTCTGGGACACGTTTAAAAATATGATGTGCCATGAGCCTTTGAAGTTCAGAGAGACTTTAGCAGGTGCAGTAATCCCCTTATTCTAATCCTGATGGCCAAGATATGTTGGCTGCCCTTTCTCTTGGTCTATAGGGACTGAGGTGGTTTCAAAGCCGGAGTCTTTGTCTGTTTTCCTCGGATGAGACTTTCAGAATCCCACTGACCCTTCGCCACCTTGGGTGGCCTGAGCACCTTTGGTGTTTATGCGCGGCTTTGGTTGTTTGTGCACAGCAGTGGCTTAGTTATATCGCCCTAAAAATCTCATGTGAGCACCCAGATTGTGCACTTTGTTCTTCCAGCTCTGCTGGACTTTGCTGAAGGAGGAGAAAGACTCGATCCATCCCTGGAAGCGGCCGGGGCAGCGCGGCTGGGAGAGGGTTGGAGGCTGCAGCCCGGAGCACGTGGAGGCACGAGGACCCTCTCGCTCCATGAACGGTCAGGAGAGCACTCCAAAAGCTGGGAGTTGCTGCCATCCTTCAGTCAGAGCGAGCAGGGAAAGAATTAATTTCTCTCACACAGCCAACAGGAGCTCTCGCCCAAAGCAGGGGCCGCGTGGAGAACTAATTAAGAGCACAGAAGAGCTACAGGGATGGTGCCTTGTCTGCAAGGTCTGTGGATTCTCTGAGGCTGGGGAGGCACAACAGAAATAATCAGAAAGCCAAGGGGGGCCAAAGCAACGCTTTGCAGCCTTATGCTCAGAGAAAGCAAAGACTGAGGGGTTTGGGCAGCATTTTGGGGAAAGAATCTCAGGAAGTCTGGTGGCATCTATGTCCTGATAGAGCAGTGCTGAGCTCAAGGGAAGTGTCATCCCCAGCCGTGTTTTTGCATATAAAATGAATTCCACCAGAAATACCTGGCTGTTTTGCAAGTTCCCTCCACGCTGGAAATAGCTGCCAAAAGTCGAGGCTGAATATTAGCTAACAGCTTCCATCAAATTCCATAACTGCCTGATGGTGAATAAGCTGAGAAATAAAGTCAATTGTAGAGTAACGAATGATGTATTTACTGTAATAGAGGTGCTCGAGCTTTCACAGCTTACAAAATGTCTTCTCTTGTGTTTTTTTTTTTTCCCCAAAATTAAATTTCCTTGAAATCAATGTATTCCCATGGAAATTCTTTATTACAACAAAATGCCATTTAAATGCCATTTTCTGGTGGAAATGCTCTGCTGGTATATTATTGACACGGTTCAATTACTGCACTCGCAGTCGCTGTGTGCCAGACAAACAGCACCCAGGGCACATTCCTCTCTTCCACCACACAGTTCCTGCGTCCCCCTATATTCAACTGAAGGAGTCCAGGCTGGGAGGATTCATCTGTAATGTCCTGACACATCCTGTGTGCAGAAATCCCTCCCTGGGGAAGTTCTCCAGACTCCTGAACATTCTTGTGTTGGTTCATCCAGGACCATTCGCGTGAGGAGGTCAAGTCCCCTCCCAGGACCAGCTCTTCCCACCTTGGACCCCATGAGAGATTCCAAGGCTCAGTCCAGCCCTACTTAAGGAGAGGTACCCAAACCTGTTGAGTTCCTTCTCCAGGCATGGGAATCATCCATTTCGCTCTCATCTCAGGCTCCTCTGGCAATGGATTTGCATCTTCTGCCTTTGCATTGCAGCCATGAGATTTCTCATGCTCTGGGGATCCCTGTGAAGTTGTCACTAGACTGGTTCATACCCAGACTGTCTGGTTTTGTCCCAAAATGCCCTGGGCCTGTGGGAATCACAGCACTTCACAGGCCAGGCTGTTCCATGCTCTGCAGCTTTCAAGCTTAAGGCGACTATTTCTTGTGTTCTCTAATCTGGTAAACCTGGAAAAACATGACACCTTCTTTAAGAGGGACCACACCAGCTCCTGCCCCAGCAGGAACCCACCACCTGAAGGACCTTGCTGTAGCTCTGCCATCTCCCATAACGTCACTGCCCCCTTAGTGTGGACGTTGTTGCGCTCATGGCTGGGAAGAACAGGAGCAGTGGGAGACAGCAGAAGGTGCCTGTTCACCAGGACAAGGGGAGTGGCTTTAAGCCAAAAGAGGGGAGATTTGGATTAGATATGAGGAAATTGTGCTTGGCTGTGAGGGTGGGCAGGCCCTGGCACAGGGTGCCCACAGAAGCTGTGGCTGCCCCATCCCTGGAAGTGTCCAAGGCCAGGTTGGATGGGGCTTGGAGCAACCTGGGCTGGGGGAAGGTGTCCTTACTCATGGCAGGGGGTGGAACAGGGTGATTTTTAAGGACCCTGCCAACCCAACCCATTCTGGGATTCTATGGTATACCTGACAGACACATTGCCCTTCAGAGGGGCATCAGGTTGGAGAAGTAGTGGGAGCCTTGGGGAGGACAGTAAAGCTTCTCACTCTTGCCCAGTGACAGGACAAGAGGCAACGAGCACCAACTGAAATACAGGAAATTTTGTCTGAATGTAGGAAGATTTGATTATGAGGGTGGCTGAACACTTGGAATTCATAGGGTGTCCCAAGAAGTTATGATATTTCCATCCTTGGAGATATCCAAAAGCCACAAGGCTTTAGCTCTGGACAGCCTGCTTGTGTAAGGGTTGGAGTCGATCATCTCCAGACGTGCCCTCCAACCTCAGGTTTTCTGGGATTTGGGGATTCTGGGCTTCTGAGTGACAAACCCCTTGGGCAAAGCCTGGCCCCAGCAAGGTGCTATCTGGGCACCTGTAGGGGAAAAGCTTTTCCCAGCTGCCCTGAGTTTGTGCAAATATGTTGGTACCACCTCAGTACTCCCGGTACGGAATGGGGGGAAATTTGGGGTGAGAACACACATCTGTTGCCCTGGATCAGCTGGGGTAGGACAGGGCTGACCTTGCCCTCTCACCTGACCAGGACCCCCAGGGGCAGCAGGGGATGATGCTCAGGGTGCTTTTTCTCCAGGTATACTCCTTGTTTTGCTGTGGAAGCATCCAGGAAAGTGGAATAACATCCTTCCACTCAGATCATTAAAGCAGAGCACCCCATTTCCCTCCTGAATTAAGCTGATGTACGGTTTGGCAGCCAGTTTAATCTCCTAAAATGCTCCCGAGAGGCTTCGTGATCCACCCTGTCCTTCTGCATCAGAGAAGGCTCCCCAGGAACTGGTACCGAGGTGTTTATTCCCTGCAGCATTTATCCTGTTTATCCTGGAAATGCAATCCGTGTTCTCCTGCAGAGTGCTGCCAATGCCAGCGTGCCCTGGCACTGTGGGTGCCACCAGCCCTGCGAGGTGCCAGTCCTGGCCTTTGGCTGCTGTTCCTCCCTCCTGCAGAAACCTGCCCCAACCTCCTCTGCAGCCACCAGGACCCGAACCCAGCCCTGCAGCCACCCCTCTGGAGCCAGGAGGTGCAGAGGGATTCCTTTAACCCACTTCAGTAATTTCCCTGAAATGGTCCAAACTAATTTTATCTCTCCGTTTCCCATATTTCACCTGACTCTTTCCTGCAGCACCTCTTTTTCTTGGCCACGGCTCCCGTTGGAAAGCGAGGGGCTGGAAGTTTGTCCTCACAAATAAACTGAGCAACCTGTAGACCTGAGGCAAACTGAAAGCAGCTCTTTAGCTATGCAGATACACTCGGCTTCATTTTTTCTCCTCATATTTGGCAGTTCATTAATAACAGCCCAGTGGTACAGAGGAAAATATCACACCAAGCAATCAGCAGCACACAGCAAGGGTCCTGGGGCTGGGGCAGATCTGCTGAAAGGAAAAAGGAACAAAACAGGCGCATTGGGCCCCAGAAATTTGGCTTTCACTGCCAGGCAGCCAAGCAAGTCTCAGCAAACACTTTATTCGATTCATTTAGCCCTTTCTCTTCTTATGAAATATTTGCAGTGTTCTTTTTGATCCACATGTGTTTGTTGATGAACCAGCTCTGTTAATCACTCGTGTCAAACCACTTCTGCCCATGTGTTCTTAGCCCAGTGTTTGCTCTGTTGCCTCAGGAATTGGGAATTCAGCTCTGCAGGCTGCGGGTGACTTACAGCTCCCTTTGCACATCCGTGGGCAGAAAAATGGGCTCCAGCCATTACCAAAGGGACCAGAATGAGAAGGAGTCAAAGGAAAAGATTACGGTGTGGAATGACTGATTTTTATTTAACACATTAACCAATATACTTTTTCAAATATAGGCTCAAGCCTACTTAAGGCAAAGTTCAAGTTAATATTGATATTTGAAGGAAGAAGCACTTTCATATTAATCACCTACCTATTAAATGTCTGTTATGAGACAAAGCTTATGGGCTACGTCTCCAGACACATTTTCAAATGGTTCAGGCTAACTTTGATCCCTCTTAATGACGGAGAGCAATTATATAATGGGTTCAGAAACACTTTCAATGCACGGCTTGCACGGGGTTGCTTTTTTTTTTAATTTTTTAATTTTTTTTTTTTTTTTTTTAGTGTTGTGAGATATCACAGCAACATTTCTGGGAAGCAAAAAATGACCATCCTTAGCTCACCCCCCCACCCAGCATTTTTGCTCTGCAGTCTCAGGTTTGCAGCAGACCAGAATCTGAAGGTGAAATAGTGACAGCAGCGTGATGTGCTGCAGTGGGGCAAAACCCTGCGGGTTCTCCCTCAGCCAGGGCTGCAGGGAGTTGTCCCTCACGGGTAGGGGAGGGAGCAGGGGAGGTTATCCTCCACAGGACCTCAGCTCATGGATTGCCATGGCAACTGCATCCCACGTCAACAGGGATGGGGAGAAAACCCATCTCATGCCAAACCCAACACAGGCTGAGGATTCAGCGGGGTCTGACAGCACGGACACGGGTGGGAACGGTGACCCAACAGCCCCAGTGCTGAATGGAGGGAGCTGAATGTCCTCCTCCAGGGCTCTGGAGGGGACCATGAGCTCGGAGATGTCAGAACCTGTTGGAACATGGAATGATGCTTGGAGCCAGAGGTGAACAAGGGCAGAACTGCCCATGGGGAAGCCTGTGTGTGCATTCATACAATGCTAGAATGGTTTAGATTTGAAGGGACCTTAAAAATCCCCTTGTTCCCCCTCCTGCCATTGGCAGGACACCTTCCATCAGCCCAGGTTGCTCCAAGCCCCGTCCAACCTGGCCTTGCACACTTCCAGGGATGGGGCAGCCACAGCTTCTCTGCCCAACCTGTGTCAGAGCCTGCCCATCCTCAGAACTCACGTGTGTATCTGTGTGTTTGTGCACTGGTTGTGTTCAGGTGGGTGCACAAAGAGACTGGCGCAGGCAGGGGCACATCTGGACATGGATGTCCACGTGTGGGCACTCCCACGCTCCTGTGGGCCCTGCACATGCATGACTGAACATCTGTGTATGTTTGTGGGGAGGTGTGAGGGTGCTGCATTCATGTCTGTGCTCTGTCCAGCCAGAGGGTGCTCAAGCAGAATAAAATCACAGAATCACAGGACATGCTGAGCTGGGAGGGACCCACAAGGGTACAGCCCAACCCCTGGCCCTGCACAGGCCCAGCCCCAGGAGTCCCCCCCTGTGCCCCAGAGGATCATCCAAAGGCTCCCTGAGCTCTGGCAGCCTTGGGGCTGTGCCCACTGCCCTGGGCAGCCTGGGCAGTGCCCACCACCCTNCTCAGTGTCCTCACACGCTGCCCCTCCAGGCCCTTCCCCATCCCCGTGTCCCTCCTTTGGACACTCTGCAATGGCTCAATCTCTCCCTTCCATTGTGTCCCCCCAAAGTGCCCCAATGTCCCAGGTGAGGCCGCCCCAGTGCAGAGCAGAGCGGGACAATCCCCTCCCTTGGTGATGCCCCCCAGGACAGGGATGTCCCTCCTGGCTCCAGGGCACTGCTGACTGGTGGCCAACTGGTCACTGACCAGGACCCCCAGGGCCCTTTCCTGGCTCTGTTTTCCAGCATCTACTTCCCAGGTATATCTGAACATCCAGGGCACACGTGTTTAGATTAAAAATAAAATAATAGATCTCCTTCTCAGCTTGCCAATAGCTCAAGGTCTGCACTGGACGTGGTCACAGACGGGCTGACACTCACCTTTTTCACACTTCATCATTTCTGTGTGTTCTAGCTGAGCACTGCCCTGTGTCTGAGGGCAGGGAGGGGGGTGCCAGCACCTGCAGGCATATGGGGAAGCCTCACACCCACAGCCAGGGCATGGAAATGTCCATCCCAGTGTGCAAAGGTCAGCGTACATTTGAGAAGACAAAGCACGTAGGGAGGGGCAGCATCTCCCCCATTCCCTCAGTGAAGCAGCTGCTCACCTGTGAGATACAGACCGTGGATCTGGGAGACACCTGTGCTCCAGGAGCGCATCCTGGCTCTATATCATCCCCATGCTGGGACACACCACCTCTCCCTGTCCTTGGCTTTCCAAAGGGATAAACCCAGTGGCTGGGGCTGGCCGAGAGCAGGGCTGTGGTTGAACCAGGCAATGCATGTTCAATACCCACCTGACCAGGCAGTTCTCTCCTTTCCCAAGGCCCTTTCCTCATCTGTGTCTCCTGCCACCTCTGTGTCACCGCTCTGTGACAGCCAGGTCCCCCGTCACGCCTGGGAGGGTCTGTGCAGTGTTTGGTGCAGGCAGGACCTGCAGCTGCCCCTTCCCTCCTGCCCCTCTGCCCGGCGCTCAGCTCTGCTCAGGATCAGCACAGAGCCCCAGCATCACAGAACGAGGAGGGATGGGATCAACGAGCCCTTTGCAGCCCTTGGCCCTGCCCGTCCTCCAGGTGGATGCCGGATGAAGGGAGGCTGCGTAAGGAATTGATTGGGAAAGCAGAAAATCACTTCCCACTGGGTCAGAGAGCACCTGGGAGGTCAGAATGGTCCCTCTCTGCTGCGGGTGAGGCTGAACCTCTGTCAGTGGCTCAGGCATCATTAGAGTGGCTGCACATCCAAGCCACATCCTCCTCCTGACAAGGTCTCTCTTGTGCAGCCCACGGGGTCACGGCGAGCCTGTGACTGCAAGCGCAGGGGGGACGGTTGGGTGGACGAGCGAGAAAGCAGAAAGCTTTGGGGGCAAAGCTTCTCAGAAAGGAGAAGACATCAGAGCTGCCCACAGGACTCCTGCACTTTAGCTTTGTAGAGCTGGCAGGAAAAGCAGCAACACACGGAGCAAAATGGAGCTTTCACCTGGAAAATGTGGCACATTAACGTGAACCATCCCCAGGGAAGAGGCTCTGGGAGCTGGGGATGTGTCTCTGCTCCAGAGGCAGACACTGGATGCTGGGATGCCCCGAGG